>BLFK01000908.1:804147-849178 GCA_014634185.1 Astreopora myriophthalma
CCCTCTCTCCCTCTCTCCCTCTCTCCCTCTCCTTAAAGGAAAAGAGGATACGCTTGAGTTGCAACCACATGATCAAAAATCTCTAGAGACACACAGAAAACAATAAATTTGTTGCGTCATCGCCGCCGTGTTAGTGGTATACTGAAACCAATTATAGCAACTAATGAGGAGTCTATTGTTTTCGGGTACGAACACGGCGGCGATGACGTAACGTGCAAGCCAAGTATTGAAAATCAGGAGGAGAAGCTAAATAGGTGGACAGATCGATGGTTTCATCCCCAAAGCATTCGCGGATTTAGAAAATACCGTGGATCGCGGACCAACTGAAAATTCGGACCCGGAGTCCTGACTCTCTGTCTACAAGACAGGATTGCGGATCTAGTCTTTAACTTTCAGTCGGCTTTGGTCAGTGTACACTTTATTGTTGTTTTGTTGACCAGGAGCCGATGACTAGGGGCTTACCTCTCCCATACAAGCCTTATGATTCAACCCTTGCGTGCATCTCCTTAGTTTTAGAACCCCGCAATTTTCTCGGATTCGCGCGCATCGTTCAGAATAAAGCCATTTTGCAACGTCCCACGTCGGTAATTCCAAAAATAAAAGATACGCGCAAGCTACTACTCATGGGCTCCTCTCTCGACTTATTTTAAAGCAGAGCCGATCCTGATTTTAACGAAAATAACCGCGGGCCAAAAATAGCACTGATTGGTGCATTTGTATACCACTATTCACCCCCTTCTTGCCGGAAGGCTCTAAAATTTTGTGTTAGTTGCGTAGTTATGGAAAATGGGCTCCAGTAAAAAGAATCAGGCGGTGAAATGAGTCATCTTCGCAAAGGGCTAACGCTGAAAACGTCAGCTTTTACAGTCCTGCGCGCGCAGCTTTATTTGAGATGTACGCAAGCAATTTTGCGTGTGCTGTGCGGGTGCCTTCTTTGTTTAGCTTACGTGTACTCAGAATGTTATTTTTTTTTACATTGTTTTACGTTGCATTCCTTAGTACACTTGTCGGTAACTGTGCTCATTCTGTAGGTGGCTCCTCCTAAAATGTTCTGCAGTTGGTATAGGATTTAATGGAGCCGAAACCAACTGTGGAATCGCACGCCTTTGTGGGCATCCTACTGATGAACAGTCACTGCGTTCAGATATTGTCATAAGCAGCAGTCAATTGCAATCTGTCCTCTTTGAATTGAATAGGGAGTTCGAGCAATAAGGATTGCAGTGGCAACTACTGCCTCCCTTAAAAATATAACTTCGCGTCCTGATTATAATGACTTCGCAATCCTTTCAACTCTTTCTGTATGCAAAATGTGTGCCTATTATCCGAGAACGAAAACATCGTTCAAGTTTGGGGAAAAATAGACTTGATAAGATAACGCGTGTGGTTTTCGAGCTCTTTGGTCATGGCATGGGCTGATTTCTTCGTAGCATAATTATACAGTCGTTTATTTAACTCGCGTGAAAACAAATACACCAAGATGATTACCCGCCACGTGCAGAGCGATTGCTTTTTTTTGTTATTAACAGAAACGCTGCACAATGTTCAACGCACGCGCAGGGTGCGTGCTTTTGCTCATTAAACCTTTTGTTTGGTGGCGTGTTTTTTATTGTCGCTGCCGTCGTTGTTTCACCAAATTCCCATTCATCAGTCCTATTATGGATCAGTTATGTTTCCAGTTCTTTTGACGTGAGTGTGAATGATTCGAGTGCGTGAAGCCGCAGGGCTATTCTTTAAATACTGCTATCAAACAACTATGGAGTTATTCTGCTAACTAAGCGCTCTTGAATGGCTCTCAAGCACTTTACTTTTCTTTATTTCTTTTCATAAAATAATTAGGATAGTGCGCGCGCTCTCATTGCTCAATACGTGTGTTAAATGAGAGTATGTAAAGACGGTTGTGACATCACGCGAATTTTGATTGGTTCATGTGTTGTCAGATGCGCGTTTTGATTGGCTAGTAGGAAATGTCATTGCCCAGAGCATGTATTAAGAAAATCTATTTACATCAAGAAGTAACAAGCAACATTTTCCTTTATTTTCGAATTATTTTTGAGACAAATTTTATAAAAGCAATAGAGGACGTTTTTTCCGTGTTTATATAGCCTCATCTAAACACTCGGGGGATTGGGAGACTTTGGCACAGTTATGCAAACCCTCGACAGTTATGCAAACCCAAGAGAGTTTGCATATATGACTGCCTCGGATTCTCCCAACCCCATCGTGTTTAGATGAGGCCACGTAAACGCGGAAAAAGTCCTCTGATGCTCAAATAACTGGCGAGTCAGAAATACTATCGGAACTTGGAGGTCTCCGTTGAGAAACAATTCTAAGGTACTGTTTGTGTAATGAAGTTCTCGTTCATTATTCAGGCTGTCTTAGTTATTTAATTTTCCCAGTGTTTTATCCTGATGAACGCAGTGGTTTCTACTTAGGCTTAGTTGCTTTAACTTTGCGTGGACGCTTATAAAGCCCGCAGCACACTTGAGGAAAGAGCTGAGCAAAATGCCTCGCGAGGCAAACGGCACAGCCGTTTCCTCAAGTGTGCGGGTGAATTTTGGGGGAGATTTTCACCTCGCGAAACCGTGTGAGGCCAGTATCAAACAGGTTTGATATTGGTTTCCCGGCCTTGCGGAGCTATGATCAGTACTGTTAGAGTAGACATGTTTCATGATGTATGAAAAGGTAACTTTAGCAACTGAATCTGTAGTCCCCTTTATCATACTCCCCAAACTGGATGATTTTAATCGTTTTCAGTCTGTACATTAAGGCCGGCGAGTTAAGGAAGTTTTGGCGTTGCTTGTGTTGCCAATATAACCTGTACGTCTTTAACACGGTAGTTAACATACTTTAATTCAGATGGTAATTGAACTGCAGAACCTCACTCCCTGTAATGTGATATAGTTTTGGATTCTACAGCTGAATTTTAGAATTAACTATCCATTCCAGTTCTCCGCAGTTGACTAAACTTCGCAAAACATATCTTAACAATTTCATTCAACTCAACTTGCCTTAAACTGGAATAGTTTCGATCTGGACTAAAATTAACTGAACTAATGTCCATAAACTTAACTAATCACTGAATTAAAGAAATGTAAATTTTGCGGTTCTTTAAAACACTCTTGTCAACCATCTTGCGCATCAACGGAAACCACAAAATAATGCTAAAGTTTCGTTAACAAGGCCCACATTAATTCGCTGAAACCATTTTCTCATCTGCATCTAAGGATGGCGAGGATGCAAAAGGATTGAAACATGAAAAAATTGTCTAACTTTTTCAAGTTTGGACACGGTGTTTTCCAAAAATCGCCAAAAATTTCATAAGGTTAATTTTGGTTTGTCAGGAATGTTAATTGTCACCTTAAGTACCAAGCTTCTATTTTCAACCAGTTAAGACGCAAATGCGGCAAAACTACGTGACAGTGCCACTTTAAATTAACTGAAGTGGAAACTTGAGACGCCAAAGGAGTCTCATTTCTCCAGTCAGGGCAAATAATGTGTGATTGGTGTCTCGTTTGCAACTAATATGTCTAAAGTAGAAATACCTTTTATTTGAGGTATTAATGAGAGAATGCGTGGTCAATGCTTCGTTCGATCACCTGTAAAACTGAGCCTATTTGAAATTTTATAAAATTCAAGCTTGAATTAATTAAACAATTTTCCAACCAAAAACAAAGGCGCAAAGTGAGACTTTAACTTTGTGGCAAAGATTTTGTTTGACCCTGTTGCCGGCTAACACAATACAAAAAATTTTGACCCTCTCTGTACCTCCATTAATCTTTT
The DNA here is from genome assembly GCA_014634185.1 of Astreopora myriophthalma. Lineage (NCBI taxonomy): Eukaryota > Metazoa > Cnidaria > Anthozoa > Scleractinia > Acroporidae > Astreopora > Astreopora myriophthalma. Next base: position 807,928 of record BLFK01000908.1, read on the forward strand.
GCGGTTTGTGTCATATGTCTGTAATAATTGATTCTTGTTTTTCATTATAAAAAAGCCTCATCAGGAGAAAGACATGCTCTGAATATTTCCATGAACTCGTCTTTGGACAAAATGTTCTCATTTTGTTCGAGCAGCTCGTGGTTCACACGTTTCCAGCCCATTTCGTTTTTGTTTTTTATAGCGGCTTTGGTTCTATGATAGTGTTAGGGCATTGCGTTATCCATGATATACAAGGGAATAAATTTCTTCAATATGTTAATTTCATTAACCAATTACACCATGAGCTATAAATTGCCCCATATCTGAACCAAGCTGGCAAAAAAAAATTTGGTCTGGCTTTTGGTTTGGGCCCGGTGGTAAAATATTTCCCAATTGAAAACTCCTGCGCTGGGTATATGCAAATAATAATGACAAAGAAGGCAATTATGAAACGAACAATAAGGCATACTGAGTATTCCAGGACAATCAATAAGGACATTGACATGACACAGTATGGTCGAAAAAGCCATTGTCATTATTATTACAAAATTTCCAGCCAAAAATACAAAGCGCTGTGGCCGAGCTTTTGAAAACACTCCCATCGGAAGTTTTAGCAAGCACAAAGTGTTAAGTCAACTGTAACACGGCAGCTGCATTCCTTTGCGCCATAGAGATTTAACATTGAAAGAGATTTAGCATGGAAAAAAAATTTGTCATGGCCCAAAGGAATGCATTTCTTGTTTTGCACGGCAAAAAATGCCACACTAGGTGTTTGTCACGTAAAAGACAATTTAGCGAAAACGGGATTTTTCCAGAGCACTCAAAATAGAATCCTATTATCTGTTCGTTGAAACTCAATGTTCACGCTTCGGCTTCGAGAATTTCCGCAAGTTCGCCGCGAATCTGATGTTTTACTCAGTTTCAAGATCTATCCGTCCGGGTGCAGCCTGTTTCATTTTCTGAAAGTTAGACTGGGTAGCTTCTTTCAGGTCACGGTAATGCGAAATCTCGTTGTTGATGATTTCAAACTCGCCATCCGTGACCTTGTCGTCATTTAAAGCTCTCTTTATGCTAATTGATTACCTTTTCCCCTGCTGTCTTTCAAACAATTCACAATTGGGGGAACCATGGATTCATTTATACCATATGAACACACTTTATGTTTGATGGACATGCGCCTGTGAAGAACGATGACCTTAAATTTCTAGACTGATGAGCTTCAATTTCTCAACCACTGGCGCATCCAGACGAGGAACTAAGGTGGGGGGTGGGGTGCGGGGGTGCGGGGTCTCGCTCTCCAAAAAGAAAAGAGTATAATAGTGCCTAGGCCTTGTGGGTATATGTTCAAGTCCAAAAATAAGGGCGGGGGAGGGCTCAGGCCCTCCGAGCCCTTTCCCTGGATCTCCCACTCTCAACAATTGATTCAAGTTCCTTTCACAGCTGCAGGGCTTTACCTTAGAGAACAACAACATGTCTCACGAAACCAAAACACCTTCTTGCTGCGGAGTTGCCTCAAAAAGCTTATTATCTAGGCAACTTGAGAAAAGCCCACAACGGTGGCAATATGGAAATGTCGCTCTGAAAGCCCTGACTTAATATGCAGAGCTATGTATTCTTAGTGTATTCTTACCGCTGTTGTTTTGCAACATTTTAGTTGCCATTACAGTTGGCAATTTATAGATGATTACAGATGTACTGCATGATGTTATGTTTAGCAACTCACTATGGTGAACTAAGCTAGTCGCAAATCAGCGTTAGGTTGGCATGAAAAGTACAGAATAGTTGCAGCTATCTGACATTCACTTTCCTTGTAATAAACGTCTTTCGCTGGGAAGACAATCGAGTGATTGCACAAAGGATTAGCGTGAAGCCAAAGGAAGAAGTACGAACTGACCTGTTGTTGCTCCAATCGAGTGAAAAAAAAATACATTACATATATGTCAAAAGAATGGGCGCATTGCTTTACCACCAAACGCGTCATCGAGAAAAAGAGCACTTCTGCCTTATGTGCTGAACTTGGCAGGTTTTTAACGCCAGGATGTTCTTAACGATCACGAAAAGTATTGCAAAGGAGAAACAATAGGCCAACCCTGATTAAAATGCCCCAATAGGGCGAAGACATAGTGAAGTTCACAAATTATAAAAATCAGCGAAAGATGCCATACTTAATATACTTCGATTTCGAGGCGCTGACAAAAAAGGTACAGAGATGTGAGAAGGTAGTTGCAATGCCGGTTTTTTATCCCAACACAGGCGTGTACTGTGGCCAGTCGCACAAGAAGTGGTATGAGAATTTGCTTACAAGCTCATAGGGCCAATGAACAAAACCAAATCGCTTGAACATGTCAGCGTGTGGATAAAAACCACCCAAAGGGACTGTGTATTCTGTGGCAGGCTGTTGTGTAATGTGGAAGAAAGTTACACCGTAAAAAACAAGCCTGCAAGAGCGTTGTAGGTACGCATTCAGGGTGGTGAGGTGTCACCGCTTGAGTGGGTGCGTGAAAGCATGTAGAGGGCAGAACGAAGCGCAGAAGTTTTCATTGGACATCATGATATTAATAGTGGAGGCGGCAATAAGGAAGAACCTGGAAGACGCCAAGCCGCTAAAAATGGAACCAGAAGACTGGGAAAGGCACAAAACGGCAATGCACTGCCATATTTGCGAGGAACTGGTCCTGTAAGAGAAACGCTTCTAGATTCAAGGCAGCTGTTTGACCGATGCACAGGTAATATTGCGGTCAGACACACAATAAGTGCCAATTGGAAAACAACAAAAAGCTGGACGAGATTGACAAGTGGATTAAAAAAGCCGCAAGAAGACTGTCTGTTCCGTGGAGGGCGGTTGTCAGAGGCCAAACACAAAGATGTTTTCGACCCCTACACAAGGAACTATTATGGCAAGGCGCACAGTAAGTGTATTTGGAAAAACAACAAAGCGCTAGGCGAGCACGACGAGTGTATAATAGCAACCCAAGAAGACTGTATGTTATGTGGAGAGCCGTTGCTTGTGCAAAACCGATAAGATGTAGTCAAGAATCATTGTCATGCGAGGGCCCACAACGTTTGTAACTTCAAGTTCAGAATAAAAGCAAATTAAAAGAAATTTGCATACCAATAGTTGCCCATAATCTTAAAGGCTACCACGCCCACCATCTCCTCGGGGTGATGGCGCGAGTTGGGGGAGAAATAAGTCGCATTGCAAACAACATGGAAAAGCACATCACCTTCAAGCTCAGAGGCTTGACTTTTAGCAACAGCCTTACCTTTTACTATGAAGTCTAGATGGTGTTGTCAAAAGCATGCCAAAGACGAGTTTCAAACACATGAGTAGGGAAACCAAGAGCAAGAGAAGAAGTGAGTTTTTCAGTGATCAAGAAGGGGGTGTACCCATATGAGTACATGGACAGTTGGCAGCGTTTCCAAGAAACAAAGCTGATGCTCACGCTAAAAGACAAGGAAAACTACGTCGTACATTATCGAAACGTACTGGAATATCTTAAGCTCAGAATGAAGCTGATAAAAGTCCACAGGATGTTGCATGGAGTTCGACCAGGAGTGCTGGATGAGGCCGTATACCGAGATGAAAACCTAGTTCAGGAAGCAGGACAAGAAAGATTTCAAAAAAAAATTTTTCCAAACTGATGAACAACTCGGTTTTCGGCAAGACAATGAAAAACTTGGGCAAAAAAAAAGTGGCAAGCCCGCTGTACACAATGCATAGAATATTCACAGACGACCTCGCAGGAATCGAGATGCACAGCGAAACGCTGGTGTTAGACCAAAACCCCGACAAGTAGAACATAAGCGATTATCCAAAGGACAACCGGCTGAACAGGGCTACAATCAATAAGGTCTTGGGCAAAATGAACGACTAGTGTGCCGGCGTGCCCATAGCAGAATGTGTCTGCCTTAGGCCAAGTGTATTCGATAACGAAAGCGAACGAAGAAAACATCAAAAAGGAAAAAGGCGTAAAGGAGAGTGCGGTAAAGAAGAAAATTGCGCAAATAAACAAACGGCACACAAATAAATAAACGGCATACAAATAAACGCTTTGGAATGAACATGCTACGCAGCGAGCGACGTGAGATTTGTGGCGTGCATGTAAACAAGATTTCCCTCTCGCCATTTGATACGAAGCGCTGGATAGCCGAGGACGGAATCCACACCAAGGCCTATGGCCACAAGGATCTGTTTGTAACATTAGCCGGACGCAGCTGTGTGGTTGGAGCTAGGCACAACAAGTAACTCTTCACAGGCAAAGCTCCGTCAGCTTGGGTCTGTCGCGCAGGTAGTACATCACAGGCGCGTCGGGGTTTGTAAAAACTCTTTCGATGTGGTAGACTTTCAAGGACCAAATAGGGTCGGCGGCGCGTCTATTGGTCGCCACAACGGGCTTTTTACCAGTCAAGCTCGTGATTTCATTGTCCAAAGCCTTCACAACGGCAGGCAGTCGAACCACCCACGCGGCAGCCGCATTTCAGCAGCGTACTGATGCCCCAACAGACATTCGGCAGGGGGTCCGGCTAAAGCATTCCACGATAGCCTGATCTCTGTGAATTTCCACACAGCCGCGTCGAATCACAACGCCGTTTTCTTTCATCACTTTGGAGAAAGCCCCCAACGGCTTCACAACGGCAGGCAGTCGAACCACCCACGCGGCAGCCGCATTTCAACAGCGTACTGATGCCCCAACAGACATTCGGCAGGGGGTCCGGTTAAAGCATTCCACGATAGCCTGATCTCTGTGAATTTCCACACAGCCGCGTCGAATCACAACGCCGTTTTCTTTCATCACTTTGGAGAAAGCCCCCATGCACTCGCGCCTCGGGTCAAATTGCAAAAGTTGTGGCCAATGCAGTAAAGGCGCCGGCAACTTCAGCGTCTACTTTGGGAAAAAAAAAAGACATAAATTGTGTGATTGAAATTCCGTGTTGCAGGCCTACCTAACCTCTTGCATTTTTGTCTTCATTTAAGTTACTTCAGACAGCAATGGACAGCAACAAGAAACGCCAGATACGGCCAGTGAGCCTTCTTGGTGTCGAAAAACTTCCCTTGATATCCAGATGCCGTGCCTTGCGTGTAGTAAAGCGAGCGCAAGATTTGAGTCAGCTGTCTCTGAATTCGACTGGAAGTCACGGCTTCCATGCACCAGATGACGAGGGTGATGACGTAACGGTATGCATGGCAACAATGCTTTAACCAGTAATCAGTTGGTAATTACATGAATGAATGAATGAATGAATGAATGAACGCATAAATGAAAGAACGAAAGAATGACTTAATGAATAAGGCATTAATATAGCGCTTTTAAACAACCTCAAAGCGCTTTACAACACTTTAGGGAGGAGTTCGCCAGACTGCTCTTACGGCACAAATGGCAGCCATGCAGTTCACCATTTTTGTATTAGACTGAATGGTAGGAATTCGCAGGTGCCCTCTGAACCTGTAAAGGTGGTATAAGTATTGGAATAGCCGAAATGGTTTGTACAAGCACAACTTGTGACCAAAGTGAACCTCACTAATTAGGCCAAGAGTTCAGGAGTGCTGCCTTGTGGTCAATAGAAAAATTTGTTATGTGATAATCCTTCTTTGCACATTTTGACGTTATGAAGCGACCATTCTATACGGCTGTAAAACAACTTGAATACTTAAATTATGACTATCCATACCCAAACTCACATAGAGCGTACGAAACGTTATGAAATGAAATAACAAGGTGCTTGTCAAGTTCGAAGTCTCTAGTTGCTATTAGTAATGACGGATAGAGGTTCCCTTTTTTCCCTTAATTATCCTGAGGGTAGAAAATCCAAGTTCTATTTGGCGAGCTTTCATTCGCTAATTCTTGCATACGCGCCCTTGGGTTTGCTTGGTCACCCTGGCTCAATACGCATCTATATTCATGTTAATTTGCTCTCAGTTCATGTGCAAAAAGTAGGAACAAAGCAAACAAAACTAAACTGATTTTTTTTTCTCCCAGGACGTTGTAGATGGAAAGAACTCCGACAAATTTCATTTAGCTTGCTGGCGCGGAGACGAGGCTGAAGTCAAGAAAATGTTGAGCGATGAAAAAGAGAGAATTGGTAGCAAATAGCAATACGTCTAGTCACCCTGACTAGTATTTTAGATCATCCTCATTAGATACTGAAAGAAACCAATGCTTCTTTTCTAAGGCCATTAGGGTTAAAATGTGATTCATTTTACACTAACTGAGCAATGAGTAGAATAGGAGGAATCTTGTTTAGTGATATTTAGTGCACTGGAATGTAAACCCTGCACTAGTGGACAAACTTTTAAGTCGTCTAATCATGGTAACTCAAACTTGATATTTAAGACTAAGAGGGGGAAAAGAAAAAGTCACCAGCAGTCGCAGGCACGCCGATGAACTCGGTCAAATTCAAACTGCTGACGAATCAACGAGAGACGAGATTGAATAAGACAATATAATGATAGCAACTGCTGCTGGGAAAAATCTCGAAAAATTTTCATTTCAATGTAAGAATGGTGCGAGGGTGAGAGAAAGCACCAAAGAGCCTTCCCTGGGCAGAAAGTTCACGACCGTGAGAAATTTACTGGCTCTTAAGACTGGAAAGAAAATACAAGCCTTTCGCCCTACAAAAGAATTCTCGTTCCATAAATGTTTCCGTCAAAAACCCCACCACTCTTTTCTGGCTCCTGTTACCAAATCTCCTCTCCCCCTCCCCCACTGACAAATAACGATTGTTTTTCTTTAAGACGTGAATGCCTTCGACAGTAAAGGAAGGACACCTCTGCATAGCGCCATTCTTGGCCGCCAAGTGAAAATCATTGAACTGCTCTTGGAGTCTGGTGCCGACACATCTCTTTTCGATCGGAGCCAAGATGCACCACTTCACAGTGCGGTCCGATCGGGGAAAGACAAGCTTGTTCAAGTAGGTGACATCAAATTTATATCTGACTGTGAACACGTCAGGATAATCCTGCAAGGATAATAGAAGTTTTGAATGAAACTTCCGTTTTGCTCTGTATGGAGTGCCATCATGATACCTTTGAAGAGTTGTATGCTTTTGTATCGCTGTGACGAGTGTATTATCCAACCTCGTTCCTCAGGGTCATTCATTCCTTCACCGGCTGTCATTCCTGGGAACGAGGTTATGTGTTATCATTATCAACAACAACAACAACAGCAACAACTTTATTTGTAATATACATTTTTTTTTCGCAACCCTGCAAATTAAATAGCGGAGCTAATCGAGGCGGGAAGCTGCCGGAAAAGTTCAATATATTTTACTTCTGAAATATTATCGTCACAGATAGGACTACTTGCTACGATGTGAAAAACACGAATACCAAAAAATATGTTAACGAAACCTAAATTTGGAGCTTTTATTCACAGGCCATGCTCAGTGGAAACAGGTGTGACCTGAATCTTACAGCCAAGCGTTCTCAGACTGCGCTTCACATTGCTGCAGAAATGGACAATGCAACGATCTGTAAAATCCTGGTGAGTATTCAATTTTCAACTGAGCTTTGCAAAGCCAAAGTTGAATTAGTTTGGCCAATCATAACAGATGCAGATGATCAAACGCACTAATAAGAACTCCGAGAATATTCACGTAGTGAGTGCAAAGCGCGAAAAAACTCTTTCGCGCAAGTCACAATTGCCTTTGGTCTTGCTGAGGTTTGGTCGGCACGCGAAGTGACTCGAGGTTATCAGTTTTGGCCAATATTGGCGGTTTTTATACTAGAGACGCATAATTCGTGTGGGGCGAACTAGGGAAAACATTTGTTCTGCGTCTTGGAAGACGAAATAACTTGAATGGTTTGTTCAGACGTATAATGCGTCTTATGCCCGTCTTTATACTGACTAGACGCACTTAACAGACTCACAACAAATGTTTTCCCAAACTCGTCCCAGACGGATTATGAGTGTTATATATAGTGTGTCCTGACTTGAAACTAGACGAATAAAATGAAAGACGCATGATTCGACTGGATGGATTGTGCCTGTCTAGTATAAGAAACGGCCACTCATACAAACCCAAACTAAACGAGAAAATAGTATCGATATTCACCTGAAAATGGCTTCATTGATGGTCATGGATAACAGACGCTTTCTGGTCGTTGGTATCAGTAGAGTGGCGATTTTTTCCGAGCTCAGAGAGTATGTCAGCAGTGTTGCTGCAGTGATTGACGAGGAGAATGCTGCCTTAGCTTAGTAGAGAGTAGGTCTATTTTCGCGATTCTTCAGTGGAACGTTTAATGCCCATTGGAAAGAAAGCCTGACCAGTTCGGGCAATCAAGAGAAGATGAAGTGAAAGAACATATGCGTATACCCCATGATAATTATTTTCAATCTATTGTAAATTTCCGCCCCACACCTCATCTCTGTGACTTCGCGGTTCATATTTCACAAGGCGGACCAATCAGAATCCGTTCTTTAAATAACCAGTCCCGTGAGCTCGTACTAAAAATAGATTGAGAACAATTGTCATTGATAGAGGGTCTTGTATGGGGGATATGTTCTCTTACCTCATTCTGTCTTGGGTCAATATTATTCTTAGCAAAGTGTATGCCACTTTATCTGAAGCGTTGCAAATCACTCAGACTCAAATTGCACCAGTGATGGAGTAGATGGACCATCGAGCAATGTCCCTCCCTAAAAGGCCAGCTTATTTTGTTGTGTATAAGTCTCGAGAGTGTTCTTTCCTTTAATTAGATCGAACATGGCGCATGGCGGGACCGTTGCGATGAAGAGCAAATGACACCGTTGACGCGAGCTGTCGAAAAAGGCGCCTGCAATGTTGCAGAAGTTCTCTTTGAAGATGGTCAGTACTTTGGATGGCGTTACTTATGAGCCGCAATTCTCTGGGATTGCCTCTGGCTGTTTGTGTACTTTATCGTCAGTCTGGTTATTTTCCAGCCAGTCGGTCGTTCTATCTGGCTGTCTACCTGTCTCTTCTTCCTGTGTGTTTGCCTATCGATCCATGCTTCCATCTTGTATCTGCTGGTCATTCTCTCAGGTTGTCTGTCTGCATGTATGCTGGTCTGTCTGTCTGTATGTATGTACGTATGTCGGTCGTAGAGATGTGTTTATTTACCTTTTCAGGTCTGTGTGTCCACTGTATGTACATCTATATCTCTGCCAGTTTTACGACACATTCATAGTGTCTGTTTTTACGCAGCTGTAAAGAAAAAAAAAGACATGAAGGATGTTCATAGTAACGTGGATTCCGATGGCAGCACGTTGCTTCACCTAGCAGTCGACAGTGGAAGCTCTGAAGTAAGCATTGCACAATCCTTTAATGGTGTTCTTACTTTATGTGACTGATTTAATTTTCCACCCACTTTCTTTAACAGATGGTCCATCTCTGTCTTGACTATGGAGCTGTTATTCGACAGCCAAAGGTACTAACTAATTCGTACAGTATGAGGAAACGAGCAGTTATTTTGCGTTTCAATTATACACATTACAATCGCCGGAACAATGATCGGAACGACAAACAAAACCTCAAAACAATACGCCTAAGACAAGAAACTTTGTTCTATGTTGTGTGTCTTCATCCAGATGTGAAGTGTGTACAGTTGGTGACAGACTCACCAGAGAGGACTAGCAGTGCTCTGAGTCAAAAGAAAATGATGCGAGAGAACATATCTCCATGTGCAATGATAATTATTTTCAATCTATTTTTTAAATTTCGCGCCACGCGCGAAAACTATTTTTAACTTCAGCCCCACGACCTCGCAGTTCATATTTCACAAGACGGACCAATCAGAATCAGTTGTTTAAATAACTAGTCTCATGACCTCGTACTAAAAATAGATTGAAAGCAACTATCATTGATATGTATTGGGGGTACGTTCTCTCATAATGTATCCCCATGTATTGGGGATACGTTACCTCATCCTCTCTTGTCTAAGTTTATATTTGAAAAGCTTCTTCAGCATAGCTCATTTAGATCTAGTGTGGCATACTGATCAGCCGCACAGTAAACAATTTGCAGAATTTCTTTCCCGTCCTCTGGACAACAACTCTTGATGTTAAAAGGACCTTGTTCGTATTAAGAATTCGCTTGCCAGTTAGCTCAGTCACCGTGGAAGAACAGTTCCTACATTCAAAGATGCATGGGGCATTGCGATGACTCTGCACGGAATTAAATACCTCTTTCGTTTGTACTAACCGAATTGAATAAAAAATCCCTTCTCTTCAGGAGAATGCCAGTCGAAGCACAGCGTTCCATATGGCATGCGGAGCAGGAGCTCTGGAGATCGTTAAACTCTTTGCTTCAAGAGAGCCCGAAATTTGTCGCATTACCTTGGTTGACGCTCAAGGCTGGACACCGTTGCACCTGGCTGCAATGAATGATCACTCGGATGTCGTGAAATATCTCTTAGAAAAGGTACATTCTTTACGTTTCTCTTACTCCTTCAACTGACATTCATTTTTTTTTAATAACTGGCGACCGAAAAATTAACGTGCTAGACTCCCGACAGGATGACTAAAACCCATAGGCCTTGAAAACTAACTTACCTAAAAGTTTGCAGAGAATGGTAGAACACAATACTATTCATTTCAGACTCGTTTCATTGAAGATATGAATCTGTAGGCATTTCTGCGACTGGGGCTACTAGCATATACCCCTAAGGATATAGCATGTACCCTTGGGGTATAATATTTACCCCTGGGGTTTGTATATACCTCAGTCATACAAAGGTCTCTAAGACATCATTTTTAACTAAATCAATGCCTGATTTAATTATATAATTGTCCATGACTGGTTCACAAATCTCACTTGCAAAGTGTTCTTTTGAGTGTTGGTATTTTCCCTCCATGCTTGCTGTTTAATTTTAAGAAATACATTTTTCAGCCAACCACAAAACGAGGTAATTCACTGCCTTGCTTGACTAGCCAATCAGAACTTAAAATAAGTAAACATAGCCGGCTCCAAGCGCGGGAAAATGAGAGTGACGAAGTCGCAAATGGTTTTAGTTTTGGATCTGATTGGTTGAAAAGTTCGCGCTGGTTTATTGATCCATCACAGAGCAAAACCAAAGCAAACCAAAGCAATCTATACTCAAGTGAAAACCGCTCTAGTAAACAACTGTTAAAACTGCTCCCCGCGGGATTGGCTGAGAAACCGATAGACCTGGAGAAACATACAGCAAAACCAAACTGAGAACCCTAACCATAAAAACAATAAACCTGCGTCCTTGCTCAATCCAGCTAAGGTAGTCATTGTAAACGAAGAGTAGCGTGGAATCCATGTATTTCTTGACGTCATTTTTAGGGTGCCGAATTGGACCCCCGTGACAACTATCGCCGAACCCCTCTCTTCTTAGCTGCTGAGCGTGGGGGAACGGAAGCTGTTAAGATATTGATTAATAGTGGTGCTAAAGTGACAGCCAAAGATGTGGATCGGAGATCTTGCGTCAGAGTCGCTGTGGGCAATCCAGCCACAATGGAGGTCCTATTAAAGGTTAAGCTTATGACATAAGGCCAACTGTTTATTAAAGGTTACACAATAAACATAATGATCAGCTGAGGTGACACGACTTTCATAAAAAATGTCAAGACGATTTCGTGACATCTTCGGCAATCATCTGGAGTCTTCGGACTTATTACCCTGGCATCCCTCTGGGAACGCCCAAGTTATCATTTTGGCCTTCGCTTTTTTTTAGGTTCAGTCACAAATCCAATCTCGTTCCCAGAGGCTGCGATCATTTTGGTCACCACCTTTCGCTGGATAAGTGTAACGCAAGCTCTGGTAACGAGATTGTCACAAATCGCCCTCAAGCTTCTAACGCGCATGCGTTAATTTTAAGCGCATGAGCAGAAGGTATTATTACGATCTAGCACGTTGTTTTGTCGTTTGAGTGTCTAATGCGCATGCGTTAAGTTTAAAGACATGCGTAGAATGTGTTATTAAATCAGACGTTCACAAAATACTTAGAATTCACTAAAAAGGAAGCTCGAGATCACGCAGATATGCGTTTAGTTAATAAAATTTTCGGACTTAAGATTACCCCTATTATAAACCTTAGAAAGTTAGTTTCCTTCCCTGCCGAAAAACAGGAAAATCTTTACCTAGAAATTATTCACAAGATCTTCGGATGACTTTTTTTTGTGTGTTAGGCTATCTCGTGTTACTTTCGAATGTCACATTATCGAATGTCGTTGTGTTTCCTTCGCCAATGTGACCTTTCAATTGATTTCATGTCACTTCAGGGACACTAATTCTGTTTTTTCATTCACGTTAAAATATCTCTCTTCTTTCTTTTTCTGACAAAAACTAAACTATAAATTGTTTCTTTTACAGAAACGTGACGTTCTTCCTCTTATTACTCACAAGGATATCACAGGCTTCACCCCAGTCCACTATGCTGCCAAGCACGGGAATTTAGAGGTGTGGTACAGAAGCCAGTGAACTTAAGCTCGGACTGTGTGTGCCATTCAGCTTTTCTCATTTACCCAAGTTTTTAATGATTTGGCTTACAAATCCGATGATATCTGCGTTTCTTAAACATTTTCAAAACGTTCACTAATATTTTTTTCCCATTTCCAATGCGAAAGACCATCTTGCTTTTTATGAAGTGGAACAAAGCCACTACTGTTGTAACCTCAGATTCTCTGGACACAGCGCTTCACGGTGCAGCCAAGTAAGTAAGCGTCAACATTGAATTCAAACTAAACATGTGATAGAACAAATGCACTGATTTTTTTGGTTTTGGTTTTGTTTTGTAGTTATGGGTGGCTGGATATAGTAGACGCGTTGCTCTCAGGTCGCAACATTCTCTCCATCAACGTGAAAAACAGCCAAGGAAAAACAGCTTTGCACTTTGCATGCGCAGAGGGACATGACAGAGTGGTTGAACAACTACTTAAACTTGGTGCGACTGTGGGGAGGTAGGTTGTATATTTAATCCCCTGTTTTTGGTGTCAGCTTTTCAGATATACCAGAGAATGCCACAGTCCTTAATATTTCCAAAGTATTGAGAACGGTCTTTTAATGAAAAGTAATTCAGTTTTAAGCACTTTGTCTACTCAGGGCAAGACAAAATTAGCACAGGCTGTCACGGTCCTTGATCCTAATTGTATGCTTGCAACTGTTGACTGTTTGGCATAAGAAATAAGGTCGGTTTTGGTTTTAGTTTACAATAGCGACCTTCAGATCTGACTCTGACGAGTAGGAGATTGAATATGAAAGAGTTTTCAAATCAACTTAGAAAACTTTAGACGATCACTTGTTTACCACTTCTTGCTATTAGGGCCTTTTTGTATCCTGAGTGGTAAGCAAGAAACGGGAAGGTACACATTTCTGAGAAGGCGACTACTGATTGGACATTAAAAACTCGTAGTCAATCTCATTCTCGTAGTGGGGTCGTCACTGGTACCAAATTTGAAAACCATTCTAGCTCACATTCTTTGTTTGTTTGCAATATATCCTCAGTGATCATAACAACAGAACAGCTCTTCACGTGGCTGCCATGAGAGGCTCCAAACGATGCGTAGAATGCATTCTGAAACATCACCCTCAGAGTATTAACCTCTTGGACAAAAATCAGGTAAGTTAAAACACTAAAATCTTCGTTTATTGCTTGATCAAACGAGAGAAAAAACACCCTCTACTCAGAATGAATTTGGAGTCGGCTGGAGAGCGAAACACCACGAGTGAGAAACAATATTTCGAGTCAGATTACTCTGGAAAAGACGTGCCGTTCAAAACGACATCACGTTTTCCTCGTTAACCTTCTAATAGTATCAATACTTAGCAGGTCTTGGTATGCTATATCTCTCTACTCCCTAATTTCCTCATCCCTGTTCGGCGTTCTGAGGCTTAATCCGCTCCACTTTTAGGGCGCTTGCCATTTTGAGAGAAAGGACCGGCCAGACAGGGCATTTGGAAGGGCTAGCTATACAACTTCTTCAAAATAACACACTTCAAGGGTACTCCTCTAAAAGAATGTGAGGGATATCATGCAACTATTTGTTCAAACTGTTGCATTTTCTTTGCAAACTGACTGGTCTGGCCGGTCATTTCTGGCAAAAGGAAAGAGCCCTTTAGAGATGTTATCAAAAATTGAGAGACGAAGTGCGAGTACGGGTTCAATTGGCAGAGTGACGTTTTCGGTTGACACATAGCGTGACTTGGTTAGATGATTACACTGTGAAATTAAAATACATTAAAATTAGAGAAATGGTGATATTTACGGATTAGAAACTACGTTAGGATAGAAAACGTGAACAAAGTGCAGGACTAATACTCACCAAGTCGTCCGCTCGAGATCGTGAAAGTATATGTTCGAGCAGAGGACCTGGTGATTATTAGTAAAAATGACTTAAACCGCAGGAAATCGTCGGCAACAAGAGAACTCTCTCTATATTTTGGGGGGAGGAGAGATGTGTTGAAAAAAGAATAGACAGATTCTCTCTCGTTCAAGCTTGGATATTTTTCAGGCTTCTTTACAACTGCTTAAGTTACCTACTTTACTATACAATGATTACTACAACATGAAAAACAGATTCATCTTCTCTGTTTAACCGTATTTCACTTGCGTTGCAGAACACTGCTGTACATTTGGCCGCCATAGGAGGACACCCTGACGTAGTAACATGTTTGCTTTCGTCTGACAAGCAGGAGATCCTCATGAACAAAAAGAATCAAAACCTTTTAGACGCAGCCTTGGAGGCTGAACGGAAAAAGGTTCTTCTTGCTATTGCTAGCCACAAAAGGTGAGAATAGAGATAAATAACAAGTAAAATGAATACGCTTAGGGCGCTTTGCATTTGTCATAACTGACCGGCCAGACCGGCGTTTGAAAGGACTAACTCTATAACGCATACCTTCAAAATAACACACCTCGAGGATGATACACACTTCTCCATAAAGAATGTGAGGGATGATCATGCAGCTATTCCTTCAAAAGGTTGTATTTTCCTTGCAAACGTACCAGGCTGGCCGGCCAGTTCTGCCAAAAGGAAAGCGCCCTTAATGTTCTGTTTCGCTTATGTGACTGGCACAGGGGCTTCAATGGGTACCAATTAGAGAGGAGTGAACTGATTATGAAATGCACAGTTCACGACAATGTTGTTTTATTCTAAAAGGTGGCGAGAAGTGCTGACGTCATCTTCCAAGGGTCACATGGCGCAAATGAATGCCATTGTCTTAAAATACCCAGAAGTTGCTGAGGTAAGAAAACTAATTTGTGCTCCTTACGCAAATCACACGCCATCTTCGTTTTTAAAACATCTCAAGATATTTAAGTCCCTTACTGAAAAGCTGCCTCCATGTTCGCACGCAACAGTACTCTCTGCTCCTGCCACACAAAATTGCAATCAAAGCGTTTTGTACCCCTGGGCCAATTCGCTCGACGCAGGCTTAGAGTTAAACTAGGATGGATACAATGAAAACCTCTAGGTCCTAGTCAGACATCCAGGGTTAATCCAGGGTTTGTGCTACTCCGGCCTAGAGCAACTAGACCCGGCCGAAATTGAAATTGAAACTAAGAGCTCCGAGGTAACAAGACTTTAAGTGCCAAAATTACGGATGAGTAGATCTAACGCAGGACACAGTCCTTATGCCGCCCATTTTAGTGGCGCTGCTTATGATGATTAATTTGATAAAGCATGTCCTATTTTTAGTTTCTAGTTCTTTATTTCTGTTTCTTCTGCAGTAAAATTTGTATAGATTATCTAGCAGGATTCCTACATTTTTATTTTTCTTTAGCGATTTATGGACCAGTGCGTATCCAAAGAAGGAAATCCTGATAATGAAGATTACAAAGTGAGTTTTCACGTCTAAAAGCATTCCTATCTTCCTCTTCCACCTCTTGCTAGTTAGTGATCATGACAATCATATGGTGATCGTCATCATCATCATCACCATCTTCATTGCCACTATCTACATTAACATTATCAACGCAGTCATTGTCCTTAACTCAATTTATGATCTCCACTGTCAGTTCTGAAACCACATCACTGCTTCCTTCCAACGGTGGGTCAATTCTCGTAAGTAGTGCTTTTTATCGCACTCGTTTTCACCGCCTCAACTAAACCTCCCGGCACAGACATCATCTACCAAGTGAACCTTCATCCGTCACTTTTGCTTTACCCTTTGCTCTCAGCTTCAAAGCACACGTTAAATGTATCTCTAACGACTCTTCTCTCCCTCTCTCTCTTTCTCTCTCTTTCTCTCTCTTGATCAGATAACATACGATTTTTCCCTAATTCAAGACCCTCCAAAGCCTGGTCAAGACTATTTGATGGTACTCAAGGTAAAGGGAATTCTCTTTAATACATATTCAACGTTTTTCATAATATTCCAACTTTTTTATTGACTGCGGACGGACTGACGGACTGACGGACTGACGGACCTGAACATTCCAGAATGACCTGGTGATAAACCAAAAACACTGATCGATTATCATAATCTATTGCAGACGATGTTAGCAAAGCGTCGACTAAACTGCCTGACCCATCCTCTATGTTTCAATATCATGAACACTAAATGGTAAGATTTAATTTGGTTTCCCAAATTTTGCCCAATTGCCCAATCAAACAGGGGGCACCATTTTACTGGTATGTGAGCCTAAAAAGTGACGCGGGTCAATATTTACCATTGAGAGTTGGTTTTCTTGCGCAATGCAGGACAGTACCATCAATGAGCTTAGCACCTAATTCAGACGAGCCTATTTCGTTCCTGTTGAGGGTATGAGACAGTATCATTCTGCCTTGCGACCAAAATTCTACGAATACTGAGCTCCGCAATAGATATTGTCCCATGATAAACGGTAGATAAATTAGAGACACTTGACTTGCAATTTTCATGTCAAATTTTCACGTGACCATTCATTTTCAGGAAAACGTTTGGATGGAAGACATTGACATTGAACTTGCTCCTCCATCTTCTCTTCGTGATACCGCTGACGTCGTTTGCAACCTACACACGTGGCAACGAGAAGCTCTTGTGTGAAATCAACGAGACTTTGTCGAGGAAGGCAAGCACGAAAAACATTTTTCGTACCTTGAACCGAAACAGCGCGCAAACTGATCCAAAATGGTCATGGCTTACACTTTATCAAACATAACTGTCTTCTTTCTTTTTTCTACTTTCAGGAGTACATTCATATGGTCGCCCCATGCAATAGATCTGACAGGGTAAAATAGTTTTTATTTAAAAAAGATAGAGCTGTTTTCAATTGAGCCACCCTGTTTAAATAAAGTTTTACTTTACCTTACTTTACTTTATCGTAAAACCAAAGGTAAAGTAATTACAGGGGCAATCACGCTCTGAAGGAAATACACCTTTCTTCCAAGCACAAAACGACTTGGTTTTACTATCCAGTCTGGCACGGGTTGCTCGAAGCATGGTTAGCGCTAACCAGGGTTAAATATCATGG
Organism: Astreopora myriophthalma; assembly: GCA_014634185.1. Classification (NCBI taxonomy): domain Eukaryota; kingdom Metazoa; phylum Cnidaria; class Anthozoa; order Scleractinia; family Acroporidae; genus Astreopora; species Astreopora myriophthalma. The sequence goes on from BLFK01000908.1 coordinate 825,281, forward strand.
AAACTTATCGGTTTGGATACTTCTTAACCAATGGTTAGCGCTAACCGGGCTTCGAGCAACCGGCCCCAGAACGCTACGTAAGCAAACGCAGCTAGCCCCAAGCGCGCGAAAACGAGTGTCACACTAAGTCGCGATTGGTTTTGGATTTGCATCTGATTGGTTTGAAAGTTCGCACAAGTTTTAATTATTGATCCACTCGGTGAGAAAACCAAAGCAATCCCGTGATGACTCTCGACGCTCAATTGGAAACTGCACGCTATAAAGCAATGTTTGTGGTTTCACATGACTAACTAACAGTCCTTGTAATTCCACACTCCCTTGCTCAGAGAAAACTAGAATAAAATTTTGTGACTCATCTTTTCTTTATGAACAGGTCGCCCAGGGTCTGCAAGTTTGGGTGATAATAATTACCTTTGTTCATCTCATCAAGGAACTTCTTCAATTGAGGGTTGAGGTCAGTGATCTCTAACCGTAAAGGGGCCTCTCAAGCCTCTATATTGATCAGCATGTAATTTCTCCAAAAATCAGTTCACTTCATCCACATCTTTAGCAAATAGACGTTTGTCACGGTTTCAAATTGTCAAGAATGCTTGAGAAAACAAAATGATAACGTCAGGATATGATGCTACTTCGCGCCATACTTGAAGTGTCACCTCTTTCCAACAAAGTAAACAGCATTTAAAATTAAGTGTCACTTAAGATGCTTTTGACAGCTCTTTTACCTTCTTTTAACAACTTTACAGCATTTCCCATTTCGGTTTGCCATCGTGTGTTTCCAAACAATTATTAGAGGGTCTCAATGGGGGTGTAGCAAACACGGTACACGGTTAAAAATTTCGCGATTTCACGCCACACGCTTAACCCCATTGAGACCATCAAATACCAAATAGACCAAATACATCAAATAATTGTTCAGAGCTTAGGAAAACCTACAAACAACACGGTTATCTGGACAAAAATAATTCACGACAGACGGTTAATTTTTTCCCTTTTTCACGACACACGGTTAATTTTTTGGACGTTTCACGCCACACGCTTAACCCCATTGAGACCCTCTCATTAGAGATTACAACGAACCCGTACTAAATGCGAATGACGCGAACATGTTTTTTTGGAATACCTAGTTGCTTCAGCCACGTCCTTCGCTAAAGATACCTGGGCCAACCCCAACAGTTTAATTAATAGCAACGGTGAAAAAATGGTAACAACCACAACGGCGTTCGATAGCGCTCGTTTTCTATGGAACAAGTTGGCAACTTCATCTTGAGGTTTAGGCTTTAGCGTTACTCTGCTCATACCCGTACCTGCCTAGAACTTCTGAGACTGTCGTGTCATTTACACATTTCCAAAGTTACTGCTAGGTCATTAATCATAATCAGGAATAGCCGCGGCCCTAATTTTCATAACTAGTTATAAGCGCCGCCGTGTATGTAAGAATCATTTGAAAGAAAGGAGATGTTAAGTGTTCAGCTTGGTGAATAGTTAGAACGATGTATTTTTGATGCAGGCATTCTCGAGACAAAAAACCGAGATCTCCTAACAGGAGCCGATTGAAACCTATGATCTTCCTATTACTTGTTCGAATGCTCACCACAGAGCTACGGGAGACCCGTGGAACCTAAGCCATTCAACTGGGTTTATATATGGGGCCCTGAATTATCCTGAATATTGCTAGCATTTGAAATTTGAATGTCGAAGCTTGATATGGTTCGACTCCGGTTATGAGATCTTCAATTTTTTATGAGTACCGTATTTACTCGATTAAACGACGCCGCGTTCATCACATTTTGAGCGTGTCCGGTGCGGCGTTTCTTTGAGGGCGGCGTTTATGTCAAAATCATATTTCTTAAGTTACTGACAACAGTAACGGTAGATCATTTGTAAATATTATTTAAAACAGAAACATGTTTAAAGTTCCAACGTCTCGCTTTTTCGCTGAGATAGAATGGTAATTGTCTGGCTTCGAACTTCAAAATATTGTTATAGAGGAAAGTAAATTTCCAAGGCCGGTTTAGATTACCGAGTCGTACTGTGTACTTGTGTTTTTCTTATAATCCTCGAATAAATAACGCCGCATTCTTCTGATTGGGTGCGGCGTTTAGTTGTACTTTTGCTTCCATTTGCGGCCTTTTATCGAGGGCGGCTTTTAATCGAGTAAATACGGTATTTCCATTTCATTTCATTCACTTTCATAAAATTTCATTGATTTCATTCTATTTCATTCACTTTTATAAAATTTGCCAATCATTTTGTGCGAAGCAAGAGAAAGTTTGCGTTTGCTTGTGTCATTAGCGCGTTCAGCAAGATCGCGACGCACGCTCGCATGTACTGACTTTGATTGCGTGCATTTGCTTGCTATGTTATTTTATAATGGAGTTTCTTTTGATCGCAGAAAACCAAATACTTTCTGGAGTTGTCGAACTATCTGGAGTGGGTTGCCTACATTCTTTCCTTGTTTTATATCCTCCCAAACTGCGATTGCAAACTGGGATTCAAGCAGCAAACTGGCGCCATCGCTCTGTTTTTTGGATGGATGAACCTCATCCTCTTTCTCAGGAGGTAATGTCTCAGTTGCAATCGACTCGAGTTATACTCCGGGAAACGTTTGAGCGCCTGCTGAGTGGGATACCTGTAGCGCACGTGCAACGAGCAGAGGCCTTGGGTATACTGTGTGCGAAATCAGATATGGTGATTATTTCACCTGAGAGTGGTCGCCATCTTGGATCCCTTGATCATATTACTTTCCCAATATCTCGTAATGGGGAAAATGTGCGCTAATTTTTTTCTAAAATTTTGCTTAATTTTCAGGTTGCCAGCTTATGGCCAGTACGTAATCATGTTGACAACCATGTTTGTCACGCTTCTTAAGGTACGTGCTTTGTTTCCGTTTGGTCCGTTGGCATTAAAATGCTACTTTCTCCGTTACATGGTGGAGGAACATCTCATTTGTCTTCAGAAAATCAACAAATCAAAACATATATACCAGCGGCCCAAAGTGACTGTTGAACAGGTTATATTTGTAGAAGGAGGTTGCAGCTTAGAAAGTTAATATCCACGTATTCAAATATAAGTATCGACTTCTGGTAGGCCTGGAGCGTCTAGAGCTGGTTTCTCAAAAGTCCCCACAACCTTCGGGCCCAAAGGCCATTTGTAAAATGGAGATCCGCTTCTCTTTTTATCTTGTTTTCATAATAAGAAGGGGCAAACTTGCTACTAGATTTCATGCCTAGAAGTGTCTTCGTTTTTAAGTTACACTAGAAATTTTGGCAGACGAAAATTTCTTCAATACTTTTAAATCAAAAGTCAGGGAAAGAATCCCCCGTTTCTCGAAAGCCCCGAAAACATGTTTCATCGATTATTTCTGCAATACGAACGAGAAGTTTATGTAAATCGAGGGAAATCGTTGCCGAGTTCAATCCGCAAGTTCCGAAGTTGGTCAATAGTAGTTGGAGTAGCTGTTTCGCCTTATAATTCTTCAGGTTCTGTTATTGTTCTTCTTGTTCGTCGTGGGATTTGGCAGCACATTCTACCTGCTTATGGAAGATGAAATTGTAAGTTTTGTCCTCTGATTTATGTTTCTAACACTGCTTCTTACATGGCGAGTTTAGGTCCCGGCTGAAACTTCGGTTCCTTGAGCCGCTTATCCAGTGGCATTTCAAAACACAATAGATGCGAATGCCTCAAATTCCTATTTCAGCCCGGGCTAAAAGAAGATAGGAGTTACAAGGTTTTTTCAGCGGTTCAACTGGGCTGAAAGTTCCAGCCCGGTTACCTCAAACCGGGCTGGAATTTTCGAAATTTTCTTGGTGTAATCACCATTTAAAAGAAAAAAAAACAAGATTCAGGGGTCGGGACTGGAGTTACAGCCCGCGCCGAAGTTCGCCATGCCATCGGTCACCGAGGCATTAACGATCTTTAGATTGGAGTACGAGTACGACTACGAATACAACCTTTCCCTTCTGAGCACGCGCACTTAAAAAAAATTAGACCTGAAAACCTAATGCGCGTGCTCGGAACGGAAAACTCGTACTCGTAGTCGTACTCGTACTCCGATCTGTAGGTCTCTCTTAACGATCTTTAGATTGGAGTACGAGTACGGCTACGGCTACGAGTTTTCCGTTCTGACCACTCTCATTAACGACCTTCAGATCGGAATACGAGTACGACTACGAGTACAACCTTTCCCTTCTGAGCACGCGCACTTAAAAAAATTTCGACCTGAAAACCTATTGCGCGTGCTCAGAACGGAAAACTCGTAATCGGACACCGCGGCAAAATGAGTGCGCATGCTCCGATGTCAGGCGATTTTGAACACTTAGATTATTTGGGCGGGAGGAAATGAAGAAGTTATTTGGGCGGGAGGAAATGAAGAAGTTGTTTTGCGGTTCGTGTGCAAAATCTCTGGCTAAACATGGGCTTGACCATTGACAGAAAGGGCGAAACTTTGATCCAGGTGTTTCTGACGAAAAGCTCGATGTGGTAAGTGGTAAGTGAAACTCGCTCATGTTTGTAAGTTAATATTTCAGCACACTTGAGTCGGCCCACGTCGACGTTGGTCGACGAGTACACTTAGTTTATTACCCCTCAGCACAAGCCTTTTCTTCCGGGACTTTGCCTGCAGAAGAGTTCGCAGTGACAATCGCCACAATTAAAGCAGCTAGAATGGAGTTCATGCTTTAGCGCGAGCGCTTGTCTTTAAAGCATAAGTTCACCCTTGTTGCAATGATATATTTTTTGTTCAAAAAGATATGTTGCTAAAGATTCTTTATAGAAGCTTTCTTCAAATGGAAAACCTTATCTTCCTTTTTATCTCCTTATCCTAGCAAAATGAAAACAAACACCGAGAATTTAAATTCCCGCCATTTTGGCGGTCGGTCGCGTGTTCAACAAATTCGCGCGCGGGTTAAGCCTGCGTACTCATTTTGCCGCGGTGTCTCGTAATCGTAGTCGTACTCGTACTCCGATCTGAAGGTCGCTAATACTGCTTTGGAGGACGACTTTTTTCGATGTGAGCATGCTCGGAACGAAAAACTCGTACTCGTACTCCAATCTAAAGGTCGCTAATATGGCCAATGGATGCTAGGTTCAAGTCCTGTGAAGCATACTTGTTTCTTTATTTCATTCTTTATTTGAGTATGCCCGCGTCACCACTGGCTAGTTCATTATTTTCATGTTATTTTGTAAACAGGAGCCGTTCGCAAGCCTTCCTTACTCCATGATGACAATGCTTGTGATGACGCTTGGTGAACTCGACTATTCCGACCTGTTTATGCCGTGGGACAAGCTGGAATACGCGACTCTCAGCAACATCCTGTTCGTCATGTTTGTGCTGGGAATGCCGATCATAATTATGAACATGCTGGTGGGTATGACTTCTCTGCTGAATATTGCCACTTGCAAGTTGCATATTGCATACTGAAGGAGGTATACCGCTCATTGTAAGGTGTCGGCAGTATTTTGCAAGTCACTTTTCACAGGTGTATATAGCAAGTCACTTCTACGAGATGAGCTTTTGATGCCTGCTTTGTTTATAAGCTGTTGCTTATGCGCCAATAACGATCACTCCAAATAACCTTATACGGCTTATATGATTAAGAAGACAATAGCCATTGTTTCGCTGATGTTTCGCATTTCTTGATACGATTTTTCTGCGATATTGAGCTGTTCGCGACGTTTGAAATCATTCAGTTCGGCAGGTTGTATTAAGTTCGGCACGACTACTTCGCACGGTAGTAGCGCGACTTGGTTTCAAACCAACTGAATTCATGATTTCTTTTAATTTACTTTGGATATCCTCTTTCATTTTTGAGTTTTGAATTTGGCGCCAATCCACTGCCCACTACGGTCGTGCCAATGCCGGGTCATACTCATTTGAGTTCGGCAAGGCAGTAGCGCGAAGTTCTTCAGTTGAAACTGGCCTAATTGAATCTTTACAACAAGGTATCGCCAAGCAGACTTGTGTCAATTGACAAGCTCTTTTTCTATTTAAGGTTGGTCTTGCTGTTGGGGACATTGACAAGATCCAAGAAAACGCTCTTTTAGATCGTTACGTGATGCAGGTAAAACAGCCACATGTTAAATTCACATTCTTTTCTGGAGAGCATGCAATGAAAAACCGTTATAAATTTATTTTATCTCTGAAGAACACTATTTGCGGCAGATTTTCGGAATACCGATTCAGACCGATTCAAACGGTCTGCGCTGTGCAATAATTGCTAGGGGGTTTCCTTGTGGCTTTTGTTGGGATTGCATGGCGATTTGTGCTTGCGACGAGGGCAAATCACCGGGTTCCACATTCAAGAAAACTATATGACGCTGATGACGACGACAATGGTGATGATGGTGTTGACTTTCTCCACCATCCCACCCTAAAAAAGAAATGATTTCAATACATTAAGGACTCTGTGCTTTTGCAGGTGGAACTGGTTCTCCATATGGAGCAAACCAGCCCTAGATGGCTCCGTAAGCGAGCTCATGTTACAAAGCATGTGGAGTATCCCAACAAGACATCCAAGGTATTTCAGTTGCTTCCTTTGAGTTTTTTAAAATCCGAAGAACTTATTCTTCTGGTGAAGGAACTGACTCAGAGCAAAAGAAGGAAAGAACGACTAAGCAAATTATTTGGAGCTAAGAAAGAACAGCTGAAGTAGGGCTTCAAGAAGTGTGCCAGAAAGGCATAAGGGCATTATAAGGAAAATTCCCGGTTACAAAAGAAAACTAGTCGAGTCAAGGAAAGGATACTGTTAAAAGTCGAGTCAAGGAAAGGATATTGTTAAAAGTACAGCACGGAATATGAAATGGAATTCACACTACCGGAAAGAGATACCAGACGCAAGCAGGCGGGTCTAAAACTCAGGTCAGGTCACAGGTCAGTTCATTGTTTTACCAATACTGGAACAACCTTAACCCCTCCCTAACCTTGGGCCTAAATACTACATTAAGACAATGTTGAGGCCTAAGGTTAGTATTAGTAAAGGTTAAGGGTTGTTTCAGTATGTGTCCTACCACCTGTGTTTTAGGCCCATCGGACGAAAGCTGATGAATAAGCATTGTATTCTCGTTTCAGCTGTGTGAAAAGCTGACACGGTTTAGCCGCCCTGGAGAGGATAAAGATGACGAAGAAACATACCCAGGCCTCCCCCCTGCGTTTTATCCATTGATGGAGAAAGTAGCAGAACAGGAGAACAGGTGTGGGCTTGAAACACTATCACTACACATCTAAACATAAGAAAACAATGTTAATTCTTGTTTCATTAGCCCATCAATTTACGATACATGGAACCAATATTAACAGGGTTGTTCCATGTTTTCTTTACACTTCATTTTAAAGGGAAATCAAAAAAACTCTTCCATGCACTTCAAAGCATTTTTATATTCTAAAACTTGTGTGCGGTTATACGCACAAGTCCTCCTGCAAGATTATCACCAGCATACTACTCTAAGAGGTAGCTTACGTCAAGTAACTGTTTTTTCTTCTTCTTTTTTTTTTATTTCATCTTTATGCTCCACAGAGTCAATGGGATATACGATCTTCTGAAGGAACAATCAACACTTATTAAATCTATGTATCCACTGAAAAGGCGCCGAGAGGGACCAGGCAGTTGTGGAGACTACTAACCTTTCGCCCAGGAGAGTCCATGTATTTTTCTCAAGTTAATGTTTTCGTTCTTAACCAAGAGAGGATGAGGTGAGAGTATATATCCCGATGCGCCTTAATTATTTTCAATCTATTTTTAAATTTGGCGCCATGCGTGGAGGCTATTTTTAACCTTAGCCCCAGGACTTCGCGGTTCCCTGCCCGTATGTCACAAAACGGACCAATCGGAATCCGTTCTCTAATAACTAGTCTTGTGACCTCATTTAAAATAGACTGAAAAAAAATTATAATTGGCCGAGGGCCATCTATAGAGGATATGTTCACTTACCTCATCCTCTCTTGTTCTTAACCTAATACGAACATTGAACTGGAAAGTGAAAATTTACCGTAGTACTGCTCGCGTGTGGTTCAGCAAACGGTTCACAATCCAACTGGTCTACGCCAATCGTATAATTGTGTCTTTAATTGAATTGACTTGAATTATTATTCGATCTTAAAAGAATACATAACACATTTTCAATGAGAACCTTAAGACGATCGCTGCATAAACGCACGAAAATGTTTTAGCAATGAACACTTACTTCTTTGACGACACCGCAGTTAGATCGGTTTCGGTATGCACGGGTCAAACAGTTCAGATAGGCCAGAAACAGGTGAGCGAAACAGGTCAGCAAAACATAACGTTACATTCAGTTCTTCGTGAATAAACTCCAAGTTTATCTAGTCTAAGAGTTGTCCCATTTTTGCTATCAAATTACACAACTAAATGTCAATCAAAATCAATCAACGAAATGTCAAAGCGCATTGTATTAACGAAACAAAGTGTACTTTTCTTTGAAGAGAAGTTACGAATATACATTTTCTACTCTGATTTAGTAGAAATCCACGCACATACTATCACCAATCGTGTAATCTGATTGGCTCGCTTCTCGCTATCTATTTAACAATTAGCATACGAGTTCCAGTTTTCTATGAGTCTATAAATAGTCAACGAGGTGCATAGCGCCGAGTTGAATATTTGACTCACAGAAAACGAGAACGAGTGGTCTAATTAGTTTAGTAGAAATTCACTCACATACTGCCTTCGAATTCATTCCAGTTTCCATTGATTTTAAGATTCGAAGAAGACGCTTGTGTTTTATTTTTGTTTACAACGCCTTTTTTTTGGTTACTTAACCAGATGAAAAATTTTAACGGAGGTGAGCAGATACTCAGGTGCTTTACAAGTCTTATTTACCTGAACCCCCTCTAGCAAAGGAGGTTTTTTGGTTTTGTTTTGTTTGTTTGTTTGTTTTTCTAGAATTAACAGCAATATGGAGCACTTAAACATCTTTTCACTTTTGCAGGAAACTGTAGTCTCAGTCCGGCACTTTACGCCCTGAAGATAATTGAGAAGGGAGAGGCAGCTTCTAGTCTGTTAGGGCTGGTTTACAAGAACAATGCACAAGCAACATGCGCAAACGCAGTAGCGGTTTGATCATTAGCATCATTTTTTAGAACAAAAGACACTAATTAACAACAACTTAATGAGTCTGCGTATGTTCCTTGTGCCTATGCTTGCGTCCTACGTGTAAACCAGCCCTTAGTGAATGGCGAGCTGGATAAATTCTCTCTCTCTCTCTCTCTCTCTCTCTCTCTCTCTCTCTCTCTCTCTCTCTCTCTCTCTCTTTCTCTCTCTCTCTCTCTCTCTCTCCTTACAGGAAAAGACGATATCCTTGACTTGCAACCACGTGATCAAAAATCTCTAGACACACAGATAACAATAAATTTGTTGCGTCATCGCCGCCATGTTAGTGGTATAAACCAATTATAGCAGCTAATGAGGGGTCTATTGTTTTCGGGTACCAACATGGCGGTGATGACGTAACGTACAAGCCAAGGATTGAAAATCAGGAGGAGAAGCTGAATAGGTGGACAGATCGTTGGTTTTATCCCCAAAGCACACGGGTTGCCGAGTTTTGCGATAAATTCAGCGGATTCGCGGATTCACGGGCTTGGAGAATACCGTGGATCGCGGACCAACTGAAAATTCGAACCCGGATTCCGGACTCTATCTGTCTGCAAGACAGGATTGCGTATGTAGTCCTTAATTTTCGATCGGCTTTGGTCAGTGTACACTTTATTGTTGTTTTGTTGACCAGGAGCCTATCAATAGGGGCTTACCTCTCCCATACAAGCCCTATGAGTCAACCCTTGCGTGCATCTCCTTAGTTTTAGAAAGCCGCATTTTTCTCGGGTTCGCGCGCATCGTTCAGAATAAAGTCATCTTGCAACGTCCCACGTCGGTAATTCCAAAAATAAAAGATACGCGCAAGCTACTACTCATGGGCTCCTCTCTCGACTTATTTTAAAGCAGAGCCGATCCTGATTTTAACGAAAATAACCGCGGGCCAAAAATAGCACTGATTGGTGCATTTGTACACCACTATTCACCCCCTTCTTGCTGGAAGGCTCTAAAATTTTGTATCAGTTGCGTTGTTATGGAAAATTGGCTCCCGTAAAAAGAATCAGGCGGTGAATCGATTCATCTTCGCAAAGGGCTAACGCTGGAAACGTCAGCTTTTGCAGTCCTGCGCGCGCAGCTTTATTTGGGATGTACGCAAGCAATTTTGCGTGTGCTGTGCGGGTGCCTTGTTTGTTTAGCTTACGTGTACTCAGAACGTTATTTTTTTTACATTGTTTTACGTTGCATTCCTTAGTACACTTGTCGGTAACTGTGCTCATTCTGTAGGTGGCTCCTCCTAAAATGTTCTGCAGTTGGTATAGGATTTAATGGTGCCGAAACTAATTGTGGAATTGCACGCCTTTGTGGGCATCCTACTGATGAACAGTCACTGCGTTCAGATATTTTCATGAGCAGCAGTCAATTGGAATCTGTCCTCTTTGAATTGAATAGGGAGTTCGAGCAACGAGGACTGCAACGGCAATTACTCTCTCCCTTAAAAATATAACTTCGCGTTCTGATTATAATGATTTCGCAATCATTTCAACTCTTTCTGTATGTAAAATGTGTGCCTGTTATCCGAGAACGAAACCACCGTTCAAGTTTGGGGAAAGAAAGACTTGATAAGATAACGCGTGTGGTTTTCGACCTCTTTGATCATGGCATGGGCTGATTTCTTTGTAGCATAATTATACAGTCATTTTAATAACTCGTGTGAAAACAAATACACCAAGATAATTACCCCCCACGTGCAGAGCGATTGCTTTTGTTATCATTCACGGAAACGCTCCACAATGTTCAACTCACGTGCAGGGTGCTTGTTTCCTTTTGTTTGGTGGCGTGTTTTTTATTGTCGCTGCCGTCATTGTTTTACCAAATTCCTATTAATCAGTCCTATTATGGATCAGTTATGTTTCCAGTTCTTTTGACGTGAGTATGAATGATTCGAGTGCGTGAAGCCGCGGGGCTATTCTTTAAATACTGCTATCAAACAACTATGGAGTTATTCTGCTACCTTGTCACGGGTAATATTTCACTTGGGAAAAAGAAACAAGTGAAATGTGTTGTTACAAAGGACGTGAGTTTGGGATATCAAACCTCTAAATAAGAAAGGTACGCTTTCGTTAATTACTTTACCGTTAAGACATTGCTACGTTAGTGTTGAAATCATAAGTGAGAACTCTAGCGTCAGGGCGGTTTCGTTTTATTCTATCGCATAATACCCGCTGCCATGTATTTGTAAGTCACACGGCTTAGCACCCGTACAATTTTTCTTTCTTTACTGATTTAGTGTATATTTAAAGCATCAAACTCCGTGTTATTTATTCAACGCTGTACGTTTGGCTCTATCCTTTCTACCTTCGCCTGGACATATAGTTCGCCCCGCGCCGTCGGCAGTAATCACATTCCCGTACACTTTACGCTGTGTATTTTGTGGTGGACTATCATGCGGTTAATCTATGCTGGGAATCCTGTGGCTAGGTAGCATCGTTATGAAGTAAACTTCTCATGTCAAAGGGGCAGGAGTTATTCTTCAGGGCCCAGTTGTTCAGGGCCCAGTTGCTAGTATTTATCCACTGGATAGCGATTTATCCGGTGGATAGCGTTGTCCACCTTTTGAACAACTGGGGCCAGGCAAAGTCACTACTGGATGGTTACCTGTGATCAACCAGCATGCCATCCAGTGAGGACTCGGGGCGGAATACAAAATACTCTACTGGGTTCGGCTCCAGCCACGCACTGTCATCGGTGGCTCTCATGCGTCGTAGTCTTTTCCTTCACTGAGAGTCGACCCCATTTTTTCCCAACCAAATGGAATCTCGTGGAGGTCCAATTTATTCAATGCATAGCAAATTTGAATTTTGTGTCCTTGTTTATCTATGAAACCTCTACGCGATATGGTAATCACGAAACTGCTGCGTCGACGAATGCCCGCTTTCAGAGGTTATTGTTTCTGCTCTAGTTGAAATAACAAAAGAGCTGCATGACCAATTATATCCATTTGGCAGGCCATTTCTCAGTTCTTTCAATCCACATTTTCTTAGGTACAGCATTTTGTTGGGAATATATTTGTTGGAGGCAAATTATCTTACAAAAACGAAATTTTATTTCATTAAGCTAACAGCTGTCTGCATACCCTTAGTGACGACTGATCGACCTTAATCAAATCAAACAAACCCCGGAGGATATAAAAGTTACTCATAAAAGACCGGACCTGTGGCGTAAACTTAACACGTCTCCTGTTCTTTATAATGCGACTACTAAATCATAATTGATATTCAATCATGAACAGGGCTTTAGTGAAGTCCTCAGACCTATTCGTTGCACCAGTTTCTTCCTCAAGCACATTTTTTGTTAGTTGAGATCCGTCAAAAAATGCTATTGCAATAAGACCCATGCTGTGGGTACATACTATGTAAAAAGCCCTCAATTAGCAGGAATGAATAATGAGGGTGAATTGGACAATGGCTCTCTGTTTTAAGTATCAAATGCTCATAAAAATTCGAGCATTAGAGGCCAGGTTCTCTGCACCTAGTTGCCTTGGGATAAACTTTCCATACTGGAAACAGCTTTTACGTTGAAGCCTTCGATATAACCAGGCAAGATCCTATTTTACCTTTGCATCTTTAATACAATTCATGTAATAACTTTTCGGCTAGGGACGGGGGCTGAGGGGTTTTTCCTTGTCAACTAACTATCCGGGTACTCTTTTAAATACAGTTCTTTTAAATGATTCTCAATAAGTGACTCATACCTAAGTTCTTTTTGGATAGGCTTACACTTGACCTTAACGTTCAAACATGAACAAGGGACGACACAGTCAACAAACGATCACACGTGATCATCTTTACCACCTGAATTTTCTTTCTCTATTAGAGGAGCTCGTTACATGTAAATTGGGTGTTTTAATCTTTTGGTTGTGTCTCGATGTAATGCCTATGATAGCAGGCTCCCGTTGTCAATGAAGCGAGTTTAAGCAACAAGAACGGCAACGCCAACAAAAGCGTCGCTTCAAAATACAAATTTGCAGTATCGCAAACGTTTCGCGATTATTCATTCTTGTTCACGTTGTACAGCGTGAGAGGAGTATCCCGGCTGTGACTGGATTGGCAGGAACGGCGTTGACGTAAAGATAAAGAAAGAAGGATTCACTTTTGTGTGCTCACGTTGTCGTCATAGGCTGAAATTTGGCCATTTCACCCTGACGTTCTCATTTTGCAGAGGAACGGGCAAGGCCGGAAATGTACTCAAATGCATGCTGCAGGTACAGAGCGTGCAGAGCTATTGTTTTCCCTCATTAAACTTATTGTGGCTTTCCTATTTGCGTCGTCGTTGCTTAACCTCCTAGGCAATTGATTCAGTAAAACTGCCCAGGTCACGCTAGCAGGCTTTATTCAGTTACTGTTGCACCCAGCAAATAGTTCTGAGTAGTGCCACTTTATCTATTACGTGGCTTAGCATTCGTTCCTCTTGGGTAAGGCACTTCCAAAACTAAACCAATAATACTGTTCTTTTAGTCATAGCAAGTTAAATTTAAATACAGAAGTGTCTTAAAAGTCTGAGGGCTACATAACAGATTTCATCTTAAGTGTGTTATGTGCCACTTTACAACAAGGATAAACTGACTGGCAGCACAGGAGGCCATGAGTTAATTAATCATCTACATGGAAAAGAATGACTGAATCATGCAAAGCATCTCGTTCATCTTTAAAATTTGCTTCACAATTCCTTCCATTGCGTGATAGAAGCCCCTCGATTAGGAGAGGTGCGTGCGCAGGTTTGGGGGGCGGCGGAGGGTTTGCAACTTTTGTAGTTGTGCCTCGCTGTCTCTACAAACACAAAATGACTGATGCGTTGGAGAAAACCCTTTCTTTAATAGTTGTATAAGTCCTTTCCGCTTATGGACCATTTCATGAAAAATCTGATAAAAGGGATGGACTTTTTTGAATGACAAATCAACTAAAGGCTGAGTACAGTTATTTAGAAATTGCACAATATGACACTGCGTAAAACAGGTCGGGTTAGGGTGTAGAGAATCATGCCAAATGCAAAGGTTACCCCGGGGTTATCATTCTGTTTCCCTTGTTCGGATGAAAAGAGAACATTGCGCCATTTATTCCTTTTTCATGGTTCTCTTAAAAAGCCAAAAGAGTTAGCAAACAACCGAAAATCAAACAGATCAAAATCATATAGATCTTAGTGGTCTCTGATAATTTATAGGAGAGTGAGGGCACGTATATAGTGGAGGACCACCATCTCCCCTCGGAAATAGTCCTAGCAGTGAGAAATTAAGAAGGAATAGCAAAGCCTGTTGCTCTTGCTAGGGAGTAACCTCATTTTATTGTCTCTTGTCTCGCAGTCCGGCCGTCTGTCCAGCGATAGGAGTATAGTTCGTTACGTCGAACTACTCTCTATTTCGATCAGAAATTGTCTTCACTTGCATCCTGTTTACACTAATTTATCATTTACTGTCTCTAACTCCTTCTTTATTGAACACAATTTTCGAGTTCCCGGGAGTACCCTGCCACAGGTTTAGAATGCAAATGCATCAGCAAGCTTCAGAACAATAACAGAAGTCGTATGCACTAATACTTGACATTCAACCTCTCACATAAGCCTCCCGGCTAAGTACTGAAAGGTCGACCTGCCCGGCCTGTTGTTTCACTTTTTTGACTCTTTCCGGCAGTGACTCAATCTTTTATTCTATTGTTAACTCGTTCGTTCAAGGGAAACAGAGTTCGAGATAAAAGCAAATGAGTAATATGCACCAGAAAAGCAATTGTTTTAAAGATATAAGCGATAAGTTTGCTATTTTTACTGCAGAGTGTTTGGAATAACTATGTGTGTCAAGGGTTTGATCTGCACATAACGCGTTATTAATTACGGTCATTGTTTTCAACGATTCATTCTGTAATCTTATATACGGATCATCAACCAAGCGGGAGCCCTAAAGTGACAACGCTTTACTCATCAAAGTGACAACGCTTTACTAACATTTCCTTCCTTGGGGATAAGATTAAAATCCACGTTATGTATCGGTTCGCATAGCCCATAGGCAAGGATGTACATGTTCGCACAGCCTTAGCTTGCACATATACATACTTATGCATAGCCCGGTGCACCCTACAAATGAAGTCATCTTTGATCACTCTCGAGACAATTGGTTATACTCGGACGACATTTGTCTCTCCTGAATCTTGGAGTACCAGCGTGACTATGCGCCAGTACAAGTTTTCCGTTGAGAGCACGCGCAATTAGAAAAGTTTCGACCTCCAAACCTAATGCGCGTGCTCAGTGCGCATACGGAAAACTGGTAGGCGTGGTCCTAATCGTACTCTCATCTAAAGCCCCGGCTAAATGTTCCAACATTGTTGACCATTGTTGGCCAATATGTTGGAACGTTTAGCATCCCATGATGGTTGACGTTGAACCAACATTTCTCGTTCGATGAATGTTGAGCAAAGTTTTGTTTTCGATCAAACATTTCACCTAACATTTTGTTGTATGAAAGCAACAATGTTGAAACGCTTAGCCGGCTTTCCAACATTGTTAGCACATCAACAACCAATTAGCCTCAAGTACCCAGTCTACAATTCCTTAAGCACAGGGATGCCAACCAAATGTTGGCTAACATTGTTGATACATTCAGGCGCGCATCCAACATCGCCACCCAACAATTGGTGGTCAACAATATTGGAACGTTTAGCTAGGGCTTAAAGGTCCATGACCCGATTATCAAAAAGACACAGGTCATTCATTTCTCAAATCAACTGATTTTCATCAAGTTATTTGGGTTTTCAATTGGCAAAGTGCAGGAAATTCTTGGCTAATTCTATTTAACGAGCCAGAAAGATCTTCAATAGTCTCGAACAAAGTAATGACATGATCAGTATCAGAAAGCCATCCATCACTAGGTTTTTAACACGGTAACAGGACTAGACACTGTAACTGTGAATTCGGCCCGCTGTCAGATTTGAACTGGCTTATTTTGGTCAGTTGTTTGCTGCGCACAAAAAAAAAAGGTACAAGTCGTGAAAAAGCTGTTTCTGTTTTCTTCTTCTAAGTGACCTGCTAAATAGTCGCGCATGGGTTGTGAGTTTTCTTCACTGCTTTCTTCAAAATGCATGAACGATGAATTTCTAACCTGACATCTAGTGGTAGCATGGTTCAGGCCTCTATTTATAAAGTATGCTTGTTTGCAAGGGAGAAGAGTCATGGACTGAACTTCATGACTTTAAGCAAAAAAACTAGTCGAGTTTTTTGTAAGAAATAAAATTGTAGGACTCCTGCGCAGCCGGCTGGAGCTCCAGTTACATTCTTCCAAAAATAGCTAAAACCCTTTTAGTTTACGTAAGCACACAGGCTTTTCGCTTGGTGGGATAAATTGCCGTTTTTTCACTGCTCCCACTTACCATTGCTTTGCCAAACGTAGGGTAGGAACTGCTAATTGCGCGGTTTCGCGACTCGCTACGTGACCCAATACTTACCGTCGGTTTTCCATTATTTTGTTTATTGGCTGGCAAAACAATCGTGTGCAATTTTCTTAACAAATTCAAACCAAAACGACCTAACTGAAATTGCGAATCGCTGTTTGTCTCCCTATTGAAGTGAATGACTGCTGCCCCGGGCCGGGTCTCGTCAACCGACCACGCCCTTCACACGTCAGCTCCCAAATGTCCTATTAAAAATATTAACTGCTGGGTGTCTCAACAATGCAAAACAGGCAAAATACTTGCATTAAATTCGTTTGGATCAAGAAACAAATACCTCACGAGTAGGCCCCAGACATTACTGCGATACTGATATTTAAAGATAACTTCACAATTAAAGGCCTCGCTGACAATCGTAGAACTAGTGTGATAAGGGAAAGAATGTGTTCTAGTTCTTCCATAAGCAATGATCCACAAAAAGCAAATGACATCGATTGACCTTGAAAAATATTGTTGACGTTTAGATGATTAGTAACGAAGTTTTGATGCCTCTAATCCCTAAATAACTTCGGTTGAAAACTAAATTGAAGTTTGTCATGCATTACTAGATGCAAATTAAAATTCTCATTTTTAGAGGCATTGTAATTGAATCATTTGAAAGGCAGAAGATTGAAAGGGATTACAAAGGAATATTCTAATGGTAACCCTTGTTCTTTGCTTTGTTTTTCACCCGC
Source organism: Astreopora myriophthalma (assembly GCA_014634185.1). NCBI lineage: Eukaryota > Metazoa > Cnidaria > Anthozoa > Scleractinia > Acroporidae > Astreopora > Astreopora myriophthalma. Next base: position 842,486 of record BLFK01000908.1, read on the forward strand.
TCCTCGGCTGGTACAGTGTTTGCACGATCTCTGTAATTACGGTTCAGTGGTTTGACTGTTTAAATCACTATGATGAAAACAAAGTTACATCCGCATAGTGAAGACAGGAAAATTATAAGCGCCATTTGAAGCGTGTTATTTCTTTATAACTGGCGACTCAGAAATACTGTCAGAGGTTGCAGGTCTCCACTGAGAAACAATTTCAAGGTACTGTTAGCCGATAATGAAGTTCTCGTTCATTACTCATGCTGGCGTAGCTATAGTTATTATCCCTATGTGGACAAGGTCCCATGACCTTGAGCTTCGTTACTGGTTTAGCTAGTAAGCCCGCGTGCCAAGCAGCTTTCGATGATTTGGCAAATTTCAGTCTTCGCTCTAGTAGATGCTCTTGTGAGTGGCTAAACCCCTGAACCCGAAGACAATGCCAATCAACCTCGCAATTATATGCTCTAAACACTATGAGTTTAATCAGAGTTATAGAACCTCCGTTGCATTATTTTCTTCCTCAGTGTTGTATTTTTATTCTGATTAACGCAGTGTTTTCAACCTATAGTTGTTTGAACTTCGTGTGGGAGCTTATAAGTGAGCTGAGCGAGCTTTCTGTACGGAAGCTGTGAGCAGTACTGTTAGGGTATAGAGATATTTAATGATGTGTGAAAAGGTAATTTTAGCAACTGAGTCTGCAGTCCCCTTTATCCTACTTCCCAAACTGGGTGTTTTTTAACTGTTTTGAGTCTGTACAAGAAGGCCGGCGAGTTAAGGAAGTTTTGGCGGTGTGATGCTTGTGTTGCCAATATAACCTGTACAATATTTTAAAGAGCCGCAAAATTTACATTTTCTTACAGTTTCTGTGTTCAGTGTTTAGTTAAGTTTACATTACTTTAGTTCAGTTAATTTTAGTCCAGATTGATACAAGTCACATTTAACGCAAGTTGAGTTGAATTAAATTGTTGAGATATGTTTTTGCGAAGTTCAGTCAACTGCGTTGAAATAGAATGGATATTTCTAAGGGTGTGTTCGTGATCTAAAAATCACCCCTAGCCGAGAATTTTTATGTTATCCGAATGCAAAGGAGACTTTGACCATTGCTTCTCGATTAGGTTAATTGGCCTTTAGAATTCGGAATCTACTGATGTACTATAAAATGGAGGATCAGCGTGGGTTTAATCTTCATGTCAGTTTTGATTATGATCAAAAACGTTTGTTTTTTCTTCCAAAACTTAATGATAGCATGAATGGTGCATACATGCATACATAACTCTATTTACTCTTGGAAAATGGTAGGGCTGATTAGGCCGTAAGCTAAAGTAGAAGTTAATATATAAGCCTAGCCGGTGTTATAGAATTTTGAGATTAATAGCATGTCTACATGGTGGCAAAATTAATGATAACATGAATGGTGCATACATGCATACATAACTCCATTTACCCTTGGAAAATGGTAGGGCTGATTAGGCCGTAAGCTAAAGTAGAAGTTAATATATAAGCCTAGCCGGTGTTATAGAATTTTGAGATTAATAGCATGTCTACATGGTGGCAAAATTAATGATAACATGAATGGTGCATACATGCATACATAACTCTATTTACCCTTGGAAAATGGTAGGCTGATTAGGCCGTAAGCTAAAGTAGAAGTTAATATATAAGCCTAGCCGGTGTTATAGAATTTTGAGATTAACAGCATGTCTACATGGTGGCAAAATTAATTTTAGGATTCAGATTTTCACTCAGTTGGAAATGCTTTTCATGTTATTTGCTTTCTCGTTCTCTTGCGCATATAACAAAAGATTGCCAAGTTAAAAAGCAATGCCCGGTGCACTCACAAAAGCTATTTCCCGAAAGAAAGGTTTCATTGGCTTCGCTTAGCGTACATTCAAATTGCCAGCGAACCAGTTCAGGTCCGACTTGTTCAAAGCAAGGGAAGAGCTAAGCCCGGATAAGAATCAAGACATCGACGAGATATATGTTTTGTGATCGGACTTACTCCAGGATTAGCGCTAACCCTCGGCTAACAACTCGGCCCTGGTGTTCATTTCCCAAAGGACTCGAAACTTCTCGGGCCTATTTCGGGTGTCACGTTTCCTTCTGTATCTTAAGAATTTAAACGTTTCCAAGCATGGAACCTCGCCATTCCTTTTCCCTTTCGTAACTTGAAAACATGTTAGAGGATCAGCCTTGTATAGAATAAGCGGATCTTGGTTTTACAAACGGCTTTTTGAGCCCGAGAACTTTTCGGGACTTTTGAGAAGCGCCCCCCAACACCATCTGCTATGGTAGATGTTAAGTGAAACAGGTGTTTCAGCTCTAACAATTGAAACGTTTTAACTAAGCGACTTTTTGCAGGAATAGAATTGCCTTTATTGGCAAAATAGGTCCGAAAGATGAGAGCATACGGACCAGTTAATTGGTCTCTGATCTTTACAGTGGCTGAATTCAAGGCTATAACGGCCGTGGATGTTGTGTTGAACACACATGCAAAGGTGACCGTTGACGCAAACCTCGTTTAGCAAAACCTTTTCATTGTCTCAAAATACACAATAAGTCTCAAAATACACAATAAGTAAGTTCGGCTTGAACACGCTATGCTATCTTATGAAAAATACATTTTGAGCTTAAGACACGTTTCGTCTTTTTCCGATAAAAATGACTCTCCAGGGACCCAGAGGGCATTCAGCATGATAACAAAATCTTAATCAATATTTGGGAGACCTCCAATAAGTTATCACTTTCGTTTTAGTGATCATAATATCGATTAACATTGCACCTATAGTTTCGCCGCGATAAGTCTTTAAAAGAACCGTTCAAACTTTATGCACCTATAGTTTTACTTCAGTGCCAATAAGTTAGGACAATGGACGAGGGTTCAAGACCACAGGATGGAATCACTGAGGTTAGATTGGCTGTTTTACTTGTAATTCTTATTATTTTACGCTTTTACGTTTTACCGCAGTTATAGACTCGCCTGTACCCAACGGCATTTATTTTCCTTCCTATAAATATTTTCGATAAACAACAAAGGTTTTCGACCCAATGTTTTCTTCTATTTTCTATTTGAAAGGAAACTTTCTGTTCCGCACTTTTTAAATTTCAATTGCAATCTTTGAAAGGGCGCAAAGTTTAAAGCCGCTTGAAAATGTTCGCCAATTAGCAGTTTTTCGTAGGCCACGCGCACCTGTTATATTTTCCTTTGCTTAACCAGGCTGAGCTTAACCATCACTTCCAATTTTTTTATCTTAATTTCTTTTTAAGTGGTAAAAATACTGATGGATTAGTACAAACTCAGTGACAGTCAGTCTTTTTTCGTTTCAGTCACTCGCAGTCTTAATGTGTTGGTTTCAAACGGCAGTTTTTGCTTTGCTTTCTTCTTCGTTTCAATTGTAATGACTATAAAAAGGCTCGAGGTTTAAAGGCGCTTAAAATTCTCCTCTTATTAGCAGTTCCCTGTCAAAAATGCCCACCGGTCGCGCTTCCACGTCTAGCCAGTTCAATACGATTAAGTTGACTATCTTCTTTACTGACACCATTGAGGACATTTCAGTGTAGCAGTGTGCAGGACGTTTGTCATCAGAACCGAGTTGAATGGGTTAAGGCCCACGAGTTTCCTAAAGCTGAGTAGTAGAATGTCTGAAGTACTGATCGGAAGGTCGTAGCTTCGGCTCCTGTCGGGAGAACTCGGATTTGTTTCCGAGCCTGCTCGGGTCATTACTGATAAATTCATCATTTCAATTGGCTATATGTCGCTAAAAACACCTGCTACAAAGCTTTTGTTTAATCGCCGTATATAGAAGCCACTTCAAAATGTTTGCATGAAGTGCATCCTTTCTGATAGACCAACTGGGACATCGCAATGGGCAATTTCAGCAGCGCACTCAAACTTATATCAGAACTGTATACGATTATAATACAGTTAAAAGTTTGCACGTTTTGAGGATTCATTCAGTTTGTATTGTTTACGCTGTTTTTGCAAATTCTTGGGAAGACATAGAAAACGCAAAGACCACTGCATTTACCACCAACCGGAAAACTGAGAAAACTGATAACTGCCCCATTCTTACGGCAATGGCCCTCCGAGGCTATTATAAACTATTATAAACCTTATTCCAAAACAGCTGCCAGCTTAATATTCTACTGGTTTTATTCACATAGGCCATTTTGCTAATGCAAGTTTCTCCTAGTTCCATTCCCTTGTGGGGGCAAAATGTGATTTCAAACCTCATTAATAATCCATGAGCCTAACAGCCTATCAAGTCACCGATAAAACGTCACGTGCATGAGCTTTATACCCGATAAAACACCCCTGGTTAGCATTCTTTATAAAAAAATACTAATAAGGCATAAATTGTTTTTCTTGTTTGCTAATAATTTTCCTCTCACAGCTTGAACCATTGTTCAGACTCCAGAAGGCCACGCATTTTTGTGGAATGTTTTATTCAAATTAGCTCTTGTAGCCTCATGAAAGGTAAATCCTTTGAATCTTGCGCTTAAGAACTACGGCTACGCCTCGTGTTTTTAAACCCGATAAAACACTGCTGCTCGTTTTTTAAACATTACATGATTATTGAATTAAAGAGCCCATTTTTGGCCGAGTAATGACTTTTTTGCCCTCACAAGGAGGAATTTGCATTAGTAAAATGGCCTATCAGCCTTTGCTGTCCCGTTCTTAAGCTCAAGATTTAAAGGATTTACCTTTTATGAGGCTACAAGGGCTAATTTAATAAAAAGAAAAGAACAGTAAAGCAGTAGTTCCCTTCTTTGTTTGTTTGTGTCCACTTCTTTTTCTTTTTTCTATTTTTTTTTTTAACTAAATACCAACAATCGTTTTAATAGTTGCGTAGTGAAGTTAGTTGAAGTATTTGAACGACCTTAAATCCTTGGTCGTAAAACGACATAAATTGTGTATTTGAAATTCCATGTTGCATGCCTAGCTAACCTCTTGTATTTTGGTCTTCATTTCACTTACTTCAGACAGCAATGGACAGCAACAGGAATGGCCCGACGCGGCCTGAGAGCCTTGGTAGCGAAGAAATTCCCTTGATAGCCATAAGTCCTGCCTTGCACAGAAGAAAGCGAGCGCAAGATTTGAGTCAGCTGTCTCTGCATTCGGCTGGAAGTCACGACTTCGTTGCACCAGTTGGCGAGAGTGATGACGTAACGGTATGCATGGCTATAATGCCTCAACCGGTAATCAGTCGGTAATTACGTGGAACCTGTAAAGGCGGTATAGTTAGTGGAATAGCGAATGGTTTGTACAAGCACCACTTGGGACCAAAGTGAACCTCATCATTAATTAGGCCAAGAGTTTCAGAAGTGCTTGCGGTCAAGGGAAGAAACTGTTATGTGATAATCCTGCTTTGTACGTTTCAACAACAAAAAATGCGGTTATGAAGCGACCATTTTATAAGGCTTTTAAACAACTTGAATTTTTAAATTATGTCTATCCACATCCAAACTCACATACAACGTACGAAACGGTATGATGAAACGGTAGGTTGGTGCCTATATTTCTAAAAAAGATAAAATCTCTTGTGGAGTGCCACAGGGTTCTGTTTTGGGTCCTTTACTGTTTCTGATTTACATTAATGACATTTACAAGGCTTCAAACAAACTAGGATTCTACCTATTTGCTGATGATACAAATCTGCTATATGCTGATAAGAATTTAAAATCACTTGAATCTGTTGTAAATGTGGAGTTACTTAATGTCTGTGACTGGCTGAGCGCTAATAAACTATCCTTAAATATAAAGAAAACTAATTTTGTTATTTTTCATCCATACCAAAAACGCTTAGATTATGAAGTTAAACTTAACATATATGACAACCAAAAAAATAGACTGATAAGTATAGAACGTAAGTCATATGTTAAGTACTTAGGGGGATTAATGGATAGTAATCTTTGTTGGAAATATCATATCAGCCACATCGCGTCAAAGATCAGTAGTCGTATAGGTATAATATCCAGATTAAGGCATTTCACTCCCTTCATGACTTTGCTTAATATATATAGATCTCTTATTTCTCCATATATCTCCTATGGCCTTACTGCCTGAGGACAGGCAGCCAAAACGCACCTAAATAAGATACGGGTTGTTGTTGTTGTTGTTGTTGTTGTTGTTGTTGTTGTATGAAATAAAATAACACGGTGTTTGTCAAGTTAAGTCTCTAGTTTCCAGCAGTAATGACGGATAGAGTTTTTCCCTCATCTAGTTTATAGACAAAAGCTACCCAATCTGCTTTTAATTATCCTGGGCTGGAAAATCCAAGTTCTGGTTGGCCAGCTTCTCCTAATTCTTACCTATGCGGCTTTTGGTTTGCTCTGTCACCCTGGCTCAATACACATCTGTATTCACAGTAGTTTGTTCTCAGTTCGGTTACAAAGTGTAAAAGAACCCCGAAAACTAAACTGAAAATAACATTTTATTTTTTTCCCAGGACGCTGAAGATGGAAATAACCCCGACAAACTGCATTTGGCTTGCTGGTCTGGAGACGAGGCTGAAGTCAAGAAAATGTTGAGCGATGAAAAAGAGAAAATTGGTAACAAATAGCAATACGTCAAGTTACCGTGACTAGTATTTTAGATCATCCCCATTGGATACTGAAAGAAACTAATGCTTCTTTTCTAAGGCCATTAAGGTTAAAATGTAATTCACTTTACTCTAACTGAGCAATTAATAGAACAGGAGGAATGTTGTT
>BLFK01000908.1:859318-878627 GCA_014634185.1 Astreopora myriophthalma
ACTGTTGTAACCTCAGATTCTCTGGACACAGCGCTTCACGGTGCAGCCAAGTAAGTGATACGTTGTGCCAACACGCTCTTTTGATAGTAATTTCTTCATGGTATTTAACTACTCTTCAACGCCCACTTCACAAAACATAAACATGAACATTGAATTCTAACAAAACATGTGATAAAATAAATGCACTGATTTCTTGTTTGTGTTTTGTAGATATGGGTGGCTGGATATAGTAGAGGCGTTGCTCTCAGGTCGCAACATTCGCTCCATCAACGTGAAAAACAGCCAAGGAAAAACAGCTTTGCACTTCGCATGCGCAGAGGGACATGACAGAGTGGTTGAACAACTACTTAAACTTGGTGCGACTGTGGGGAGGTAGGTTGTATATTTAGTCCCCTGCTGTTTGTGTCATCTTTTCAGATATATCAGAGAATGCCATAGTTCTTAATATTTCCATAGTATTGAACTCAAAAGGGCCTTTTAGTGAAACGTAACTCAGTTTTAAGCACTCTGTCTGCTCAGGGCTAGGCAAAATTAGGATAGGCTGTCACCGTTGTTTGTCATAAATTTATGCTTGCAACTGTTGTGATTAGGGGAAGACATAAGACTGGTTTGGGTTTTACAATATCGACCTTCAGACTTGACTCTGATGAGTAAAAGATTGAATATGAAAGGTTTTTCAAATCAACTTAGAATACTTTAGACAATCACTTGTTTACCGCTTCTTGCCATTAGGGCCTTTTTGTATCCTGAGTGGTAAGCAAAAAACGGGAAGGTACACATTTCTGAGAACGCGACTTACTGATTGGAAATTAAAAACTCGTAGTCAATCTCATGCTTGTAGTGAGGTCGTCACCAATACCAAATTGAAAACCGTTTTTTTGCGATGTATCCTCAGTGATCATAACAACAGAACAGCTCTTCACGTGGCTGCCAGGAGAGGGTCCAGACGATGCGTAGAATGCATTCTGAAACATCACCCTCAGAGTATTAACCTCTTGGACAAAAATCAGGTAAATTAACGTATTAAAATATTCGTTTATCGCTTGTTGAAACGAGGAAAACACAGCCTCTAATCAGAATAAATTTGGAGTCAGCTGGAGAGCGAAACACCACCGACAACTAAGGTGAGGCCCTTTGAGTGAAAAACAAGATTTCGAGTCCGACTACCGTAGAAAAGACGTGCCGTTCAAGACAACAACACGTTTTTCTCGTTAAACTTCTAACACTATTAATACTTGGCAGGTCTTGGTAAGCTATATCTCTCTACTCCCTGATTCCCTCATCCCTGTTAGACATTTTAAGGCTTTATCCACTTCACTCTCAGGGCGCTTTTCATTTGCCAAAACTTACCGACCAGACCGGTCATTTGCAAGGGCTTACTCTACAACGCACGCCTTAAAAATAACGCATTTCGAGGATGATTTAGACTCCTCAAAAAGAATGTAACGAATACCATGCAACTGTTTGTTGAAACTGTTGCATTTTCTTTGCAATTCTGTCAAAAGGAAAGCAAGCACCCTTAGCCTATCAGAGAGCTCTTTCTAGATTTTAAGGAGAGGAGAGATGCTTTGAAAAAGGAATAGAAAGACTCTCTCTCGTTCAAGCCTGGATCTTTTTTTAGGCTTTTTTACAACTACTTAAGTTGCCTGCTTTACGATGATCACTCTAACATCAAAAACAGATTCACTTTCTCTGTTTAACCGTATTTCACTTCCGTTCCAGAACACTGCTGTACATTTGGCCGCCATAGGAGGACACCCTGACGTAGTAACATGTTTGCTTTCGTCTGACAAGCAGGAGATCCTCATGAACAAAAAGAATCAAAACCTATTAGACGCAGCCTTGGAGGCTGAACAGAAAAAGGTTCTTCTTGCTATTGCGAGCCACAAAAGGTGAGAATAGATATAAAATACAAGTAAACAGAATACGCATACGTGCTTATGTATTGTTTGGCGTCTGTGACTGGTACGGGGGCTTAACGTGCACGAATTAGAGAAACGCATAGTTCACACCAGTTTGCTGTCTTTTTCCTTGTTTTCCTCGGAGGTGGAGAGAAGTGTTGACGTCATCCGCTCCAGGTCACATGGCGCAAATGAATACTTTTGTCTTAAAATACCCAGAAGTTGCTGAGGTAAGAAAATTAATTTGTGCTGCTTGCGCGAATCACACGCCATCTTCGTTTTTAAAACATCTCAAGTTATTTCAAGTCCCTTACTGAAAAGCTGCTTCCATGTTCGCATGCAACAGTAGTCTCTGCTCCTGTCACGCAAAATTTGCAATCAATTCGTTATGTAGCTCTGAGCGAAGTTGTTCGAAGCAGGGTTAGTGCTAAACGGGGATAAATGCAATGACAACTTCTAGGTTGTAGTCAGACACAACCCAGGGTTAGCGCTACCCTGCTTGGATTTAGGTGGTCCAGTAAACTACGTCCTTGTGTTGCTATGGCGACCGGTTTCGCGGATGAAATATTGTGAAATCAATCTATGATGCTTTCTTCGTTTCTGGGGTAAATTTCAAGGTGGTACGGTGATCCTGAGTTCAGTTACTATCCCAACCAGACACTATATGAAGTTTCTCTAAAACACGTTTCGAGCCACCTTTAACTGCGAAACGTACTGGCAAGAGATGTAGATCGAACGCAAAACAGTAATTATGATGTCAATCTTAATGGCGCTGCTTATGATGACTATCTTAATAAAGCATGTATTTTTAAATATATATTTTAGTTTCTAGTTCTTTATGTCTATTTCTTCTGCAGTAAATTTTGTATAAACTATCAAGCAGGATTCCCACACTTTTATCTCTTTTTAGCGATTTATGGACCAGTGCGTAAACAAAGAAGGAAATCCTGATAATGAAGATTACAAGGTCAGTAATGTCTAAAAGCTTTTTTGTGGCCTCTTCCACCTCCTGCTAGTAGTCACGACTATGGCCAATATTATCATCAACATCAACAAGATCTTGATCGCTATTATAAACATTAACATTATCGTCACAGTCGTTGTCCTTAACATATAACTCAATTCATGATCCCCACTGTCAGTTCTGAAACCACATAACTGCTTCCCTCCAACGGTGGGTCAATTCGTGAGTAGTGCTTTTTATCGCATTCGTTTTCACCGCCTCAACTAAACTCCCGGCACAGACATCATCTACCAAGAGATCCTTGATCCGTCACTTTTTCTTTACCCTTTGCTCTCAGCTTCAAAGCACACGTTAAATGTATCTCTAACGATCTTCTTTCTCCTTTTTTGATCAGATAACGTACGATTTTTCCCTGATTCAAGGCGCTCCAAAGCCTGGTCAAGACTATTTGATGGTACTCAAGGTAAAGGGGATTATCTTTAATATATATTCAACGGTTTTCATATTAATCCACCTTTTTTTAATGGACTGACGGACCTCAGTAAACATCCCAGAATGAGCTGGTGATAAACCAAAAAACTGATCCTTTATCATAATCTATTGCAGACGATGTTAGCAAACCGTCGACTAAACTGCCTTACCCATCCTCTGTGTTTCATTATCATGAACACTAAATGGTAAGATCTAATTCTGGTATTCCAAACTTTGCCCAATTGCCCAATCGAAGAGGGGGGGCAGTTTGCGGGTATTGTAACCTAAATAGTGACGCGGGTCCATATTTACAACTGACAGTTGGTCTTCGTGAGAACTGCAGTACCGTTTCATCAATTAGTTTAGCAACTAATTCAGACAAGCCGTCTTCGTTCCTGTCGTAGTTCCTGTTGTGGTGATAATTCTCCTTTGCGGCCAAAATTCTAGGCATAACTCTGCACTAGATACTGTCCCATTCTAAACGACAAGCAAAGTACAAACGCTTAAAATGCAATTTTCATATTAAAATTTCATACGGCCTCTCTTTTTCAGGAAAACGTTTGGGTGGATAACATTGACATTCAACTTACTCCTGCATCTTCTCTTTGTGATACCGTTGACGTCGTTTGCAACCTACACGCGGGCCAACGAGAGGCGCTTGTGTGGCTTCAACGAGACTTGGTCGAGGAAGGCAAGCACGAAAAACGTTTTTCCTGCCTTGAACTGAAACAGCGTGCAAACTGATGCAAAATGGTCATGGCTTACCTGATTTTATCAAACATAACTGTCTTCTTTCTTTTTTCTACTTTTAGGAGTACATTGGTATGGACGCCCCGTGCAATAGATCTGACAGGGTAAAATAGCTTTTCTTTAAAAAAAAAAAGATGGAGCTGTTTTCAGTTTAGTATCGTTAAACCAAACTACCAAGGTAATTGCACAGCTAATTACGCTCTGAAGGAAATACACTCTTTATCCAAGCACAAAACGAAGTAATTCATGTACGACTTGGCTTTACTAGCCAATCAGAACGCAACGTAAGCAAACGCAGCTAGCGCCGAGCGCGCGAAAACGAGTGTCACTCTAATTGGTTTAGGTCTTCCATCTGATTGGTTGGAAACTTCGCAGAAGTTTTCTTTATCCAGTCGTAGACCAAGCCAAAGCAGAAACCAAAGTAATCGCGTAATTACTTTCGCTGCTCAGTTGAAAACTGCTCTAGCTAAGATTACCTTTGATTCCACACTCACTTGCTCAGAGAAAACTAGAACAGATTTTGTGACTTATCTTTTCTTTATGAACAGGTCGCCCAGGGTCTGCAAGTTTGGGTGGTGATAATTACGTTTGTTCATCTCATCAAGGAACTTCTTCAACTGAGGGTTAAGGTCAGTGATTCCTAACTCAAGGTGCCTCTCAAGCCTCCGTATTGATCAGCATCTAATTTATCCGAAAATCAGTTCTCTTCATCCACCTCTTTAGGAAATAAACGTTTGTCGCGGTTTCAAATTTTTGCGTCAAAGCGCACTAGTTTTGCAACTAAGGCTTAAGAAAATAAACTGACGATGTTAATACATTACATTACTTCGTAGCCTGCATACAGGGTCTTCGTTTGGGAAATTCAGAGACGTTTTCGGTTCGGGCAATTCACAGACGTTTTCGGTCAAAATCCAAGTTCGATTTTGACCGCGCGCTACTCGAACCGAAAGCGTCTGTGAATTGCCTGAACCGAAAACTTCTCTGAATTGCCCAAATCAGGCTAGTTACTTCGCGCCATACTTGATCTGTCACCTCTTTTCAACAAGTTAAACAGCAGTTACAATGAAGTGTCACTTAAGATTCTGTCGGCAGCTCTTTTACCTTCTTTTAACAACTTTACAGCATTTTCCACTTCGGTTTGTCATTGTCTGTTTCCAAAAAATTATTCCGCAAGATTGCAACGAACTGTTGCCAAAGCGACTGACGCAGAACATGGTTTTTGGAAGACCTACGGGCCTCTTGTCTACAGCCACTTCCTTGTCTAAGGATACCCGAGTTAACTCCAACAGTTTAATTAATATCAATGTGAAAAAATTGTAAGAATAACAACGGCATTCGATTGCGCTCATTTTCTCTGGGACAAGTTGACTCCTTTATCTTCGGCTTTAGGCCTTAACGTGACTTCGCTCCTACCTGACTTTAACTTCTGAGACTGATTGTCATTTACATATTTGCAAAGTTACTGCTATGTCCTTGATTATGATCAGGAATAGCCGCGGCCCCAATTTTCATAATTTAATGTATGGGCAGCTACATGCAAGAGTTTCGTGAATTTCTTTTGCAACAGAAACCGGAAAATACAAAAATTATAACAAAAAGTAATATGAGGGCATGGAAGAGAGAAGTATAGACTTCGTCTCGGTGCATAAAAAGGCAAGAAAAGGGCTTGGCAAATATCCAGCCATCTTGGTCAATAAAGAATTTTTACTGCTAGTATTTGAATGTCGACGCTTGATGTGGTTCGACTACTGTTAGAAGATCTCCGATTTTTTTCCAAGTATGCCTAATTCATTTTCCAGAGAAACGTAATTCTGAGTAATCAGTTGTTTTAAAAAATCGCCAATGCATTGGCTGCGAAGCAAGAGAAAGTTTGCATTTGCATTTGCTTGCTATGTTGTTTTAAAATGCAGTTTCTTTTGATCGCAGAAAATCAAATACTTTTTGGAGTTGTCGAACTATCTGGAGTGGGCTGCCTACATTCTTTCCTTGTTTTATATCCTCCCAAATTGCAACTGCAAACTGGGTTTCAAGCAGGAAACTGGCGCCATCGCTCTGTTCTTCGGATGGATAAACCTTATCCTGTTTCTCAGAAGGTAATATCTCATGCAGGCCTACAACCGACTGGAGTTATACTCCATCAAACGTTTGAGCGCCTGCTGAGTGGGTACCTGTGGCACACGTATGACGCGCAGTGCGTGGTGTCCGAGGCCTTGGGGACTCTGTGCGCAATCAGATGTGGTGATCATTTCAATTGAGAGTGGGCACCATCTTGGGTCCCTTGATTGTATTAGTTTCCTAATATCTCGTAATGAGGAAAATGTACGTAATTTTTTCTATAATTTTGCTTAATTTTCAGTTTGTCAGCTTATGGCCAGTACGTTATCATGCTGGCAACCATGTTTGTCACGCTGCTTAAGGTTTGTACTTAGTTTCGTTCGGTCTTGGCCTCACAATGTTATACCTTTCCTCCGTTGCATGTTAGGGAATATCTCATTTATCTTCACGCAATCAAAACATAAGAAATATATATCAAAGTAACTGTTAAACAGCTTATATTTATAGCAGGAGCTCTTACCTTGGATGGTAATATCCACGTACTCATTTAGGTTTCGACTTCTTGTAGGCCTGGAGCTCGTCTCTCAAAAGTCAAAAAACAATTTCGGGCTAAAAGGCCATTTATAAAATAGAGATCCGCTCATTTCAAAAAGCTGCTCTTTTTATCTTGTTTTCATAATAAGAAAGGGCAAAGTTGTTACAAGATTCCATGCCTAGAAGTGCCTTCGTTTTTAAGTCACACTAGAAATTCTGGCAGACTAAAAATTCCTGAATACTATTTAAGCCAAAAGTCAACCAGACGGAAAGAATTCCTTTTTTCTGGAAAGCCCCGAAACTTTTCCGGTGTATTTCGGATATCATAATTTCGTCCGTATCTTGAAACGCAAGACGTTTTCAGCTCTGAAACTTTGCAATTAGTTTTCTCTCTGATCTTGAAAGTATGTTCAGACCGAGACCGGATTTTCGGTATACGGCTGATAGCAGTTTTACAAAATTGGTTTTTGGGCCCGTAAACTTATAGGATCTTTCAAGAAAAGGGGCTCAGGGGCCTAAAGGCCTATAAGCTGGCCGCGCCCCTGAAAGTTCGAATCGTGTGTTAGCTCACGGAAAATTACTTGAAGGGATACTCGAAATGATTTCATTGCTAGTCTTGAGGTTAAAACTGCATTGTTTGGAGTGACGATATGACCTGATGAACTCAATGCTGGACAAACCCAAACTCAAGTAAACTTCATATAGAACAATGGACAACCTTGTGGGAAGTACTGCTGGCGTTTAAATAAGTACATTTTTACCCCCTTGTACTCAGTGTCACGAGTTATTTGACTTCAGCATTCAGTACTCTTGTTTATCGATTATTTTTGCAATACGAACGAGACGTTTATGTGGATCGAGGAAATTTTAATATTTTGCCCTCATGACTTGTTAATTTTGTCGGTAAGTACAGGAGTTGGCCAAAAACTAGTTGGAGTAATTAACTGTTTCACCTTTTAATTTTTCAGGTTCTGTTGTTGTTCTTCTTGTTTGTCGTGGGATTTGGCAGTACATTCTACCTGCTTATGGATGATGAAATTGTAAGTTTTGTTCTTTGATTTATGTTTTCAGTGATTTTTCGTTCGGCATGTTTGATCCCCTGAACTTGTTTTGAACCCATGTTCCCTGGTTCCCGGTAAAACTTATTTGAAACGAAACAAGTCACCCCTGGCAAATTTCCATGCTAACAAAGAGATGTAAACAGACGACTTGTTTACCATTCATCTGAGCAAAGAACGCAAGATGTTTTTCCCGGTAGACTTGGCTTTTACCGCGTCAATTTTGCGAGAAAAGTCTGAAAATTACGAAAAATTGTTGCGGTACATACCTTTGTCTCTATCGCCGTCTATCCCACTTTGCTTTTGGTTTCCCTTGACTGGATTTCAATTTGGAGGTCGAGATCTTCAAAGTAATTCCCTTCAATCTTTAAGTGTATATTGTGGAATCTGTCGAGCAAGGAAACAACTTCGTCTTCCAATTTTCTTCTTCCATCGATGTGGACTTTTCTGCCGTTCTTTCAACTGGCCACAAGGAGTCAGACATCATAGCGGCTGAAGGGAATGGCTGAAAATCATGTACTGAGGTGTTGTAGAAAGAAACAAGCAAAAACAGTGAATGAATTTAAAATCGATGTAGTATCGACGGAACAATCGTTACCTGCCATAAACACGCCCTCCACCCCGGCTGTGTTGCTGCACCGTGTTCGTGTTCCTCAGGGAATAGGTGACTATTTATACGCAAATAGATGGTTTTCACTCAGGTGACCGGCGGCCATATTGATTTACTGAAACAAAAGGAAATGTTTGCATAAAAATGCAATTCAATTCGCCGAAGATTAGTGAGCACTCGTTCACAGAGATCAAAAGGACCTTGGACACCTCCTGACAATTACACGACGTAATATTTTCCAACGAATAAGCGTACTGTTATGAAAAACCCTATAAATTAGACAGAAAACTCACTGAAGAGAGCTCCTGTTCAGCGAGAAACAGCATTTCTGACCTTACAGTCTTAGGTCTAAGCACCGATTTGAAGTGGTTAGCTTTCAGTTATTGTTATGGGTAACTTTACATAAATATTTTTAAAAAATTCCAACTCCCGTAGTAGCTTGCCTCGATGGTCTAGTGGAAATTGGCTAGAAGAAGAGCTTAATAACCCGGGTTCGATACGATTGCGCTCCTGAATATTTTTTTTTTAAAGTGGTATTATGATCAAATTTTTATCGCTTCAATTTTCAGGTTTATCAAACAGAATTCCAGGAAAGATTAAAAACACCATTAACCGTTTGGAAATATCTGCACTGGTTCCGGAGATATTTAAGTTTGAAAATTCCGTAAAATTCCGTAAAATATGCAAATTTGGTTCCCATGGCAACTCACTCTTTTCCAGTCCCCTCCAACCTGATTTCAGTATTTTTAGGTGATTTTAGGCGCAAACTCGACCTAACATATTTATGTGCTCGATGGATCATGCAG
This sequence comes from Astreopora myriophthalma, assembly GCA_014634185.1. Classification (NCBI taxonomy): domain Eukaryota; kingdom Metazoa; phylum Cnidaria; class Anthozoa; order Scleractinia; family Acroporidae; genus Astreopora; species Astreopora myriophthalma. The sequence continues at coordinate 868,468 of BLFK01000908.1, forward strand.
ATAAGGCACAAATTACCAAAATATCAAAATAGGACGCCAAAGGTGGCTAGCAAAGCCTTTAATATCAAGCAAGTCTTGAACGCAGTATGTTGCCATGGTAACAAAACTAGTATGCTCATATTGAGGAGCACATCTAGAATAACCTTTCTGCAAAGAGCCAAGCATTTCTGATACAAATTGGCTGAGATATCTTTTGTCATCATATTAGATACATATTCCGTTGAGGTGATGTCATCATTACTTGGCTAATTTGCACATTTTAAAACTTGAATATCTCTGGAAAAAAAAGAGATATTTGAAAATAGTAAACAGCATTCTTCTTCTTCTTGTAGAGACTACTTCTTTATGTTTAAAAAGGCTTGGATAGGAAAGTGCGAATTTCGTCATAGTACCACTTTAATTTTCATCTTAAGTTAAAAGTTCATTTTATGTCATGTAATTGTCAGGAGGTGTCCAAGGTCCTTTTGATCTTTGTGAACGAGTTCTAACCAAACCAAAATGGCCGCCGCTTTTTTGTTTAGGTACACCAATATGGCTGCCGTGACGTCATGCGAAAACGATCTATAGGTGCTTTTAATTTAACTGGGGTCCGATTACTTGGCGAGTTTCAGTCAGGGCTGAAACTTCGGCTTGGGCTTGAAAATTGGCTTGAATACTTTATTCACTTGAAATACGAAGATCCCTTGTTTCCCTTAGTCTGCGGCAATCAAAACACAATAGATGCGAATGCCCGAAATGCCATTTTCAAATTCCAACCCAGTTTCGTCAGACTAGGCTGGAAAAACGAGGCATTTGTGCAGAATTTCAGCCCAGGCTGAAATTTCGCCATGTAATTGGTCACGCAGACACCGCCAGATTAAAAACACTAGAAGAATTCCACAAATAACATGGAATGAAACAATTATATACCATTAATTTGAAATGAACGAAATAATGAATTTATCGATGGTGAAGGCGCGGGCACACCCGGCCGGAAAATCAAACTAACTTTATTTGCAACCTATTTTAAGCTAATGTGAGGCGTAAACTTTACCAATCTCTTGTGGCTCAGCGGTAGAGCAACTGGAGTAGTATTCTGAAGGTGCTGAGTTCGAGTCCTGTCTGACATACCACTTTCTTCCTTTATTATTATTTTTTTTTACTATGCCTGTCATCACTGTTGATTTCATTCTCATTATTTTCAACAGGAGCCGTACGCAAGTTTTCCTCACTCCATGATGACAATTTTTGTGATGACGCTTGGTGAACTCAACTATGCCGACCTTTTTATGCCGTGGGACAAGCTGGAATACGCGACTCTCAGCAACATCCTGTTCGTCATGTTTGTGCTTGGAATGCCGATCATAATTATGAACATGCTGGTAGGTATGACTTCTCTGCTGAATATTGCCACTTTCAAGTTTCATATTGCATATTGAAAGATGCCTACCCCTCAATGTGAGGTGCACATTGCAAGGCGTCGGCAATATATTGCAAGTCACTTCTCATGGATGTATGTCACCTGTCACTTCTCTGAGATGAGCTTTTGATGTCAGCTTTGTATATATAAACTGTCGCTTATGCGCCAATAACGATCATTCTTCTGCATTATACTCTTTCTCTATTTAAGGTTGGTCTTGCTGTTGGAGACATTGACAAGATCCAAGAAAACGCTGTGTTAGATCGTTACGTATTGCAGGTAAAGCAGCCACATGTTTAATTTATTATCTTTTCTGGCGAGCATGTAATGAAAAACCGTTATAGATTTTATGTCTGAAGAAGACTATCCGCGGCAGATCTAAATCCTCGAAGGACCGATTCATACCGATTTAAACCGTCGGTGTGCAATCAGTACTAGGGGCTTTCCTTGCGGCTTTTGTTAGGAGTACATGGCGATTTGCTTGCGACGAGGGCAAATCACCGGGTTGTACATTAAGAAAACTATATGACGCCGATGACGGTGACGATGGTGATGATGGTGTTGACTTTCTCCAGCATCCCACCTTAAAAAAGAAATGATTTCAGTACATAAAGGACTCTATGATTTTGCAGGTGGAATTGGTTCTCGATATGGAGGAAACCAGTCCTGAATGGCTCCGGAAGCGAGCTCATATTTCCAAGCATGTGGAGTATCCCAACAAGACATCCAAGGTATTTCAGTTACAAAATAAAACTCGTCGAAATAAGGAAAGGATCATTTAGCACTGTTTAAAGTGGAACAGGGGATATGAAATAGAATTCACACTATCGGAAAGAGATATGAGAAGCAAGCTGATGGATAAGTATTGTATTCTTGTTTTAGCTTTATGAAAAGCTGATAGGATTTAGCCGCCCTGGAGAGGATAAAGATGACGAAGAAACATACCCAGGCCTCCCCTCTGCGTTTTATCCATTGATGGAGAAAGTAGCAGAACAGGAGAACAGGTATCAGCTTAACAAATCACTTTCACTAAACATGTAAACATAAGAAAGCATTGTCAGTTCCTTGCTTGGCCGTGGATAGCTCACGCTCAGAGAACACATCCCCGCCATACGATTGGCTGTTGTCTAATCCCCTTGGAATCTGTACAGCGTGGGAGTCGATCTAAAAATAACTTGAGACATATTACCTATGGAAAAGGGCACGTATGGGGCATGCCCTCTCTTCCACCTTTATTTTCTCTTGATTCATCGATGTGGTTAATCTCTTCGACTTCTAGTTATTAGGCGTGAAGCAAGATTGCTCCATGTTTTCTTTACACTTCATTTTAAAGGGAAATAAGAAAACTCTTCCATGCACTTCAAAGCATTTGTATATTATACGACTCGTGTGCAGTCAGTGTAACCACACGTCCGCTGCAAGATTATCACCAATGTATTTCTGTAACAGGTAGCTTAGGTCAAGTAACTGTTTTCTTTAATCTTTATGTTCAACAGAATCAATGGGATATACGATCTTCTGAAAGAACAATCAGCACTGATTAAATCTATGGATCCACTGAAAAGGCGCCGAGAAGAAACAGGTGGATATAGGGAGTACTAACCTTTGGCCAAGGACAGTCCATGTAGATTTTTCAAGTCTCAACCAGGAGAGGATGAGGTGAGCAAAGATATCCCTTTGCCCATTGATAATCATCTTCAATCTATTTTGAAATTGGCGCCACGCGTGGAGGCTATTTTTAACCTCGGCCCAATGACCTCGAGGTTCATGTTTCTCAAGACGGACCAATCAGAATCCGTTCTTTAATTACAAGTCACATGACCTCGTACTAAAAATAGACTGAAGAAAATTATCATTCGCAGAAGGCCATGTACGGAGATTATGTTCTCTTACCTCATCCTCTCTCGTTCTTAACCTATTACGAACATTGAACTAGAAACTGAAGATTTATTGTAGTACTGCTCACGTGTACTTCCCTTTGAAGAGAAGCTACCAATATACGTTTAATAGGGCGGTTTTCAATTGAGTGTCGTAAAATCAATAACAAAGAAATTTCTCCGACCAATCACAGCGGGTGGAAACAGTGCAATGAACCAATAAAAATTCGTAGCAATTCCATGTAATGAGCCCAACAAATTGACCTGCCCTCAACTGTGTGGCTTCATAGCGCAGTAGGTAAGAGCACTGCACCGGCATCGCAGAGGTCGTGGGTTCGAATCCCATTGGAGTCACTTGATTTTTTCAAGTGCGTATGAGACAATTGCTTAAATTGTAAAGCAAGTGTGAGGATCATTTCGTCAGTTGAATTCCATGTAACTTGCTTAAAGCGCGGGAAAATCGCGCGTGCAAGGCGCGATTGGTTTTGTTTTTTTCTTATTGGTTGATAAACTGGCGCGAGACTTTTTAAGCCAATCATAAAGCACAGCAATCGCAATCGCAATCGCATAATTACTTTCGACAGTTATTTGAAAACCGCTCTATTCTGATTTAGGGCGGTTCTCAAATGATTGTCGAAAGTTATTATGCGATTACGATTGCTACGTTTAGTGATTGGCTTAAAAATCTCGCGCCACTTTATCAACCAATGAGAAGTGAAACCATTTCCCGCCCTTTGAGCGAGTTACATGAAAATTGCTATGAATTTTGATTGGCGCATTGCGCTGTTTGCACCTGCTGTGATTGGTCGGAGTAATTACTTTGGCATTGGTTTTACGACACTCAATTGAAAACACCTCCCTCCAGTAGAAATACACTCACATACTATCATATTGTCTTGCTACTCGCTATCTGTTGAGTGACAGATAGCGGGTAGCAAAAAAGCCGGCGTTTTGAGCAAAAACACAACAATAGCGGCTTCTTCGAATGTTAAAATCGATTAAAAAATTAATTCGAATGCAGTATGTGAGTGGATTTCTACTAAAACAATTAGACTACTTGTTCTCGTTTTCTATGAGTCAAATGGTCAACCTCGTTGACTATCTATTGACTCATAGAAAAGTCAAACTCGTAGTCTAATTGTTAAATATTCAGAAATCATGCAAGATTTTTCACATGAATGGCGGCCACGTTGGTGTCCCTGAACAAAGAAACGGCGACTATGTTGCTTTCCCACACTTACGCTCCAGGAATGTTTTTTAAAAAGATGGCCGCTAATCACGTGGTCGTGAGTCAAACCACATTTTACAGAGTGCCATTTTATCCCAGTAACGCTCGTATGCACTTCACTTTAAAGAAACAGGTCCAAGTACAGTATGTTTTATTTAGTAATCGTCGGTATCGTTAGGTGCAAGGCATTTAAGACTTTTCCAAGAGCGAGGCCGGCTATAATCCTTTCCGGTATCCAGTAAGCACGATGGAATAATTGGTTTTTATTACACGACTCAGGCGGTCAGAGGGCCAATAACTAAAATCAACCAATCAAAATGCTCTATTGCCGGTCCAATATTCTCTAAGTATTGGACCAAGCATTGTCCCGAATGATCCCGCACTTGTGTCCCTTTGAACTTGAAATTAAGATGGCGGACGAGGACGAAATCTTTCGAAAATTTCGTCGTAAAACTCCAGAATGGATGGCTGACTTTGAGAAACCCTGTTTCAGCCTTGAATTAGAAATTTTCAAAAGCACGACGAATGATGGTGAACCAGCTCCAGCGGTAAAATGTACACATGCTAAGCCCTCAGAATCTGGTCCTTTTTATCCTGTACATTTTCCGCATAATGTTACATGAAATTTGTGAAAAACCTTTAAAGCTTTCCTCAGTCGTATAATAAATCTCTTATTAACCAAGTTTGCTCGGGACCGTACTGGGATAATATCGGCCCTCGGTCTTTTTTGTACGGAGCTCGCTGCGCTCGGTCCGTACTGTCAAGACCTGTCAAGACCTCGGACCGATACTCTCCCAGTACGGCCCTCGCGCTTGGTTAATAAGATATATATATTTGATCTATCCTGTCTGTAGAGAACACCTTCCAATGCAAATAATGGGAATAAACACGTTTTGTCCAACAGATGGAGTTATAGTAGTTAGACGAAGACGTAAACGACAAAATAAAATATGAGAAAAAGTATTTTTTTGGTCAGTTTTCTTTTCTCAAACCACGGCTCATTTCAGAGTCTTACCTACAAAAGATCGCTTATATCATCACCTAGCCTACAGTCAATCTCTTTAATTTTTCTGTCTCTGGAATCGCTTCCTTTTTCAAGACCAAAAAACTTGTTGGAATTTCAATGAATTGCAAATCATATGCTAATTTGCTTTGCTCACGTTGGGGAAGGTTACCCGAACGAGAAATTCAACATGGCGCTCTGAGAAGCTATTTTTCAGCTTTTAATCCTCCTCTTGTGAGTTTTTGCAACGTTAAATCCTTGCCAACGTTGTTCCTGCTGTTGATAACCAATGGGGAAAGAAATTGAGCGAGCAAAAGTTTACTAACGTCGAAGATGCTGAAGAAGGTCCAGCCGTTTGGGAACACATTGAACGAATGGATTTCTGAAAGGACTTCGTATTACTACAGGTAACTTTCATTTGAAATGATTGCCTATGGCTTTAAATTACAAACGGTTATAATGTTAGCCTCGGTGGTTCAAAAGGTGGATACCGCTGTCTACTGGATAATGTATAATTACAATGAGAGGTCAAAGCCTGAGGATTCTATGGCAAAGGTCAGGTTACAGAGAGAACAAAAGTGCCAACAAATAACAATAAATCCCTATCCTGCAGATAAGCACCAGCTAAACTAATTGACTTTAATCCAATTGATTGTGACTTATCCAGTGGGTAGTGCCATCCTCATTTCCAGCAACTGGAGCCAGGCAAATATTACATTTACTGTAAGGTGATAGTAATGGATTAAGTTGTCATTTAAACCTGAAGAAACGGTAGCCATTAATCATCATAGTAAATAAAGAAAAATTAATTGAACAGATCAGAATTTTGCTCTGATAAGAGACTGGTCATTTATTGTGGAAAGGAGGGGGGGGAAACATTGGCAGGGTGGGTTAAGGGTAATTAAGAGTGGTAAGAGGTCATCGTTTTGGGGTCTGCTAGAAGTCTTAATTTACACCAAAACAAATATCCCCCCAAATTACTTTTCTATTGGTCGATCCCTAAACAGCAACACTGCTCCATGAGTCTAATGAGTCCATAAGTGACTTGTTGTTCTCGGTTAATGAGGTAAACTTAGATTCCAGGCAATTTATTTTCTAATAAACAAAGATTTTATCCAAATCACTTTGCCTTTGAGTTTTTGGATTAAAATTAGTGATTAAAAAACATTTTAAGCCAGCAAGACTATTCTAGACAAATAGTTTTTATAGCTTTTTCTAACAAGTGTTCAAACGAAGGATTAAAAAGTTACATGTACCAACCATGGATCTCCTTCTTCGAATTTTAGGAGCTGATGTCAACTGCATGAAGGCAGAAGGGACTGACGGACCTATCAAGAACAAAGCTCAACACTCCATTGTGTAAAAGAGGTAAGAGTTGATAAACTTCATCAGATTTGTTGTACTGAGATGTTAACATGAAACTGGAGAGAAAATGGAATAGGATGGGCTAGGCTTTGATGACTAACATTTCATGGGGTATGACTCTGAGAATGTACTTTATAGCATCAAACAATGCTAGTGCCTGGTTCTCACTGAGGATGTTTTGTTTTATTTTGGTGCAGGATGAAGTCACTGGACTAGACAAGGAAGTCTCTGGCATCAAAATCAAGCAAGAGGAGGAAAGATGATCATGGCAAAGGCAAATAAAGGTAAGAATAGTTTGTAAGGAAAGCATTAAATAAAGATATAAAGTTAAATACAAGAAAACCAAGCAAGACAGGAAGATGATGATTATTGCAAAAGTAAGCAAAGGTAATTTAAGAGCAAGAAAAGTAGCTGTATAGTACCATATTAACCCATGGTGAGGCCACACGTTTTTGTTTGTTTGTTTTTTTTTTCTAATGGCAAAGCGACAATGGAAATAATGCAGGCAGAGGCTTCCGTAATGCAAGTTTTGATTATACCCCACTTTCAAACAGCCCTGTTTTTACAACCAGAGATGGACCATGAAGTGTTGTACCAGTATTGGGGGCTGGTGTCAAATTGTGATTGGTATAACCATTAGTGGACCATTAAGTTTCAGTCATATCAAGAGGGGTGTTAGTATTAGGAGGGTAGCCTCAAATTATGATCAGCAACAACTGACAGACCATGGAAGTTATGTCATATCAGTTTGGTTGTGGCATAATAAGGTGGTGTGTATTACAATTGGCGAAAACTAGTGGACTATAAAACTTCAGTAGTATCAAGGGGTTGGTAGGATTAGTATGCTAGTGTCAAATCCTGATGGGAAACAACTGGCAGACTGAGAAATTCTAGTGGTATCAAGACCCTACCAAGGGTGGCAATGGCATTTGGAGGCTAACATATCATGATTGACAATTGTGGCAAACTATTAAAGTTTAGCCTTATTATTTAAGGGGGCGGTAGCATTAGGAGGGTAACATCAGGTGATAATCGGCAATCATAGATAGACCACAAAATGATTTCTATCTAAGGGTTGGTAGCAATATCAGGGTGGCATCAGATTGTGATTGGCAACAACTGGCTGACCAAGCAACTTCGGTTGTATCAAGAGAGTAGTAGCAATAGGAGGCTGATAGTAATTTATTAGTGTTAAATTTATTCGAATTATGGGGCTGGTAGTCTGCTGAGGATAGCTTCAAATCACGATTGGCAATCACCGGTCGACAATGAAATTGCCTGAATGTGTATCAAGGGGTGAAAACTAGTGGACTATAAAACTTCAGTAGTATCAAGGGGTTGGTAGGATTAGTACGCTAGTGTCAAATCCTGATGGGAAACAACTGGCAGACCAAGAAATTCCAGTGGTATCAAGACCCTACTACATGTAAGGGTGGCAGTGGCATTTGGAGGCTAACATAATATCATGATTAGCAATTGTGGCAGGCCATTAAATTTCAGTCTTATTATTTAAGGGGTGGTAGCATTAGGAGGGTGAATCAGGTGATAATCAGCAGTCATAGGCCACAAAATGATTTCTATCTAGGGGTTGGTGGCAATATCGGGATGGTGTCAAATTATGATTGGCAACAACTGGCTGACCATGCATCTTTGGTTGTATCAAGAGGGTAGTAGCAATAGGAGGTTAAAAATAATTTACTAGTATTAAATTTATTGGAATTATGGGGCTGGTAGCATTCCGAGGATAGCTTCAAATCATGATTGGCAATCACCGGTGGACAATGAAATTGCCTGAATATGTATCAAGGGGTGATCAGGGAAGTTTCATGTTATGATTAGCAATAGCTGGCAGACCGTAAAACTTCGGTCATATCAAGTAGGTGGAAGAATTTGGACAGTAGTGTCAAATTATGATTAGCAATGAGTGGCAAGCAATGAAAGTAAGTTATCTGGAGGGTGGTAGCATTAGAAGGGTAGTGCCAAATCATGATTGGCAATCACCGGTGGACAATGAAATTGCCTGAATATGTATTAAGGGGTGATCAGGGAAGTTTCATGTTATGATTAGCAATAGCTGGCAGACCGTAAAACTTCGGTCATATCAAGTAGGTGGAAGAATTTGGACAGTAGCATCAAAATTAATTATGATTAGCAATAAGTGGCAGACAATGAAAGTAAGTCTTATCTGGAGGGTGGTAGTGTTGGAAGGGTAGTGCCAAATCATGATTGGCAATCACTGGCAGTCCATGAAATTCCAGTGGTATCAAGGGGGGTAGTATTAGCAGGGTAATGTCACATCGTGATTGGCAATTACTGACAGGCCATTAAATTCTTGTCATAGCAAGGGGATGGTAGCATTAGGTGAGTGGTAGTGGACCATGAAATTCCAGTCATATCAAAAGGGTATTATTATTAGCCACAAACAGAATGGAGGTGCAACTGAAACGAAACCTGGTGCAGGGCCTCAAAGTATACTAGGCGATAAAGATCAATGACAGTTTTCGTAATTTAAGTTGTGTTAAGTTGTAGATAACCCAAAATATGTGGTCATGTTTCCGTTGACAAGACAGTTAAATTGATGGTAATTTGAGATTAGAGGTTGGCCAGACATTTGTTTAGGACACGAATATGGTTTTAATTGTGACCACATTCCTGGGTGGTTTGGGTGAAATGGATCAGTATTTCTTAGGGTATTTTGTTTGTTTGTTGTTGTTGTTTTTTTTAAGAAACAGCGTGCACGCGCTTTAGGACGCGGCTTAGACGTGGTTAAGGCATCATCACCATGGGCTAATACGGTACTTTATGGTTTTAATTTTTAATTGTAATTTAATATACTGTTCAGTGCAACCTCAGATGCAACACAGTTAAAGTTGAGCGCGTTCCTAAATTTACATTACGTTTTCAAACTGCTTTAATGCCCCAAACGTATCTGCAGTTTTATGCCTGAGGCTTGGGGGTACCCCGGGATGGGGCGTGGACTCTCATATACATAACGATGATGATGACAATGACAATGACAAAAGTGCGAAGAAGCTTAAAGGAAACTGTGCACTATGAACTGGCTTAGAACAGTCATAAATATACAACAAAAGGAAGACGTCAAAGGAACATACACCATACGCATCAAAAGAAGATTAGTCACCACTGAATAGCTGTTACACCGAGATGACTGAAATCCTCCCTGTCGTTGCTCGCCCCAGGTTAGAAGCAGAATGGTAAAAAGTTTCCTACTGTGATCAAACGTCCAATCCCATCCTTGGGTAAATCTCCTCCCCTCTCTCTCTCCCC
>BLFK01000915.1:3633-20766 GCA_014634185.1 Astreopora myriophthalma
CCCGAAGACCTCCGGACCTTGTACGCCCGTTTCAAGACGCCCGACCGACCTCGCGTGGCTTTCAAGGGGGGCCATTACGAGAAGGATTTGTTGAAAAGTCTGGACATTCCCTACTTCGACTTGGAACAATACAACTGCCCCAAGTTCGACGACCTGACGCGCTTGACCACCGTGGCGACCTGTGGCCACCACGACGATCCCGACCGCCATCATTGCCCCAGGGTGGAGTGTTATCATTTCGTGCAGTGGATGCGCGGGGTCCTGGGACGGAAAAGAGACATGCGTTTTGTCAACCTCGTGCGGGCGCAGCGTTTGGCCCACCCTTGATTGTACATAGGAAAAATTGTATTAAATACGTTCTTGTTTTCATAACTGTGTGGTCATGCCTTTCCTAGCATGTAAGGTGGGGGTCTCAAGAGACCCCCGAGGCTTGTCCGGGGACGGTCCAGGTCTAGTCAAGGAATCACAGGCGTGCCACGCGGCATCGGTCCGGGGTACAAGGCGTGGCACCCCAGGGGGTGGAACCAGTGACATCGGCTGCAGTGGAACCATCCAGGGTTACCACGGCTGGGCGGATTCGTCTCGGGTAGCAACGCATACTTCTTATAAGGACACACGTCCAGGCTAGCGATCTCTCGGATCAAGGGTTGCATACGTTTTCGTTCCATCTCATCCTTCATCTGTAAAACCATCACCTCGATTTCGGGTGGGAGCAAGTCCCAGTGGCTCTCCATGTTGGAAAATGGAAGCGTTTCAGTAGGGTCCTCCCTTTCATCGAGGGTACCTCGACCAATGGGAGTCCAGAGCCGTCCCACGTGGCTTAGAGGGGTCTGTTGGGGGGATACCCCCCTATCCCCCCTCCAGAGGGGTTTTTTAAAAAAGAGGGTCTGATTGGTCGGCCCGGGCCGGGTCACGTGCCTTGCCCAACCTCTATAAGAGAGCACCCCACTCGCACCCACCCAAAACCAACATGGCGACCGCCGAAGAAGAACGATGCTGCCTGGTCTGCTTGCACTACGACGTGCCTTATGTGCCCACCCTGAAACTGATGGCCCGCCTGTCCGCGGTCAACCTGTTCGCGACCCAGCTCGGTTCCGGAGGGGTCCGCCTGTGGAGACCGGCCAAGACCCCCTGCTGCAGACAATGGATGCATGTCATGTGTCTCATGCGCTTCTGCCTCACGCAGTTCGGCTATGGTCCCGTCAACCGCCAGGACTGGTGTTGTCCGCACTGCCGGACCTTTCTCGTGCCACTGGGTGCCACCTCGGATCAAGCGAGTGAAAGTGGGGATACCGTGAGCGTGACAAGTGGGGATACCCTCAGTGTGACCGACACGGAGACGGAGACGGACCCGGATGCGGACGACGAAGTGTCCTCGGACACGACGTTGACCGTCGCTTTCAGCTTCGTGTCCGGGGACCTCACGGACGCCGAACTGTCCAGGGACGAGGACACCGACGTCTCCGAGAACGACGGGACCTACGGGTTCGTCCTGCCTGACACGCCCCCGTACACCGAGGACGAAGAGTTCGGCATAGAAGAATATCTATGGTGACCCTGTAAATAGTCGTTTTCAAAAATCCAGGGACGAGGGTTCACTCGGAGCCCTCCCACGTTCCCGTCTGTAAATAGGTTTTTGTTTTATTAAAATTCGTTTATTAATCGTTCAAAAATGCGCTTGTCTTTCTTTGGAGCGTGACTTCCGGTTTGATGACGTCATTTCCGACCTGATGCCCATAATTGGACTCCGCATACCCCTCCATTCAAAATGGCGGACCGTTAATGAGATGCATCGCGCTCTGATTGGCTAGAGGGGGGTCACGTGGGCTGTATGCGGCTCTCTGATTGGTTACTCCTTATACAGACGTGCTTAACTACTGTTGGTGTTAGCGTTGATGTTGGTTGGGTAGTAGCATTTGGTGCACACCACCCCTACACGTTGGCGATGCGGTTGGGCCTTAGTTTGAATCCACTGACCCAACAGGAACGGCCGGTGTTTTGATTGTGAAGTGCTGCCCGGGGTGAAATGGGCCCTACCCCGCTGCGCTGGCCAAGTACAAGTTGGCACATATGGATGGATGGGTGCGATCTTCGTCTGGAGTCTCAGACCCAACCTTTCCAACATCGTTGAATGTGTTTGGTATAGCTTGGGTCCTCATCGGCCCTCGCAAGCCTCGTCACCAGTCAAGGTGTCAATCCTTCACAAGGAATTTATTATGTTTAATTATAAAAGCTATACAAAACTGACATAAAAAAAGGCGAGAGCGATCCACTGGGATTTGGCAGGAATGTTCTGGTTAGCTCGATCATAAAAGTGGTATCATATAGTAAGAACACCCTTCACAGGGTGTAGCCGGCTGAAAATAATTAGTATAAACTGTTGTGGATTTCAGTATCCAAACCGATCTCGAAATTGCGGCAAAGAGGCCAGACGTGGTTGTCATCAATACTGAGAAAAAAGGTTCCAAATAACAATAACAGCTGTAGCAACTCAAGAAACAGCTGAATCAGTGCGATGTTAATCTGTTGCAAGCCTAACTCAAGAACTTTGACGTTGGTACCACTTATAGACCACAGCATAGCAGAAAAAATGCCACGCCAAGTTTGCCGTCTGAGCTGAAGCAATTAGAGAAATTATGTTTCTCGTTTACGGCCAACGGCAAACCTCATGCAGTCAGCCTGAAAGTTGCTGTTGACCAAAGCATCATTCAAACCAAGTTAACTTCAGCTCATGTTTTGCTGTTAGCCACAGCTACAAGAAGAGAAATAAGATAGAATAAGAGAATTGTCATGGTTTTACGACCACCAGCAGCCTGCCGTTTCCCGTTACTAGTCGTTGACCGTAAACGAGCGTCTTAATCTGGCTTCAAAACAGCGACCCTATGCTTCTTTAGAAAAGTGCGATCGAAAGCTCTGCTCCACACAATACGATGCTAAACGTGACGAAGAACTTTACTTCAAACGCTAATTTGCCTTGTTCTCTCCGCATTTGTTTCCAGACAGAGACGTGCTTCTATAGAAACAACCAATTGAAAAGAAGTCTTAGCCGGAAGGTATATAGCGTATTACACACGATGTTAAACTTGTTTTCATTGACTTAAAGTGTCTTGCGAATGAAGAGCCACACACATTGGTACTGGGAACTGGAACTTGAAGAGCATATGCGATCCAGCTTTATTAGGTTAAGCGTTAAAGACTATCTTGTATCTTCCGCACAAGAGATTCTACAAGAAAATAACTAGCGATATGAGCCGAACCACCAGACCTCGAAAACTAGGAAGGCATGTCGCTCATGAAACGAGAGTTAACAGAGACTAACGATTATTTGCTCGTGAATGCAACCAATAGTGCCAAATCAGAACACGCGCAAGTGAAGACGAAGAGGCACCTGCGTGGCTGTGTAGCGCATTTCCAGGTAGCGGATGGATTCAACGCGTAGTCTAGTGTTTTTACTTTTTTCTCAGCGCGAGAGCCAAACCTCTGCAACCTGATTAGTTCCGAAATTACGGGGGAGGTCCCCGATCTGATGTTCGCGAACCCGGAAGTCACCGCGTGCGTGACCATCACTTAGTGCTGCACAATTTTTGAATACTTCAAAAAGGTTTGTCACTCTTCAATGAGTGCGTGCCACTTGAAAAAGCCTTTTCTATGCACTTGATTTTGTTTGATGGTCCGGGCCACCGGCACAGTATTAGACAAGGTTATTTTTAGTTTTTGAAACTCCCGCGAAAAGTGTTTGCCATGGTTGCAAGCACTCTCCATTGTGCGAAAACTACAAGAGCTGTCAATCGCTGCCATACTATGCCATTTGATTGGATGAACTTGCCTGCATGCCTATACTTTCTAGCGCGCGAAATATCCTTCGAAAATAGCTCGTCCACTCTTGTGTTGGCGTACGTACGAAACCAATGGGTAGATGGACGCTCCTACTTATGGCTTCCTGACAGTCGTTATTGTTTTTCAAGTGTATGTCCCAGCCATTTCGTATATTATGACGCGAGCGCTTCCGGTTGCTGTTCGGTTCTTGATTTGAACCAGCATCGTTGAGGTCAGTAGCATGAAACCGGATTTACTCAGAATGAAAAGAAAAATCTTCGATATCTGCATTCAGTCGGGAATTTATTTGGAAGTGCAGTGGATTCCGCGTACTTCGAAACCGAGGCTTGACTATATAAGCCATTTTTTGGACGCCGATGCTTGGCAGACCACAAATGATTTCTTTCTGTCCCTTGACATTGTTTCGGAACCTCATTCCGTGGGCTGCCTTGCAAATTATTACAATCACAAGCTGCCCAGATTCTTTTTACCGTTCTGGAATCCGAACACAGCGCGTGTCGATTTTTTTGTGTGTTTGTGTGTGTGTGTGTGTGTGTGTGTGTCTGGCCCTTCCACGGGGGAGAACTGTTGGGTGGTCTCTCCTGTTTGTGTCGTCCCGAGCGTGCTTCACTACATGGAAAATCAAAGGGCTCTTGGAACTATTATTGTTACTACATGGGCTGTAATGTCAAAAACTCACCATCACTTCCAAAATCCAAGGGTCCACCCTTAATAAAAAATAAAAGAAAAAATGCCAAATTGCCCCTTAAAAAGCACAAATTTCAAAAAATAAAAAGTAATAAAATAAAAAAAGCACAAATTTCAAAAAATCGAATCAAATTCATGAAATTCATGAAATGGATCCATATATTATTAAACAAAGTTCAGAGTTATATCGTGTTTTTATTCAAAGTAAATAGTTAGTTCGTCAATCAGTTTTTCTTTTTTCTCTGTTATCTGTTTGACTGCTTGTTCTTTTGGTTTTGTTTTATATCTTGATATTATATGATGTCTTTTACCATCTATGAATGAATCGATAGTTAGAAGTTTGTTTTTTGTGTCATCTTTGATTTTTAGTTTATCGTCTAGTTTTGCTATTCTTTCTTTCAATTGTACATCGTTTTCGATTTTAACTTCGTAATTCATTGTTTTAGTTTTTGTTAATGGATTCAATTTAATGTTTAATAACGCATCACCGTACTTATCGGCATACTCTTCAATGTATTGTTTTTCGACCTTTTCAAGACTCTTTTTATCATTGGAAGGAGCACGCGCAATCAATTTTATCTTTGGTTTGTTGTTTTTGTACTTGAATACTTGGCTTTTGTTGTTAGTTATGTGCCATTTTAATCGTGTTTCAAGCTCCTCGCAAGTTGAACCTACGTATACCTTCTTGTTATCAAATGTTACTTTATAAATTTTACCATTGTAGTATAAACCATTGAATCTAGAATTCGTCAACTCTAAAATGGGTGTTTTGCGATTTACATATCTATAGTTTAGTTCTTTGTTATTGATATGAAGGTAATCAAATTTTCTTGTACGTGACATAGCAGTATATAATTGTTTTTTATCCATGCGATTCACATCATAAATATTATAATTTTCATCTATATCACAACCTTGGTATTTGTATACTGTCACACAGAAACTTGGAATGAACGATTCAGAAAACTCCTTGATATCAAACCATTCGTTCTTTATCTTGATTTTATCGTTTAACATATCTTTTATGGTGAATTCCATTGTGTTAAATATTTCAACATCTTTAAGATTTTGAGTTGCAATTACAGGCATACCTGTACATACCTTGTATGTTTCCTTTTTACCATTGTACTTGAAGTTTACCGTTATGAAGTCTTTATCCTTGGTGAATCTATCACAACATTCCGCGTTAACTTTTATTCTTGTAGAGTTCAGATAGCATATATTTTTATTGAAACTAGGGTTTATTGGATCGAAATATGTTGATATTTTGCCATGTTTAAGAAACTTGGCTAACATTTCATGAGTTTGTATATCGTATCTGCTTGATGTTTCAACATATTTTAGCGTTTGTTTTTTTGGGCACATTTCCTTTATTGTTTTTGAGTCAAGATAATTGGTATGTATTTGGCTACCGGGTTCAACAGGTTCACATTGATTTGGGTCTCCAAACATGTAAACTTTGTTGTTATACAGTGTATACGCTTCATATACTTTAGTCATCCACTTGTTTGGCACCATACTAAATTCTTCAATAAACAGTGTTTTACCCTCGAGATCATCAATGTCTCGCCCATGCCATTCACAAAAGTAAGAGTCAAATGTATGACATATGGAATTGATGTCTTCAACTCTATATTTTGTCAGCTTACGTTTTACGTTTTCAATTGCTTTGTTTGTGAAACTTAATACGAGAGGATTGGTGGCATCTTTCACCATTTCACATAATTTGGTAGTTTTTCCACTACCCGCCTGGCCATTAAAAATACAGCCTTTTCCTTTTTTTACTGCATAATTATCCCAATAAAGGTTCTCTCTGTAATGTTTTTCAAAGTACACGAGCTTGCTATCTGTAACGTTGCTTTGCCTATTTTACTTGTTTTGAATTTAACGTCCTTCTTGTTTTTCAATTTCATAGCGGGATCCGTGATGTATATTCCATCTGTGTTATATCCCCACAACACACTATCTTCACCATGACACCCTTCTATCAATAGTAAAAGCTGTAGAATAGCCTCAGAAACAATGAATCTGTTGATGCTAGTATTGTCTGAAAAGTTACGTTTGCATGTTTGTTCCTTTATCAGATATATATTATCGTAGTGATCAATTGTTACGTTACGGTTATCAGCCATTGCACGCGTCCAACAACACATAGCTGTATCATAATCTGTACATGTGAAACCGTGATTCGTTTTATCATATTTACGCCCAAGTTCACCAATAAAACTGTTAGCAAGCTTTTTGGTTTGACTTTCAGGGAACGCATCAAATATATACTCTATAAACATCTTGAATGTATCAGGTTTTAGTGCTTTTTTAGTTGTGATTTTGTATTTTATATTTTTCAGGGGCATGTATAAGGTATCAACCAGATAATAAACTAAATCGCTAGAATAAAAACCAGCTTCCAATTTAATAGGTGAGCCATAATTGTTCAATACTGTTTCATCTATGTAAAATTCACCACAAAGTTGGAGGTCACTTTTGCATTCAAAAGGTTCAACTACATCATGTATACTGTAAATTGGAATTGGTCTTTGATTGTTCAACAAGATACTAGGATACGATTTGGATATATCTATGTTCATGATATCGTCTGGAAGTTCTTCTGGTGCACACCACTGTAATGCACGTGGATAAAAGTCATCCAGCATTTCCCGTGTACGTAGATTGTAAGACGATTCAGGAAGGTGACCGCATAATTGTTTGAATAATGCAGAAGCAATACTTGTAAATGATTGGTTAGACCATTTGAAATCGTGTGTTTTATAAGTATCAAATAGTTCGTCACAGATTGATTTACGCCTATCATACTCATCATTTAACAGGTACATGTTCTTTTTGTGATCAATGAACCCGTCAAGGATACCATTGTTGTTCCAGTGAAGGTATTCGATATACAATTGCGAAGTGTTGATATATATATCAATGGCTTCTTTCATTTTCATCTGCTCGGGTAAAATAATTATGTTGTTCTCTTTGTTAAGTTCGTATAACTCGGACTCGTGTTTGATCTTATGTACGAGTTCCTGACGTCGTGTCCATTTCAAGTCTGACATATATTTTAACAGGTCGTCACAACCACCTTTATTAGCCTTTGCAGCTGTTATTTGAAGTTTCTCGTCGGTAATGGGAAAGCAATGGTGGTCTTTTACAATGTAAACCAATGAAACATCCGTCTGTGTATTTGAATTCGTGAATGTCACAAACTTCTTGTACATACTATCAAAGGCATGTATTGATACATTTGTGTGACATTTCTTGGCCCATTCTATCAACTCCTCAGTGCAAATCTTTGGTGGTTCACACGCAAAGCTATACAATTCGGCTTTCAATTTGTCGTAGTTGTACGTTTTGAACCCTTTTTTTCCACGTACTTGATCCCATACATAGTCCAATACACAAGTATTATCACCATGTGACTTTATTTTGCGTTGCTTGCTCAAAAAGTAAGATTCCAGTTTTAATCCCCCCATACTGTGTCTTATGAAGAACTTTTTATTGTGTGTGAGAATCTTACATCCTATATTCAATATTTCTTCACCTGATAAAATCGTGAAATTGTTATCCAGTAACATATACATCATGAATTTGTACATATCATGGCGGCTTAATTGTGGTATTTCAGTCTGAAATGGACCATATGTACGCTGTTTGATAGTATTGCTTAATCTGTCCAATACATCTACGCTTATGTTCATCGAAATGTTTTCCCGTTCACCCTCAATCTTAATGAGTCTTTTCTTGAACAGCTCTGCAAATGAGGAGTTTTTTTGTGTTACCGCTCCTTTGGCTTCTTCATATCGGAATTGGCTCAATGACACTGGTAGTTTTGGGTACGTGATAACCTCTTCCTTAGTTGTGAATATATTTTTTATCGTGGATAGTCGATTTTTCAATGTTTTGGGTTTAGCTAATTTAACCGGTTTAGCCTTTACCGTTTTGGGCTTGTCCTTTTCCGTTCCAGTCATTTTGGCTTTTTCACTCCATTCCTTTATCAGCATGTCCATCAATTGGTCTTTGCTGAATTTTTCCAATTTCGTTTTATTAAATTTGATATTGTGCATACTATATATATACATTATATAAAAGTAACAAATTCTTAAATAAGTTTTGGTGTAAATTTTGGTTTAAAGAAATACTTGAAGGATCTAAGAAAAATCCATCAAACTATATATAATTAGTAAAATTAAAATTAATAGGTGCGTTTAAGTTGCTGCATAATATTTTCCAGCATTGATGAGATGTTTTTTGGTATTCAGATGATTCCATTTTCCTGCTAGCTTGTAATCATGATTATTGTTGCAAATATCACATTTCCATTCTTTTTTTAACATATATCGAACTTTGGAATCTTTGATAGCTTGTTTTTTTTCTTCGTTTGTTTTATATTTGAACCATTTTCCACTTATGGTTTTAAACCATTTTCCACTTTTTGTTTTAAGATATTCATTTTCCATTATAATGCTATATATATTGACTATATAAAATTGAAATTAAAGAGTGCGTTTATAGCTTACTCTAAATTGGAAAATATTACATTATCTTCAAGTGTCTCAAAGAACTTGCAGGTATCTTCACTATTACCTCTTGTTAGTTTGGGTACAGATTAGTCAAGATCAGATTCTTCAGATTCAGTTTGTTCATCAATTGGTTCAGTATCGGTATATTGACTATCTTGTTCACTTTCTACGTTTTCGTTTATTGTTTTGTTATATTTTCTGGTTTGACTACGTGTTCTCATAATATAACATTACATAAAAAAAGAATTAAATAATAAAATAATAAATAAAATACAGCCAGAAACGTTAATCATTTTTGGCTATAATTGAGAGTTGGTATATAGAATATGAAAAATAATAAATCAAATAATAAAACGAATGGAAAATAATATTGGGTAAATCTCGAATTATAGCGAAACCAAGATAATGAATTTCACTCAATAAGCAAAATACGTATGTCTTGAACCATTTACATATATACGTTAGATAAAAATGCAATAGCTCCAGATATTATCTTGAATAGTTTCTATATATACGTTAGATAAAAATGCATTTGTATTTTACCACAATAAGTGATAACTCCAGTAATTAGGAGAATTTGGATCTAAATATGTGATATTGCCATCTTTATCTTTTATATTGGACGCTCTTCTGCGGAATAGCCAACGTCTATTTTCGTCTTTATGAGTAAGGAAGTCTTCATATCTGTTATCCCCAAAATGGATCTTATGACCATCTTGTAATGTCACCATGTATTTTTTGTTTTCACGGTTTGAATAAGTAAGGTCTTTTGCTCCGAAAAATAGTTTAGCATTAAGCTTTAATGAATTAAAATCTTTACCGGTAACCAACATATAATATATCACTATATAATATTTCATATATCTTTTAAATCCGTCATTGGTATCCAACTGTTAAATTCATCACTATATCCCTTCCACTTCACTAAAGCTTGTTTCTTCTTATAATCTCTCCGAACGACTTTATCAATACGGAAAACATCCTGCTTGGCTTTTAATAATTCAGGTTCATAAAAACTACCTTGAATATTTTCACCTCTTAGATCTTTAAGTTTGTATGTTATTGGATTAGTGTATTGGATCTTATCAACTGTAAACACTTCTTCTGTCCAATTTGGTGTATAACCCTTGTCGAACACATTCCGTTTATACTTAGATATTCGGACCTTGTCGCCTATTTTGAATTTCGGTTTCTGTTTTAATGCATCTATATCACCATACAAATTGAAGTAAACGGTTCCTTCATTCTTTTTATCAGATGCTTCAACTGGTGTCATCTTTATGCTTGAATGTATTGTATTATTATAGGCATTATACTGTTTTACCAATTTAGGTAACATATCTAAATACTGTGTATTACCTTGAACAGTGAACTGCTTCCACGTTTTGGATTTCATTGTACGATTCCACCTTTCAACTACTGATGATTTTTCCTCACTATTTGTAGAGTACATATGTACCCCATTTTTATCCATGAAGTCCTTCACATGTTTGTTATAGAACTCCTTTCCCTTATCAACCCATAGATATTGTGGTTTTCGACCTTCCTTAAACAGCTTCTCAAAACTATATTTAACACTTTCACCTTTCTTATCCTTCAAAGGAACAATCCAACCGTATTTCGAGAATATATCAATAACCATTAGAAGATATCGGTAACCCTTGTTCCATTTACTAAACTGTTGCATCTCAACAAGGTCTGCCGCCCAAATCTCATCAACATGATTTACAATTATACGCCGCCGAGTGAAATTACGTTTTATGGGTGCATGTAACTCATCTGCTAATTTTTCTTGCCAGTTTTCTTCACTCAACGGCGTTTTCCGTTTTTTGAAACTCCAAGTCCTCGTTTTTGTTTTTGGTTTATAACGGTCCGTGCTACTTGACCCCATTTTGGCATTTCACCATAAGGTATCATATCAAGGGATTTAACCATTGTTCGGTCACAATCTCCTTTGTCTTTCCCCATTTCGTAACATATATCGTGATATGCTGCTATTTCGTCCACTTTGTTATAAGGCTGGACATGCCATTTTGTGACTTCCCCTGTGGTGGGATCATATTCTAACTGTTCGCCAAGCGGATTATATGGCCCCATGTATTTATATTTCGATGGAGTCCAACCAGATTTTGGTTTTGGGAGCTTTCCGATGACCTTATGTATGTCTACCTTCCCACCAGAAAGCATCTTTGTGAATGCATCAACGAATCTCGGATCTGGACCTCTTAATTTTGGATGTATTTTCTTCGATACCCCTGATTTGTCCAAGTATTGAAGACCCTTTAACCCGGCTTTCAAGACAGGTGCACTCAAAAATTGGGTACCTGTTGTATCATATGGATTGAACAGTAAGCCCGCCCCTTCAGACGGGCCCGTTAGTTTCCCTGAGATGAAACGAATTTAGTCTTGGTTATACCACATTCTGCACACGTGCATTTCATCACAGTTCTTCCATTTTTAGTTTTCACAAAACGTTCGCTACCAGGAACGCATTCTGTGACTTTCTTTTGTTTAACACAATACGATCTTACCATATACAATTATATTAGACTAAAATATTTAATTATAAACTCTCGATTAACGTTTTGGTCATTCATGTTAAAATGTGGATTGTGAATAGTTTTCAAAATACTTGTCCCCCTTTGTCTTTCAAATAAATAATACAGGCACCAATAACCGCATAAAACCGAGTCTCTTTCTTGTATTTCGTCGTTTGAATAAATTAATTGTTTGCCACTTGTTGATAGATATTGGGCTACTTCATTGGGCATGTTTAACCCAAAACTGTCAAAGTATTCTGCATATTTATTTCCGTTTCGATAGGCAACCCAATGTGTGCCAGGACCAATATATGAATCCAGATTAATGATACCCACCTCATTATGCAATATTTTTTGCGGTAGCTTATCTCTGCTGTATATCCCTCGAAAGTTTTTGATTCTTAGTTTATTGACCCAATCAATCAAATCGTAATTGGAAAGAGGTTTATTAATGAATTTTACAGTATGTCCCCGATTAATGGAATCCCTTTGAACGGGCTGTTTTTTCCGAGCAACAATCCCTTTCCTTTTTTGTTCTTTTTTTTTACTCCCATACCGATTGGTTTATCCCATGAACCAATAAAAGGAGGTGGCCTCCAATCATTTGGAAGGACTAATCCACCATCTTGATCAGATGTTGGTATTGGCAAAGGTGTCGTTCCTGGAACATAAACTGGAACAGATCGTCTGTTACGTGTACGGTCAATCTGTAATCCTTTTCCCGTCAGTGCATTGATGAGCATTGGTATGCCAATTGAAGCTAATAAAGTTCCAAGAAAGCCCCCAGATTGTGCTTTAGTTGGTTTAATTACAAGTTTGCCGCCCGTGTGCATAGCCTTGACTATTTGTTTCTTTTGTGCATCCGTGAGCCAATCTTTGTATTTAATCAATTGCTCAATTTTATTTTGTGGAATCATAAATCCTCCAACTTGTCCATTTCCAAATATTTTATCAACCGCTAAACTGGACAAACCCGACAAGGCTCCAGTCGCCAATGGTCCTGCAATTTTAGTAGCCATTGGAAGTACCTTTGGAAGAAGTTTTGTACCCAATGAAAATATTGATGACCATAAACTTCCTCCCACTTGAACCGCTTTACGTATCTGCGTTTTGCTGATTTTAATGTCAGACCCTGTATTTTTCTGCATAGCTTTCCTTAATTTATTTATTTGCGTTTTGGTCAACATAAGTTGATCCGGTCCAGTTAGTTCCGATTTTGATAATCTCAATGTTATCGCTGAATTGTTTCTCACTGCTGAGGCAAGTTTATCTTTTTGCCCTCTTGATAGTTTTACACCATGTGGATAATATTTTGACATATATTATATATAAGTAACGTACATTAATTTATATTAGAGTTTTATATTTTGTATTGAATTCATTTACCTGAACAATAGTTTTCCGTCTTTCTGTACAAGTTCCGCTTCCTGTTCATATAATGTCAATGCATAAACTGAATATGCTGTAGCTGTTGTGCCAGATAATTCATAATGAAAGGTTAGTTTAGTGGTGCCATCTTTGATATCCATTTTTTGTTTGGTCAAATCAAAATACACAAAAGGAAATAATGCTTTGAAGTTATTGATATTCAATAGTGTTCCTTGATTGTATTCATTATTTGCATGCACATATTTCAGAACATCTCTGTAAACTCTCGTTGAATCTGCTTCTGGTGTGTAATGTACATCAGGATATTCATTTCCATTTCCAACAACAAGATGACAATTTGTTAATGTTCTTGGGTCTGTTGATACACTAAATGTATTATAGAAAAAGGGATTTGTTTGTTGCGACCCAATACTGGCATCATTCAAGATAAACACAAATACATGTCTTGGTTTTGAAATACCACTAGTAATCTGAAAATTACCGCTTCTTTGGCTGGATGAATTACTTCTTTCGATATTTTCACGCAAGTAAGTCCATTTATGGGGTTTCAAGTATTGACTGATGTATAGTGATTGTCCGTCAGAATTGAAATTAATTCGCGGTACAATGAGTTCCATTCTTGTGATTACCACACGCGAATCTGCCGCACCTGCCGCGCTCCAAATAAGATTCTCATCTGTTTCAATTTGAAAATTTAATTCCAGACGTGTGGCGGGTAATATTTCGTCTCTCAATGCTTCAAAAAATGAATATCTGTTCAATGATATTTCTGTATTGACAGTTGTTGATAAGCCCAAAAGCGCTTTTCTACTGGCAAAACCCTTATTATAATTGGCTTCTGCCGCTCCTTCTTCAGGATGACGGTTTATATCTAAGTAAAACAATTCGTTAGTTGCTGTAGATTCGGCATAACCTGGACTATATTCCACTAAATTTTTGATATTGACACAATGATTTGCTTGATTGCAATCATAAACGTGTTTACCATTTAATCTCACGTCCAAATCATTAATCAAAGAATGGGAACCATTTACAATCCCAATATGATCGACGGCTGTTATAGGTGCATTTGCTTTTGTTTGGACTTTAAAACCAACTGACAATCTTGCATTATACCAATCAAAAGGAGTAACTTCTCCTCTGTTATCTACTACAAAACGATAACCATCTTTCTTTTGTGAATTACCATTTCCAGGAGTAGTATTCAACGGTGTCTCTAATTGAAAAAATACATCTTCGTATCTTTCGATATGTTTTGGATTTCTAAACGATTTCATCTATAAACTTATGTTAGATAAAAAATTATATTTTTATACGCTTGTTCAGTTTCCCACCAGATAATATCCGATTGACTCTTTCCGCTATTTCAATATCAGACATAGGTTGACCCATTGATGGTTGACTCATTGCTGGTTGAGCCATGGTTTCCATTTGACTACCTTTTGTTTTCCCTTTACTCAACAATTGAATTATTTTATCTCCTGCTTTATTACCAGCGTATTCACCAGTTTTGGTGACTGCTTTTTCAGCTGCAGTTTTAACTCCCTTTTTGGCTAATTCTTTCGCCGTTTTTCCAAATAGTTTTGATCCAATTGATCTGAATACATCACCAATTCCTTCACCATGAATTGCTTCATCGTGTATATGTTTGCTTACATAACGACCCAAATCGGGGTCATAACGTTGTTTTATTTCACTTTGTCGCATATATTGATATATTATATTAAACTAGATTTCAGTATCAAATGCATAAACCAATCGATACCGTTTAAATCAATAGGTCGCCCCAAAGCGTCTGTAACTGATATGTTCAATTCTGAAATAATTGTTTTTGAAATTGGGCTGAATAATGCTCTTCTTGGCTCAAACGAGAATGGATAACTTCTTGTCAAATTGTCTGTTGGTATTGTTGTCAGAGTATTTGTAAATACACCATTGCTAATGCTGTCTGATATGATGTTGCTATTTATGTTTATCACATCAATGCTATTAGTTATATTTGGCAATTTTGTTCCATGTTCGGTTGCAGTTATTATTTTTGGTTCAAAACCAATCAAATCTCCAAATTTCGAGTTTCTGATGTCAAGCTGCCATTGATCATCCAATTGAATTACTACTTTGTATGATGAAAGCACAAAATATAGCTTTATCCCATTACCGGAAGCTGGTTTATCACCTTTTTGAACAATCGTTTGACTTATATAATCATCAAGATCTTCATAAGAATACATTCCTGCAACGAATAAAATAGTCTTCCATGAAACACCATTATCTTTACTGTATTTTATCGTGTCATTTCCATATTCATGATTGACATTATGCCAAGAATACGTCATTGTAATTCGATCAACAGCCATTTCATGCCGCATTTTTGGATCTAGCCTCAATGGTGGATCAAATTTAATAATAAAGTCATCGGGTCGATTTCGACCAATTTTCTCTCTGCTAGCAGATGAAATATGTATCGCTCTTTCTTGCATATATTATTACATTATATATTGTTTCAATAATTCTATCAACTGTTGGTTATCAATGATTCCAAGTTCGTTTAATTTATGCGCTATTTGTGAGAATTCATTTTTGACCCCATTATTACCCGCCAATATAGAGCCACCAAGTAGTTCCATTCTATCCAATAAATCCTCCGCATTATTGAAATAAATAACACCGGAACCAATTTTCTTGAATTTGTTGCTAGATTTATGAATGGGTATTTCACTTAACCGATTCAATTCCTCGAATGCTAATTTAGCAATATCACTGTATTTCTTCTTTTTATTGAATTTCTTTGTCAGTAAATCAATTGTATCAAAATCTACTTTTCTGTTCATCACCTTTTTGTTATTTTTTGTAGCGACGAGTTTAAGTTGCCCCAGTAATTTGGGAATATCAATCATCAAACCACCATACTTCCCTGAGGGTGATATTTTGTATGCGTTTCTTTTTGGTTGGGTATAACCAGAACCCTTGAGTGTTTTGACTCCTTCTTTGTACGAATTTATTCTTTTCAAATATTTTTGTAATATTTCAATTTCAAATGACAGTTGGTCATATTCTTCAGATTTTTCTTTGCTCCTTCTTTTAGATTTTCCTATACGGCCTTTTTTACCTCCTAACTCTTTGATTTTATCACCTATTTTCTTGGTATAATTATTCAAATTAATGGTCTTATTAACAACACCTTTTAATACCTGTGTTGGAGTAGGTAAATTATATTTCATTAATGTTGTCATATCTTCCGTACCAAAACCTTGATCTAAATCAGATTGAAATTTCACTTGGGGTATAATCAATTGGTAGCTTTGTTGATTGTGGTTTTTTTTCTGTCTGATAGGTTAACATAGCAATGTCTTCCAAACCAGATGTTAGTGCTTTTTGGTTCTTTTCTAATTGTTCAATCAATTGGTCCTGTTTTTCATCGATTGCTTGTTTGGTTTGCTCTTGAGCGGTAATAATTAGTTTGAAAGTTTCTGATAAACCTTGCTGTAAATTTTGTTTATCATACTGGTACTTTTTCAACGTATTTCTGACTTGTTTAGTCATTGTTCCAGCCTTTATTTTGGCTTCTGATAATTGTTTCAGTCGTTGTATATCCATATAATAGTAACTTATATTAACTTAATAATACTTAAGTATTAGAGATTAGATATGAAACAGAGAATATTTTGTGTTATTTTAGTGTACCATACTTGTATAATGGAAATACCTAACTATGACAGAAAAAATGAAACTAACAATTTCAAAAGATTATACGGTTATATGCCAAATAATACATTTAGAATGCTGATATGTGGCAATTCGGGAAGTGGAAAGACCAATCTGCTGTACCATATGCTGATGAAACCACTTTTGTATTATGACAGAATACACCTTTATGCTAAAAATCTCGAGCAGCAGAAATACAAAGACATTATTCAAAAAATGACTGATATATCAGAAAGTGTTGGGTATGATGTCCTTGTTTGTAGTAATGATGATATAATTCCAATAGAGGAATTACAGAAAGACGACGCCCAAAAAATAGTAGTATTTGATGACTTTATTTGTGACAAAAATCAAAAGCCATTGATTGATTATTTCATTCGTGGCAGACATAAGAACTGCTCTGTGATTTATTTGAGCCAATCATTTTACAAAACACCGAAAGATATTCGACT
>BLFK01000915.1:37787-60287 GCA_014634185.1 Astreopora myriophthalma
TTACAAACTTCAGCACAACTTTTAGCACAAACTTCATTTTTGTAAGTAAACTTTACTCCAAGAATTTATAATAAGAAATCGTTTCGTTATGATTGGTTGAAAAAATCATACGACCGTCTCGTGATCTGAAACAACAAGCTAGACGCGATGACTCATCTTCCTGGGGGAACCCCCTCTTAAGACCTCCTGTGTTTCCGAGAAAGTCACGCTTGGTGATTTTTCTGAGAAAGTCGCGCAAAATACGAGACCAAAATACTATAGTAAAAAACAAGCCAATTTATGGAATAGTAGTGTAGAGTTGGGTTGGAATGAGCGTATATGACGTCGCGCCACAGCTATGGTGTTTTAAAGTAGGCATCTTTCTTAAACTTATCATTCTTCACTTTTTTATCAAAAAGGTTTCACTTCTGATATTTTTATCAGAAAATTACAAACGAGATACAATTCTGATTGGTTGAAAAAATCATATGACTGTCTCGTGATGACTCATCTTCCCGGGCAACCCCCTCTTAAGACTTCCTGTATTTTGAGAAAGTCACGCTTGGTGCATTTCAAGGAGCCCGGGAACAAAGGAATTTCGATCCGTAGAATTGAGAATCGGCAAGATACGGTAAAAATCCAAAAGAACAAGCAGTCAAACAGATAACAGAGAAAAAAGAAAAACTGATTGACGAACTAACTATTTACTTTGAATAAAAACACGATATAACTCTGAACTTTGTTTAATAATATATGGATCCATTTCATGAATTTCATGAATTTGATTCGATTTTTTGAAATTTGTGCTTTTTTTATTTTATTACTTTTTATTTTTTTGAAATTTGTGCTTTTTAAGGGGCAATTTGGCATTTTTTCTTTTATTTTTTATTAAAGGTGGACCCTTGGATTTTGGAAGTGATGGTGAGTTTTTGACATTACAGCCCATGTAGTATTGTTCTTCAATGGCCCTCGGCTCATTACTGACCTTTAATTACGACTAAGTATGTTAAGTATTTATCGGATTATAATATCCATGTTGGCAACCGGGAACAATGCCATGGAAAAAATCTCAATTCATTCCGAGGATCTAAGTTCTTCAAGGGTATGTTTACTTATCGCTCTTAGGATGCATTTTTCTTGGCATTGAGTTTGTTTAGAATGACCGGATACGTGCGCTGATCCCGCATTAAGGGCACTGATCGCGGATTTTTTTTTTTGTCGTTGTTGTTTTTCATCTCCCAGGAGTGTCTAGGGTGTCTCATCTATCTAGGAGGAGTGTGTCATTCAGTTAGGATTTTCTAGGCACTTGCCTTGTTATAGAACACCACACTTCTTCTGACGAGGCATAATTGGCTTCAACTCCAGGTGATTGCATCCGTTGTTTTCAATGCACGGAGTATTTGTTTATGGGCCTTAAATTGCCAGTTGTGACTGCACCCTTTTGTCTTGGAACGAGCGGAATATACAGTTTTATTCATTACTGAAGCTTGTAGGCACTGGCTTGGTTATAGTGTAATTTTACACCTTGACTGTCGGGTATATGTTTTAGATGTTCTGTTTGGCCGCTTCCTTCGATCGTACTGTTGCATGCCCCTATGTTTTCGTATCGGCAGTTTTTTGTTTTGATTTTATGACCTGTTTAACTTAGAGCGTCTTTGCTTTGAATGTGTTGTTATCTTGTTTATTACAGATACTTTGTTCGAGCGGGTCCTGGCGATCCTTCCAGTTTTCATCCTCGCTGGGATTTGACGAAATCGTGAGGGTGATGTTGTAGTCCCCATCCGAGTCTATAGCTAAAGCCTCTCTCAGGCCAATCAAAAAGTTTTTAGGCTGGTGTAAAGGTAAGAAGATAAGTGTTCAACTGCCATTTTCAGTGAGCACGGGTTCCTTTTATATTTGCTTAAATTCACCAATCGGGTGCTTCTGGAGCGGTTTTAGTCCAGGTTCCTGTTGCCCTAAAGTGGTTTCATTCTTTCATTGCTAGCCTCGATAGTAATCCGTTAGATAGTGATTTCTGTAGGAATATCATGGAATCAGCGATGCGTACGCAGTCTATGAAATCAAATGAAAATGAAATATAGGATTTATACAGCGCATTTTCTATGGGCTATATATTCAAGTGCGCTTTACAACACTTTGTGGGTGACTTTGCCAGACTGCTTTATGGCGCACTTCACAATCTTAAATCTAAATAACCAGGATAATTCACAGGTGCGCCCAGAATAGAATGATTGATAGACCATCACATCGGGGATTACGTCCCCTACTCTTCTCGAACAGTGTGTGGGTTCTTTAACTTCCCACACAAGTGTTGTGAGACGGGACCTACGGTTTATCGTCCTTATCGGAGAAGACCAGAAAGTCTAACCATTTGCAGATGTCATTACAAAGGCAGCACCTTCTCCTCAATTATTTTAAGACCCTAAGTGATGGTCCGGCCGGGATCTGAACCCAAGACCTAGCTTCCGCTAAGCACACTGGCGCCTTATCCCATTGTGCTAAACCAATCATGAAGCATTTTGCTAAACCAATCTAAATCCAAGTCTAAGCCAATCATGAAGAAAAAAAAGCCTTTCTCCTCGCAGATTATCAAAGCTATTCTGGATTAACATCATAACAAAGAAGATGCCGTTAAGGTTGCTACTTTATGTTCTTTAGCAATCACTGTTTTTTAATCCGTTATATTCATAATGAGTTATGTAATATTGCTCTCTGCCATATTGACTTCAGTAATGAGTATATAAGGATCTTTTTGTCTCATAGTAAGACGGACGTCTATAGGGAGGGTAACTATGTCTACATTATCGTCTTGGCAACTCGATACTACCCTGTTAGCGTTTTAAGAAAGTTAGCGGGTATCGATGCTTCTAGCAACCTTCCTCTATTCAGACCACTTGTATTTCATTAGAGCAATGGTACGTATACCCTAAGAGGTGGGAGGCTCTCGTATACATCATGTAGAGAAATTCTAAGGGTTGCCTCAAAGCAACTGGTTTTACAACTGGACGAGTATGGCCTCCATAGCCTAAGTTCTCGCGCCATAACATCAGTCATGCGTATTAGTTGTAGTTCGCTTCCGGAAAGGCTGTTGAAAGTGCATGGCAGATGAAAGACGGATGCTGCCAAAGGCATGTACGTTAAAGAAAGCCTTGGAAGCAGGCTTCAAGTTACAAAATATCTAGGGCTTTGATCAAGGTCCCTGGGACTATTGTTTCAGTCATGTAATAGTAATATTATCGTTATTAATACTGTGAAGTTATGGGAAGGAAGTGTAAACGATTGAAGCTTCTTTTCAGTTAGGTTGTTGAAAGCTTAGTTACTCATTAAAATGTCCTTGGATCTTCTTGCAAAAGCATAGATGATATTGATTTAGCCATCACTGGCGCAGAACGAAGCAGATATCAACAGTACTACGGTCTAACCTTGAGCAAGTTAATGTGGATGTATTTTGTCTTTTTCCACCTTCGGTAGAGAGACACTCTGCACAACGGTCAACAATTTCCTTGGCGTCACATTCTGGTCAAACAAAATCAAGTGCATAGAAAAGGCTTTTTCAAGTGGCACGCACTCATTGAAGAGTGACAAACCTTTTTGAAGTATTCAAAAATTGTGCAGCACTAAGTGATGGTCACGCACGCGGTGACTTCCGGGTTCGCGAACATCAGATCGGGGACCTCCCCCGTAATTTCGGAACTAATCAGGTTGCAGAGGTTTGGCTCTCGCACTGAGAAAAAAGTAAAAACACTAGACTACGCGTTGAATCCATCCGCTACCTGGAAATGCGCTACACAGCCACGCAGGTGCCTCTTCGTCTTCACTTGCGCGTGTTCTGATTTGGCACTATTGGTTGCATTCACGAGCAAATAATCGTTAGTCTCTGTTAACTCTCGTTTCATGAGCGACATGCCTTCCTAGTTTTCGAGGTCTGGTGGTTCGGCTCATATCGCTAGTTATTTTCTTGTAGAATCTCTTGTGCGGAAGATACAAGATAGTCTTTAACGCTTAACCTAATAAAGCTGGATCGCATATGCTCTTCAAGTTCCAGTTCCCAGTACCAATGTGTGTGGCTCTTCATTCGCAAGACACTTTAAGTCAATGAAAACAAGTTTAACATCGTGTGTAATACGCTATATACCTTCCGGCTAAGACTTCTTTTCAATTGGTTGTTTCTATAGAAGCACGTCTCTGTCTGGAAACAAATGCGGAGAGAACAAGGCAAATTAGCGTTTGAAGTAAAGTTCTTCGTCACGTTTAGCATCGTATTGTGTGGAGCAGAGCTTTCGATCGCACTTTTCTAAAGAAGCATAGGGTCGCTGTTTTGAAGCCAGATTAAGACGCTCGTTTACGGTCAACGACTAGTAACGGGAAACGGCAGGCTGCTGGTGGTCGTAAAACCATGACAATTCTCTTATTCTATCTTATTTCTCTCCTTGTAGTACTTGCTCGATAGCTGTGGCTAACCGGCAAGAAATGAGCTGGCATTTTATCGAAAATTCGTCACTATGTCGATCTCAAAACTCTCACAAAGTTAGATTACTCTCTCATATATCCATTTTTGATATATAAACAATAGCCTCCATTTGGCGCGAGAATATGCTCGGATATTTGTCCGCGGACATTATCTGTTCCGAGAAGCGAACAGTTTTCCGAGAGCGAAGCTCGAGGAAAACTGTTCGCTTCTCGGAACAGATGATGTCCAAGGACAAATATCCGAGCATATTTTTAAAGCCAAATTGAGGCTAGTGTATTTATTATCCTTCAAATATTTTCGCGGTTTGAAGTTTTGAAAAGTGGGGAATATCACTTGGGGAATATTCTCGGATATTCCCCAGTTTTAGCTGGGGTATATTGGGTCACGTGACGCATTTAGACCAATCGCGTGCGAGCGAAAATATTTGATGTTTATTTATAAATGGAATTACTGCGTGGGGGAACACCTACTTTTCGACATCTGGAGTGTATTAAGTTTCTTGTAAAAAGATAATATCGGATTTGTCTTTCGTTAACCAGTAACAAAGTGCCTTTCTCTTGTCAAAAGAGCGAATCCCCCGAACATTTAGAGATAAAATTCTAAAATTGAAATTTCGTTTCGTGAAGATTACAGAGAGTAATTTCGTGTAGAGAACGGAACAACAAATATGTCAAGAGGCATTTGCATACATAAAGCTCAAGCCATGGGTGCACTGCATGTCCCTCACACAAGAACAATATAAAATTAACCCACAAACATCCGAAAGAGAAAACAAAAGGTACAAAACAAAACTACGACACATAATTACATAGTTAAAAAAGTAGCCAGCAAAAGCTGTTAAATATAGAGCTACTAACACAAAGGGTCTTGCAATCCTTGTGCCGTTTATTGACAGCTGTAAAATAATTGGAGAAGGCTGGTGGCAAAGTCCCAGAATGGAAATCATACGTAAACATTGCACCATGTTGGAAGATGATATCCTCGAATTTAATCATTTCAACAGCCTTGAAAAGAGGGTTAGAGTGATCATTGTAGCTAGAAAAAGTAATGATTCGCAGAACTCTTTTCGTAAAGTGATAATAGGGGTTAAAGTAGATTTGTTTTGGAAGTCGCAGTGGAGGGGCGACATTTTCTTTAGTCATGGTTTGGAGCACAGTAGGGGGGTTATGATCCTTGTTAAAGAGAAATTTGATTGTGATATTGAAGAACGCCAAGAAGATGAACAAGGAAGATTTATTATTTTGAAAGGTGCTATTCAGGGATATCGCTTTGTTTTTGTCAATATTTATTCCCCAAATAAGACCAAAGATCAATGCATCTTCTTCGAGGAAATTCTAAAACAACTTGATAAATTAGAATTAGAGGACAATTGTGAAGTTATTATTGGAGGTGATTTTAATGTTATTCTTGATGCTGAATTGGATGGAACTGGAGGCAAACCTCAACTAAGAGAATCCTGTAAAAAAATTGAAGATTTGTGTTCATCTTATGATCTGACTGATATTTGGAGAATAAGAAATCCAGATTCTAAGCGCTTTACGTGGAGACAAAAAAACCCAACAATACAGCGTCGTTTGGACTTTTGGCTAATAAGTAGTAGTGTTCAAGAAGATGTAGAAGATGTAGATATTATTCATGCAATAAGAACGGACCACTCCGCTATTACAATGCATATAAACGGAATTGAAGAAAAGGGACGGGGACCTTCCTTTTGGAAATTTAATTCTAGTCTTTTAGAAGATGACGAATATATCTCTTTTACAACTGAGGAATGCAGTGATTGGTTGGAAGATGGAAAAGAGATTCAAGACCTAGGGGTCCTTTGGGACTTCATTAAGTACAAAATCCGTTATGAAACTATTATCTATAGCAAACAGAAGGCTAGAACTAGAAGGGAGAAACTATCAGATTTAGAACAAAAAATTAAAGAGTGCACAGCAAAATGTGATGAACAGCCCAGTCAAGAAAATTTAAATGATCTGGAAATTTTACGAATCGAATATGATAGACAATATGATTATATAGCGCAAGGAGCGATAATTCGCTCGAGAGCAACTTGGTACGAATATGGAGAGAAAAGTAATAAGTATTTTTTAAGCTTAGAAAATTCCAAAAAGAAAAAAACTAGTATTAGGAAGTTAGTGGGGGTTAATGATGAATGCATAATGGATCCCAAACAAATAATGACAGAGCTTCATAGCTTTTATGCTAATCTCTATGATAAAGATTCTTGTCAACAGGGTGGCTTGTCGATTGATGAATTCCTTAAGAATGTAAATACTAGCATGTTAACAGACGAACAGCAGGAGTATTTGGGGGAAAAAATTACAACAAACGAATACTTAGAAGCGTTGAAATCCTTCGAGAAAAACAAAACACCAGGGAATGATGGACTAACGGTGGAGTTCTATCTTGGCTTCTGGCATTTCATAGAGAAATGTCTCGTCAATGCCTTGAATTGAGGCCCCATTAGGGGGGGTCTTAATATCCCCTATCTTTTTAATTTTTTGACCAAATATCCCGTATCCCATAAATTCCGGTTACAAATATCCCGGAAATTAAAGTATCGGCCATTTTTCATACGTTACTTGCTACGATATATTTTATAATATTCGTTCACTGGCATTAAAACGTAAACTGGAAAAGTATCGTTTTCAAGTAGCTTATTGTGACAGTTGTTTAAACTGCTGTCATTCAAAACATGATGGTAGATATCAAGTGGAAAGTTAACAAATGTTGCCACTAAAATGAATTTTGTATACCACTTAATATAATTAGCTTACCTGATGCCCTTAATTTCTACATATCGCCTGATACCTAAGTCCTTTCTCATTTTGTTCCTTTATTAGTTAGTTGCCGTCCTGAGCATTTGGTTAACTCATGTCTTCTGTGCAGTCCAGTGGCACAAATGGTACAACTTGTGTCAAACAGCAGTTTATCTTTGGTATTAATCAACCATACAGACATTAGTGTCATTAGTAAGCGTGGATATTTGACTGTCAATCGTAGAACAGGTATAATGATTGATTTCGGGGTCGCGGTGTTCGTCCAGACCGTGTGGTTCGCACTGTTGTCTCTGAGGATCGCACTTGAACGACTTCATGAGATGCTTCTACCTCTTCTGACACATCTTCTCCAATCTCAGCTGACTCTCGTGCTGTTGTCTGATCCGGCCCCATAGTCCAAACAATCAATGACACAACTAGAATATTCATCTTCATCCAGCGCCACGACATCATCCTCAATTCGAGCATTCTCAGCTTTACGCAATATGCCACTGATTTCAATTTGGCACTGGGGTTGCGCATCAACAAAATTGAAGGGGAGGAATTGATCTTGAGCGTAGATGGAGACTGTCAGTTTCCTCTCAGATGCTTTTACGTTGTTCTAACATTTGCCCAAAAAGAAGGGTGCTTCTGGTAGTCGAGATGGCTGGTATCCTTGTTTGATTACCACAAATGCATCTTTGCAAAACAAATTCGAAGAAGAGGGAGCAACAGGATCTTCTTTATCGGAAGCAGATGCCGTGCTGCGGTTATCAAAATCTACAGGTTGTGGCTCAGAAGTACGGTGGCCCAAAAGTGCCACGGCAATTTCAATTTGATCACGGCAACTTCAATTTGACCACGGCAATTTCACTTTAAAGTGGAATTGCCGTGGTCAAATTGAAGTTGCCGTGGTCAAATTGAAATTGCCGTGGTCATATTGGAGTTGCCGTGATGAAATTGAAATTGCCGTGATCAAATTGAAATTGCCGTGGCACTTTAGGGCCATCGTACAGAAGGCCTCGCGAAGTTTATCCTTTTGTTGATCTTCAAGTTTTGTCTGAAAGGACCATTTGGAGACTGGTTTGTCGCAGTTGATTTTATAAATACACGCCGTAACGTCATGAATGACTTTGACCGGCGCCATTACAGAGGTCTCGCCTCGATCAGGTGGCGCTGCCTCGATCGAGTGCTGGCGCGCTATTTTTAGTACTTCATGTTACCCCCACATAGTGCCCATGATGAACCGATGACTGGTCAACAAAATCAAAAACGGTTTGTTTTACACTTATATATTTTTCATTTATATTTAATCATCAACAAAAATACAGAAAAGGGCGTGTATTTAGTAATCCAAGAACGTTTCTCATCAAACATCTGATATGTTACAATTTTATGCGAATATCCCGTATCCCTGAAACTACTTCTCAATATCCTGTATCCCAATAACTTTTCCCTCAAATATCCCGTATCCCGGTAATTTTTTCCGCGAATATCCCGTATCCCGAAAACCCCTAATAGGGCCTCTGAATTTCGCTCACGAACACGGACAACTGTCAAACTCGCAAAAACAAGCCATGATTACGTTGCTGGAGAAGAAAGACAAAGACGTTTTATCAAAAATTGGAGACCGATCTCACTGATTAATGTCGATGTTAAAATCGCATCAAAGACGATTGCAAGTAAGTTAGAATTGTTTTTACCTGAGCTTATTCATTTCAACCAACATGGTTTTATCAAGGACGATCGAT
Source organism: Astreopora myriophthalma (assembly GCA_014634185.1). Taxonomy (NCBI): domain Eukaryota; kingdom Metazoa; phylum Cnidaria; class Anthozoa; order Scleractinia; family Acroporidae; genus Astreopora; species Astreopora myriophthalma. Next base: position 46,754 of record BLFK01000915.1, read on the forward strand.
ACTTGACGGAGCTCGAACAATTGAAGATGTACTTGAATTTGCTAAATTTACGGATAGGTCAGGTATTCTCTTAGCAGTTGATTTTGAGAAAGCATTCGACTCTTTGAATCATTCTTTCCTTTTTAAAATCTTGGAAAAATTCAACTTCGGAACGCAATTTATAAAGTGGATTAAAACCTTCTATACTAACGTATCAAGTTGTGTCTTAAATAATGGTTTTACTACTGATTTGTTTGATATTCGTTGTGGCGTTAGGCAGGGCGACCCCTTGTCACCTTTGTTATTTATATTGGCCATTGAAGTGCTTGCTTGCAGAATTCGGGATGATAAGGGAATTAAAGGTATTTTAATCAACGAGGAAGAAATCAAACTAACACTTTTTGCTGACGATATGACTTGCTTTCTCAGAGATATTGCATCATATCATCGCTTATTGGCAACTCTGCAGATTTTTTATAAATTCTCCAACCTTCGAGTTAATGATGATAAAACGGAGATCTTTGCCATTGGCAGACATCACCTGGATCCAACTAAGTTTTCTCATAAAATACGAAAATCAATAAAAATCCTGGGAATTGTATTTGATTATCATATAGCATCAAGGATGAGAGCCAACTTTTACTTAGTTCTTAAGTCTATCAAAGATATATTGAACATGTGGAAGTGGAGAGGGCTTACACTATTAGGAAGAATTCAGATTGTTCAATCCTTTATTCTACCGAAATTTTTGAGCAAAGCGACGTTGATTGTAGTGTCAGAAGATGTGACTACCAACGCGGAAGGAGTCACGTGACTTAGTGCGTTATTTTCTTTTTGGCGGGAGTTGTTTTTGTATGTAAGTTCCGGAGGCCGCTACAGCTCGGTAAGTGTTTTCGTTTCGTCAAACTTCGCTTGTTTGTACGCTTGTTTCATTGCTACCTTTCTGTTGTCATTTAGAAAACCGCCAAGGTGGTGTGCTACGAGTGCGGGATAAGAAAATGTCACAGTAAATAAAGGCGTTGCGTTTGGTTGTCCGGGGTCCGGTGTTATATTTGCCCGCCATCAAGTCGGTCGTGGCTTGGTGGTAACAGAAGATCTGGTTAAAGAGGTTAACAGTTTGATTTATCGTTTCATTTGGAAAGGTAATGATAAAATCAAGCGTTCCGCTCTCATCACCGACATCGAAGATGGTGGACTTAAAATGCTAGACATTCGATCGATGATTCTAGCTCAGAGGGTGATGTGTTTAAAAAGATTTGTAGATGAAGGAAACAAGAGGTTTTGGAAGACAATACTAGACTATTTTCTTTCTCCAATAGGTGGAAATTTCATTCTTAAGTGTAATTTGGATACAAGAAAGTTGCCTGTCTACCTTCCAGCATTTATAAAGAATGTCTTAATGCCTGGTCGGTACTAAATGAATCTCCTGTAATTACGTATAGAGATGTTGTGCATCAAGTTATTTGGAATAATAAACACATAACTGTTCAAAAGCTAGTAACCTTCGAAAAACATTTCTATTCTAAAGGAATTATTACAGTCGGTGACCTCCTGTCAGATGCGGGAGTCTTTCTAAAGGGTGCAAATGTTTAAATGCAAATTTGTCTCCTTCAGAGCGTTCTAAATTAATGGGTATTGTCGATGTAATCTCTCGTGAATGGAGGCAGATTATTAAACAAAGTGCACAACATCTCCCGCCCTCACACATCGGTGACACAATTTTTTTAAAGTTGGAAAACTAGCAGGTAGCCTTGTTAAAGGTCTCATCCAAACTTCTTTACACTGCTTTTAAAAGCAGAAAACAAGCTCCTCCCACAGCTCAAAAGAAATTTCTGGAGACGTTTCCCCAGCTTCAAATTGATTGGAGCAAAATATACTCCTTACCGTTTATAGTTACGATTGGAACTAAAATTCGTGAATTCCAATATAAAATATTGAATAATATAGTCTTTACAAATGAAAAGATGTTTAGGTTAAAAATGATTGATTCGCCTTTATGTACATTTTGCAAACGAGAAATTGAATCCATTGAACATCTATTTTTTTACTGCAATGTGACGAAGACTTTTTGGGAAGCTTTTTGTTCTTGGCTTAGTAATTGTAAAGTTAATATACAATCTCTCACAATAATAGATATTTTGTTTGGAATGTTCAATTTAGGAGACGACTTTATTATTCTAAATCATCTGATATTGACAGCTAAATTGTATATTTATAGATGTAAGTTAAATAGTGTGTATCCCATAGCAAGTAGCAAGTAGGCGGAACAAACTAACTAAACATATCAAGAAATGGGAAAAGCTTTTGGCATATATAGGCTTGTAGTGTGGGTGTTCTCCATGTGTCCCTCTTATGATTTTTATCATTAATTTTTTTTGATAATAATGATGATGATGGTAATAATAATTAGTACTGTTATTATGTTTGTTATTGATGTTGTTTAATTTATTGCAAGAGTGTTGATGTAGTAGTGTTATCTTGTAGTTGTTATTTACTGAGTTGTAATTAGTAGTTTATTTCGTCTTTAGAATGTAATTAATAGTGTGATTTGTATTTTAGTAATTCATAATCGTTGTATGTATTGTTCAGGTGTAAAAAACTAATAAAAAGTTTTAAATTACAAAAATAAATAAATAAATAAATAAATAAATGGCACAAGTACAATACAAGACTTGCTTCCAGGTCTTCCTATACCCTTCCTCCAATGAGGACGAATTATGGTAAATTCAGTATTAAATTTCAAGGTGCAAAAATTTGGAACTCATTAAGTGAAGAAACTAAATCTCTCCACAGATTATCTTTCAAGAAAACCTTAAAAAGAGAAATCATTCAATTATATTGATATACAGTTATTTCTTTTGCTTACTATTGCTTGTCACTATTCTTATGTTGTAAATACCACTGTTTTTTGTAAGAATTGTTATTATTTTTTTATTATTTTTTCTGGTTCTTGCCCTGGTGTAATGTTCGCTTGTAACTTTGTCATTTATTTATATCTCTATTCTTAGGTTACTTTTACTTTATTTAAATATAAATGACCGTAATCTTTTCTAATTGTATTTCATAGATAGCTGCCTAATTTTCTTAGCCCTTAAGATTGTTATAGGCAGCTAATAGACCTTATTCATAAATGGCGGTCAATTTATAACTCTTTTGTCCAAGTGCAAATTAGCCTACAAAGTCTCGATACCATACAGTGAATTGAAAGGAATTCTTGCTCTAAAATGAGGCTCGGTAGGCTAATTTCCACATTAGCAAAAGAATAATAAAACAGGTGCCATTTATGAATAAGGTTTAATAACAATTCTTACATTACACCAGGGCAAGAACCAGAAAAAAAAATAAAAAAATATACCTTATTTTTCAGTTTCAAAATCAATGTACTGCTTTTTTGCTTCTTGGTGGTATAAATAAATGTTGTTGTTGTTGTTGTTGAGCTGAAGTTAACTTGGTTTGATTAATGCTTTGGTCAACAGCAACTTTCAGCCTGACTGCATGCGGTTTGCCGTTGGCCGTAAACGAGAAACTTAATTTCTCATTCTTAGAAAAATTTCGCATTTTTTCTGCTGTGCTGTGGCCTATAAATGGTACCAAGGCCAAAGTTCTTGAGTTAGGCTTGCACCAGATTAACATCGCACTGATTCAGCTGTTTCTTGGGTTCCTACAGCTGTTATTTGGAACGTTTTTTCTCTCTATTGATGACAACCACGTCTGGCCTCTTTGTCTGAATTTCGAGATCGGTTTGGATACTGAAATCCACAACAGTTTATACTAATTATTTTCAGCCGGCTACACCCTGTGAAGTGTGTTCTTACTATATGATACCACTTTTATGATCGAGCTAACCAGAACATTCCTGCCAAATCCCAGTGGATCGCTCTCGCCTTATTTTATGTCAGTTTTCTATAGCTTTTATTATTACACATAATAAATTCCTTGTGAAGGATTGACACCTTGACTGGTGACGAAGCTTGCGAGGGATGATGAGGACCCAAGCTATACCAAACACATCCAACGATGTTGGAAAGGTTGGGTCTGAGACTCCAGACGTAGATCGCATCCATACATCTATATGTGCCAACTGTTACTGGGCCAGCGCGGCGGGGTAGGGCCCATTTCACCCCGTGCAGCATCTCACAATCAAAACACCGGCCGTTCCTGTTGGGTCAGTGGATTCCAACAAAGGCCCAACCGCATCACTCACGGGTAGGGGTGGTGTGCGCCAAATGCGACTGGCCAACCAACATCAACGCTAACACCGACAACAAAAAATAAGACGAAAAAAGCGATAACAAAGTCACAACCCTCCACATAGCAATCTACAATGTCCGTACTCTGTCAATCTTGAAAACGACATCGAAAACACCAATTGTGATGTCATTGGAATCAGTGAAATGCGACGACCGGGCGAGAAAAAATCGTCGAACTAGGCAACAAGCATGTTCTCTACAACATGGGAAATGACAAAAAACGAGGTGGGATCGGCTTCTTGGATCACAAGAAGCTCAGCGTAACACCGAAAGTTTCACTGTCACGTCAGACCGAGTTGCTACGGTAATCACTTGCATCTCGAAACGATACACTCGGCAAACTCAAAATCATTTCAGTCTATGCGCCCACCTCCCTCTTCAACCAGGAAGAGCTAGACAACTTTTACGACGACCTCTAAAAAGCAGTACAACGCAACAACGCCTACTTCAACATTATCATGGGAGATTTCAATGCAAAACTTGGAAACGGAAATGAAGACTGTCTGGGAACATTCGGCTTTGGAGACATAAATGGTCGATGAGGCCATGCATCCTGTGAATTTTGCAAGAGCACATGCATTCAAAATCATGAACACTTGTTTTCAAAAGAAAGACGACAAAAGATGGACCTGGCGCAGCCCAAACTTCGAAACATTCAATGAAACTGATTATATTCTAATGGATAAACAACATATCGTGAAAAACGTAGATGTCCTAGGACAAGTCAACGTGGGCAGCGATCACAGGATGCTACCATGCGAACTGAACATTGATTGATACGAAGAGAGACAGGCGAAAACTCTTCCAGTCCAGGCCAGAATCTCTTCGGGTATCGCAATCCTTGAAGAAAAACAAGACCAAAACAATAATGCCACCAATATTAATGACCTGAACAATAATATCATCAAACTATTCATAGCTGCAGCCAAGCAATTTCAAGACAGTACCGAGAAAATCAGCAAGTTCTTTGAAGAAACTAAGAATCTCATGCATGGAGAAACGTACCAACAAAGCACCAACAACAGCTAAAGAGAAAGTCCAGACCGCGGAATTAAATAAAACCATCCACAAGAAACCGTGCCGAGCTCTTAAATAACGAATATTCCCTTTCTCCACCAAAAATCAGAAATGGCGGGGGACTGATTAGAACTATTCCAAGTAATCAAGACGAACAAGAGCTTTTTGATAGGATCGTTTCACGTGAACTTTTGGTGCCCATATCGGTGGTAAAAGGACAGGGGAAGAAAACAACGGCTTCAGCCACTCCTCCGCGAATTTAACTCTATTTTATGCAAACAAGTAGTATGGAAGATGAGGCCGTTCGGAACGATGGTGTCAATTCTCCCAACTGAAAACAACGAAGAAAACAAAGAAAAATTTCCAAACTGAAAAACAAAGAAAGCAATTTTTAAACTGGAACAACAAAGAAAATTTAACCCGAAATTTTCCCTTTCAAAGTAGTTTTGTTTTTTGCCTGTCTGAAAACAAAGAAGAAACACGGAAGCATTGTTTAAATAGAATTATAAAAGCAGAGAAATTCATGCATAAAAAACAAAAAGAAAAACAAAACAAAACAAAAAAAACAAAGAGAAATTTTGTAATTTTTGCAATTTTGTGATTTTATAATTTTTGTAAAAAGGTTTCCACTATAGTCCAAGCATTTTAGCGAATAAAAGGAGTCAACCTATCACTAATTGCAACAGAAAGTATCTTTGCAGTTTTAAAAGCAGAATCACGTACCCAACAACATATCAAAAGTCTAGAAGAATCGAAGTGCAGGAAGACAAGAAAATTCCATTATTAATGTAGTCACCCCAATGCTTAACACGAAAACGAGGCTACTAGAAAGTTTACAAGTTTGTGTTAATTGTAATGTCAGGAAAGCGTTGCTTTTTGTTTAAAAAACATTATTCTTACATTTTGAGACTGTTCATAAAGTTAGCCTCAGACCAGTAATGACTGCAGGCTCAAGTTGAAAGGTTATGCAATGCTCAATATGGCCGCCTCCACGTGGGATTTGTCTTGTTTAGGAGGGCATTTTTTTGTTTGATTTCTCTTAGTATTTAGCGATATAACTTTTGTTTGGAGATTTAGATGGAATATTAGAATGCAGCATACATAAAAAAGGCTGAGAAATTTTGGAAATGATTTATGCACCAAATGCAGTTGAGCACATCTTAAAGGGAAACTGACGGCTAGAAAGTACGTTTTCAGAAATATCCTCCAAATGCCTCAGTAAACAATTATGAAATGAAAAAACGCACCAGAATGAATTTTTTTCCCTTGAAAATTTACATAAAACATCCTCGAGAGCCGACTCTGTGAACGTCCGCCATAAACCCTTCGATTTTGATCATGTGACCGTACACGTCACACGTGTGTAATCGCAAACATGGCTGACTGTAGCTCTGACGATAGTAGCGATACTTCAGGTTCCGATTCTTCGGATTTTGAAGTAGCCGTGGAAGGTGAGATCGTGGGATCAAATGTAGAACCTTTCCAAGGTATTCAAGCTTGGCGATTTGAGCCGCCAGCGAGAAATTCCCAACCAGAATCGGAAGCAAGCACAAGCACGGCAAATGAGGACACACGCGGCCGCCGTGAACTTGACAGCGATGAATGGTGAGTGCATTGATCCACACAATAAACACTTTCTTTCACTTAGTTCATGCACATAAATATCAATCGCTTTCTATGAAAGGACAAAACTTAATTTGCTAATATTGCCCTGGGAATTGTGTTTTGTCTAACACTCGCGAACACGCCGTGTTCTCATAGAGCTTTGCAGTATAAGCTCATGAAAGACCATTATTTATCAGTATCGACATACACTTTTTCTTATAAGAATATTCTTTTCCAGCCAAGGCTAAATATTCTTATTCTTCTGTCGATTTTAGGCTGAAAATATTCTTGTGAATATTCTTAGGTTATAGCATATCGGACATTCTGTTTTTGAATGTACTTGGTGTCTGGATACTGTTAGAGTAATTTTGGAGCAAAACTGCAGGCTTGAAAAGGGCTGATATGACTCGCATAACGTCTTGCAGAAACATCGCAAGCATTGAACTCGCACAACGTCTTGCAGAAACATTACAAGCATTGATTGAGCTAAAACTATCTTTTCCTTGGTTTTATTACATCAAGTTAAGTTTTCAATAATTATTTTCAAGGTGTCTCTGTGGCAACTGCCAGCAGATGGTCCGAGAAGAGGAGAACATTTGCTGTCAAGAGATAGACGAAGTAAAGCAAAAAAACATTGAAGCAGTTACTGTGGAGCACCTGGAAGAACCCTCCTCATGCATAGTAAGCCACCCAGGATTCCAGGCTGTGTGTCTAAATGTGTGGGTTTTGCAGACTGCATGGCTGCAATATAAACAGCAATATGGGAACCGAGGATATGACGGTCCAGAACATCTTAAAAACCGACACATAGCTTATAGACAACTAGTTAGGTGGTGTTGGGGGTCCCTAGGAAAGGAAGTTCGGGTACCACTTCCTTCATGTGCTGTAAACTGCATCCGTGCCCACTTTCCAGAGCCCAACCGGCTTGAGGAAGATATGACATTTACTGGTTTTCAGTATGCAGATGAGTAACATTCATTTGTATCCACTTGTTGCTGTTGCAACCTTTTCTTGTATTCTTAACTTGCATACCCTAACCTTCATAAGAAAGCATATCCCATACGGTTGTAGGGCCTGTTTTCAAGGAGAGAGGGTTAGCCTAGGAAGGAGGTTACCCTATCTCTTTTTTGTTTTCTGGGGGGTGGGGGGGGGGGGTGTTTTCAAATGGTTGACCAATTTACAGGAAAAGACGAATTAAACCTAGTTCACAAGGCTAGATTGGTTGTATCTGGTAACAAATGTCCTAACTGCCTCATCACGGTCAGGCCTCTGTGCTGATGCAGCAAGGGGTGGTGGAGTGTTGACTTGCAAGTTTTCCATGTACTCCTTAAGAGCCTTTGGGTTGCTTTCGTATCCAGCAAACACCTCTTTAATGGTCCTGTAGCAGTAATCTGTAAGTTGAAAGCCTCAGTTAGTTATAAACAAATCACTGACCTTATGTGCATGGAACAATGACATTTCCAATAAGTTGTGACTGTCATTGTCGAAGGAACTTGTTCACTTAGTGACCAAGTTCATTGTATCTAGCATTAGGTTTGTCTCTGTTGTTTTAGTATAATCTACCTTATACCTACCATAAGTGGCTTTTGTTTTAATGCGTTTGACTGCATGTTCTCCTTTTTTGGCTTTGGGAAATACAATGCAATAGCGTGGCCTTCCATCCTCTGTGACTGCCTGCATCCTGTCTGCATTGCAATTGTAGTGTAGTGCAGAAAGGCACAGTCTGTTTTATAAATAAAAAATTAGACCACTACCAGTAAGGCTACAATACAGTAAAAACCTGAATATAAGAACCTAGTGAGTTAAAAAACCTACAGGCTGAAATTTGGCATTTGAATACCGAAAAATATAAGAATCCGTTCAGCCCGGCAAAGAAAAATAGGTTCTCACACCAACAAATCACACAATTTGGATGGTCTAAATTCTGGATTTTAATTGCATGGGAAACTTCAAACAAAAAGTTATTGAGTATATGTTTTCTTTGATTTACCTTTTTTGGATTTTCACTAGCAATATGTTTTCCATAAAGGTACAGTGCAATACAGACAAGTTAAAATCTAAATATCTTTTGAAATATAGAAATGTATTGATGTTCCTCTGAAAAATGAGAACCTATTAAGAACCTAATCAGCCTGAATTGTGAATAACTACCCTAAAATAAAAGAACTTCTTATATCCGGGTGTTTACTGTAAAACGTACAGCCGAAAAAAAAGCCTCTATAGTGTAATGACAAATGAGGAAAAAAGTGAAACAGCAAAGCTGAGCAAGACTTTTAGCTGAAATAGGCAAACCTTGTATACATTCCCCAATATGAGAAAGAAGTATGCTTTGGAACAAACTGGATGTCGAGGCTGTGCTTTGCTTCAAGAGTAGAGGTCTGGTACTTTGGAGAGAGTTTAGATATGTCCTTGAGCAATTGAGGCTTTAGCAATAACTCCTCCAGTTTTACAGCAGCACTGGAGCCTGTAGGAAAGTAATGTATGCCAGGTGCTATAATTATGGCCTGTGAAGACCTTTTGTTTCATATTGATCATTTTCAAGGTATGTATAACATTTAATTATGTACATTTAAAAAATTATTCTCTCACCCAGATGGAAACAGTTCATCACTTCTGACTTTATCAGTTTATTAGAAGTCAACAACAGTCACATAACATACCCGGCTGCAGCCAAAGTCGATTTGCAGCATCACCTAGTAGTTGTCCATGGCCACATTCTTTGTGTATGTCACTCTGTGTGTTAGTGTGAATGTTCTGGATGTGCAAGGGAAGGATTTTCCATTTTTCTTGCATCATTTGGCCATTCCCGTCTGGTGTTGTTGCTACACACCAGTACATGTGATTCGATATAGACTGACGCCACTGACCAACATCCTCACATTCTTTTTTTTTAGCAAGCTTGTCAAGTTTTTTACTTAAACCTACAATAAATGTTCAACATTACATTAATGTTACAAAGCCTCAAACTGCTGATGCGTAGACTTGAGGGTTACAGTGTACTAGTTCTTTGCTGATTAAAGTGAGAGTAACTTATTCTGTGGAGGGAATGGAATCAGCTGCAATGATTCTATTGATTATTTCATGTCATTTCTGGCAAGGTTAGGTGCATAATTGGTATTGGTTTACGTTATTCAGTTTACCTTTGGATACATGCCAAATGTCAAAGTGGTGAGAAGTATCTGGCAGGCTTCTCCGAATCCAAGCTGCATTTTGCTTGTGCCTGTCCGTAATAATCTGTGCTATTTTGAGTCCAGCATTTGAAATCACTTCAATGGCCCTGACCAAGCCTTCATGCTCCATCCAGGCACTATTTCTGACCTCATTACTCTAGAAAAATACACACAGCTTCATCTCTTTTCTCCTTTTATGGTCTAAAATAGACTAATGAACAGTTTAACAACATGACTCGGCTGCCAGGATTTGACTTTGACCAATACAGCATGCCAAAGTTAAAAAAGAAACCATTATGGCACTGTCAGGTGAAAAAGGTTTAGACAGGTTCAGACAAAGGCTTTGCACCAACCTGAACTAATTGGAAGTCCACCACTCTGTTGATTTGCTGTTCCATTAAGGTAAAGGAACCAAACTTAGCACTGTAACCAGGGGAGTCACACCTGCCATCACCAGCCAGTACCAGGCCATCCTCCTTTTCACACAAGCTATCCAGAAGCTGTTGTTGATGTTCCCTCCATTGTTGGATTATGACAGGATTGACATAAGAGCACGTATGGCGGTAAAAAGTACGCTCTGAAATGGCTGCCATGTTCATGAACCTTAAAATTCTCAAGGCCTTGGCTACCCCTGATCCTGTGAATGTGCAAGAATAAATGTTATTTGGATTATCACTTGTACTTGGAAAAAAGGAAAGTCGATAGCAATATATGTGCTCTTATCTACATCAGAGTTAGCGTCTCATTTGTGTTTAATTTCCAACCAGAGGGGGGGGGGGGGACCCTCATTTACAAAGATCGAGGATTCTTGTCATACCTTTTAGGGGTTACAAAAATGGTTTTGGTACCCCTGAGGTGTTTAGCCTAAAAAGGTACACAGCAGTAGCTTTTGTGGTACCTTTGTTGGGTATTTAGCCAAAAAAGTTTGATACAAGATAATGGGTTGTTTTAGAATTGGTACCTCATAGGGATGAAAAGAATTCAAGCCACTCCCACAAAAGAGGATCTTCATACTTCTTAGGAGTTCTCTTCAAAATTTCCGACAACCCCCTTCCCCTAGAAAGTATCACTGCCATGGCTACTATATATATATTTTTCAGTTCATCAACACTTACCCGAGAGTAAAATGGAAGCTGTAAGCAACAAGTTCCCAGCAGGCATTTTCCCTTTCACAAATGGCTGGCTGAACCACATTTGAGTGAACTGACAGTTCTGGACAGAGCACCACTGGCCAATCTTGACCATTGTTCCTATTATTTTTACAACATGTGCCTCTGCAGGACCAGCACAAATAGGACAGGAAGCAAACAAACGCAATAGGGAACTCTCAAATACAATAAATTTCCTCTCCTCATGGGGCTTCACACCTTCCTTTGCATTTGCAGACCTGTATAGTAAAGTACAGGAATATGCTTTGTATAGTTTTCTCTCGATAAATAAAAGGGTATTTTAAACAGTCTCTAGATCTGTTACAAATGGAAAGGTATTTTGCCAAATACATGCCTTTGTGCCAACTACAATATTGCAAGTTTTACACGGTAATACCCAGTAGTTCATCAAGAAGACGAGCTCTGTGCATGTGACCTTAAAGGGAAGGTGTCTTATACTGATGTAATCACCCTTCAGGTTTTCCTGCGTCAGTTTCATCTTCGTCCTCCTCTGAGTCCAAAGAGGGGTTGTAATCTTCATCGTCAATATCGACGTCCTCAAATGATCCTTCCTCAGGACACCACTCCAGGTGTGGTTTCATTGGTTCACATTCAGGATGTGCCACACTTGAAGCTGATAGCAATGATAAGGGGAGGAGGTTGGCAATGTTACACTGAATACCATTTTCGATAAGTAACTTCTTTTTTGTGGATACTTGAGTACCTGTAATAAAATGAGAGCAAGGACAATCAACTCAAAAACCGGTTAAGGGAAATTTATATTGTATATGTTAGTTTACTGCGAGTACCTTTGCTTCTACAAATGGGGCGGCGGTGACCTTTCTGAGTTCCTTTGTTCGCTGTAGACTTACGGGGCCGTATGTCCAAAAACGCCCCGGGAGTATTTTCGTGTTCTGTTAGATCCTCCTCTGGTTCATTGTGGGCAATGGTAGTGCGTGATACTGCATCAACATCTGTTTCCTTTTCTTCCTCGCGGATTTGCTCAAACTGTGTTAATAGCTGGCCAAAGTGGACATTTATATGAGAAGTGTTTAAAGGTATGTAAATAAGAGCCGTATAACAGGAATATAAACCCAAAAAGGATCTATTACATGCACTTAGCTCTTACCCTGTTTGCAGTTAGTTTTGACAATGCTCGGCTCCTTCGTTTTGGTGTGGTGTACCATTGCTGCTCGTCGTTGGAATCCGTACCTTTACTGTTTGCCTTTTCTTCAGATAAAGGTAGTTTTCGTTTAACTCTCCGTGCGGTGTTCACTTGCTCAGGAGTAGGAGCCGCTTGTATAGATGGAACTGCGGTTTTCTTCAAAACTAGTTTGGAGGAAAACCCCGCTAACTTTGCACCCAATCCTTCGTAACAGTCACCAGTAAAATGTTCGCTGCAGATGTGACCGGAACCTGGCGTCCAGCTACTGGGTTCTCTTTTGGTTCGCACAAAAGCAATCCATTGTCGTCGCACGTTGTCATCTGCTGGAAACTGATGAAGACTTACTCCATCAGCATTGGTTTTGTTGCAAAACATAACCACACAGCGTTTCCCAGGTTGTCTCTTTTTTCGCTGTCGGAGCGTTTGCGTTTGATGTTGATCACTATTCGCCATTGCACCGGTACATGAAAAGTAAGAGTGTTTTGACCTTTCCACACTTCCACGACATCACGCCTCGCGATGTCAGTGTTTACACACCTGTGACGTAAATAGGGACTTTAAGATATGGTACGGCAAAGCTGTAGTACGGCGGCAAATAGTGAAGATCACTTCCGGTGTCGTCATGACGCGTGTTCCACCACGGCTTTCCCGCCGTAGCCTTGCTTTCTACTACGGCAAAGTGCCTAGTTTCACGTACTCTTCACTACGTGAGTATAAGCCTGCTGTTTACTTCCCATTTTAATGCTTTTTTCACTGTTTGAACAGCCTAGTTCGAAGATAAAGTACTCAATCATAAAAATCCGTTCGAAGATAATTGTTTCTTTGTCATTTGCACAGAAAATGCGAACGATTTAAACACCTACCGTAAGAGACAGTCATATTTTATTGACTGGTCTGAACAGCCGTAGATCAGAAAGCTATCTACTAAGCTGAGCTGTTCAAAATGTATTTTATTAGAATTGAAAGCTTTGTATTTTTGGACTTATCACATTGTACGAATCCCCTACCCGTGCTAAAATCGAGCTTTTTAACAGTGTTATCTTGTTTTGTGGTTGGAATTACAGGCGCGTCTAAAAGCAGCTGAGACGCAAATCTAAGTTCTGGGAGATGTAAGATCGACACAAGGGAAGGAAATCACTGTCAGTGATCAAGCCTTTGTCGTATGAAAGTAGAATAAAGTCGAACGTATCCATTTTTGTA
>BLFK01000915.1:65287-77787 GCA_014634185.1 Astreopora myriophthalma
GCTCGGATATTCAAGGACGTTCCGCTCACTTTGTTTTCCTTTGAGCTTTCAGTCTGTATAACACTGCTTAGCGTAGCACCCAGAGTGAACGAAGACTCCAGCGAGGCCTCCAAACCAGCCGCAACGGCCATTTTCGAGTAAAAGGCCTTGGTGCTTGCGTAGTAGTCGAAGTAACTGCCCGAGTAGCTTAGTTTTGTTTCTTTAAAGCAGGTGGGGGGCAAATCCTCGAACACACTCGTCTCGCGTTCCTGGAAGTCGGCCAGTAAATTGGTCTTTCGAAGATTGATTCCTTTTCCAAGCTCGTACGTGTCGCTGTCAGTTTGCGCTCTGATTGTTCTGAATGTGGCTGACAGGCCGAGGAGTAGCAACGATTCGATAATCATGGCTCACGATTGCTGTTCTCTATAGCTTGGCAGTGTCACTCAACCTGTTGAGAAACAATCATGTTTCAATCAGATGCTTCCTGCACCTCGTAACGTAATCAGGTTAGGTTTACACTCAAACCAATCCAGTTTGATTCTATAAAGAATTTTCCGTCGTTAAATCTATCCTCGACACTCTTTCTTCTTCCTTATATAGGTTTCGGCCGCTCAGCTTTGCCATTTTGCATTCATAATGAGGCCAAGGTGTTGAGCATGGAACAATTCCGTGTCTCGCACTACCGGTGCCGTTGCAGGCAAAATTGGGTCTTTGGTTGAAACAGTTTTAACTGACCTTGCCTTAACCCGTTTTAACCTCATTAAAAACGATCCAACCTCAAACTTGATTTTACCTAAAAGAACAGCGTGTAATGTGGCAACCTAGGTTACATTTGATGTTTTTTTTTTTTTCTATAGTGACGCGGGCATGCTTCGGGGACAATCATTGTGTCCCTAACACGATCAAGTGGAATGTATGACCTTTCGATAAGTAGTTCGGGACGCGTTCCATTCGACCAAAATTTTCCGGAAATTCCGGTAAGAAATCGAATGGAACAGAAAATCTCCGGAAACTGATTCGAGAATTCTGGTCAAACTCTCGAGGTTGTCCATTTTCCCGGAAATTTTCTGTCCCATTTGGCGTTTCAACTCCGTACGATTCGGTCAGTTCTGTTAGCCGTAAATGTTTCCTCGACAAAGCTTGCAAGATGGTCCGCCATTTTAAATCTTGGCGGGAATTACGCCCGTGCGGGAATGGAACGAGACTGGTTCGATCAGGTGGAGAATACCGTTCCATTCAACACGCAAAAGTTTCAGAATTTCTTTCCGCAAATTTTGGTCGAATGGAACACGCCCTCGGACTACCAATTTGAGGCTTCTTGTGAGGACGTTCTTCGCAAGTACTTTGACAAAGTACAAACTGTGCTCAGTTACAGGTGGGCCCGTCGAATCGATTGTGTCCCCGTGTTTGACCTCATTTTGTCATTTGCGGTCTGTGTGCCTTAAAAACATTGTCAAAGACACCAGTGTGTTCAAAGCTGCATTGACCTCATCAGTTATTTCGTCCCCCTAAAATCTCTGTGATCTCGCTTCTGTGACTATAAACGAGTGATGGAAAAAAAAAAAAGAAAGAAAAACGCTGAAAAAGGTGACAAAAATGAAATAGTCAAGCAGTGTTGTCAAGGAATGTGTGCATCATTGTTAAAGTAAGGAAACATTTATCCAAAATCTAAAGCCATCTTTTCATGTTAACCTCAGTAGTGAGAAGCTGTTGCTTTAGATTTACTGTTGAAATCGTTCTTCATAATCTCTGAGACCCTTCATTAAAATTATATGAACACTTTCAGTAGCTTCTATTGTAAGGCAAATTTTACCAGTTGTCTCGTTATTCCTAGGGGAGTACAAAAATCTGAATAAGAACGAATAAAATGATGCCGTCATCCCAATGGACTATTGTGACTGCTTCGATCTTATATGACTACGCTATCGCCGATAACAGAATCTGGCCTCGCGCAATAATTGAAGAAAGGCGCAGGGAATGTTGACTGCCTCGCACGCGCTTTCAGCTCTGCGCAAGCTATGGTTAGTAATTCTGATCGATTGATTTCAATGCCTACGTTTGTTTGCTCAAATAATTATTTGGTTTTGTCTAAGACAGTCAATTGAAAAGCGCCTTATAAGACGGCTGAGCGTGAAGTATGACAAGATATTTCGATGTAGTCACACAATTGTGTTCTGAAAATGCGCCGCGATACCAAGAGAAAATAAAGGGGGAAGAGAGGGCATCCCTCATACATGCCCTTCTTCATAGCTAATATGTCTCAAGTTCTGTTTACATCGACTCCCACGCTTTACAGATCCCAAGGGGATTAGGCAACAGCCTAACCTGAGACATATTACTTATGGAAAAGGGCATGCATGGGGGATCCCCCTCTTTCCCTTTATTCTGTCTTGGCGATACTCCATTCTAAACTGTCTTACGACAAATTTTGTTCTTCATCTGGAGCTTGCAAGACAGCAATAGATTGCGATGTCGAGTCTTTTCTAGAAACTACAGCCCGCTTCCGGTTATCGGGAAAGCGTTACACGAGAGTGGGATTTGTGCCTGTTTAGTTTTCTTTTTGTGTAACTGGCTGGAATTTGAACGTTCGACTGACTGAACACAAACAGGCGACCTCAACAATAACCAAACACCATTTGCGGACCAACCACAGAATTGAGTGGGACTACGCTTAATACGTTGCCTACAGAACGAACTAGAATGACCAACGACTCAGACTGGAAAGCTGGTTTACCAACTTACAACGAACTCCAGTGAACCGCGTTGCCTACAACTACCTGTGGCTGCACCTTACAAACGACTTATCAGTCACAAGTCTAACAGGAGAAACAAGCAATAGACGGATCGAAACGCACCAATCACTGTTGACAGTCTTCACAGCCAATTACATCACAGCTTACCTGACAGAAGACCAATAAGATCCCGTTTCTACTAACCAATCAGGTCAATGACAAGAGTACTTATACGATCCAATGACTAAAGGTGACTTCCGTTCAGGTTGTCGAAACGTTAGTCAAGATCATCATCAACGGTCCTTCTCAGGAAGACAGCCACCCGCACGAGCTTACCTTATCAAGCTATCGGTGTGTGGAAAAGTGATGGGGTAGACCTTCATCTGACACAAATCGGTTTTCTTTCTTTAATAGGCACATAGTATCCAGTCAAACCAGCCAGTGAATCATCACTGAAGCTTAAAAGAAGGACTTTGTGGGAAAAAGACTTTCCATGGAATCACTTTCTCTATAAAGGCGGACTTTATGTGGTAGGTGTTGGGCTTCAGTTAATAGATCGATGTCAGGGATTTAAAGCAAGACATTGAATGCAAGAAAAACTTATCTCAAAATTTTTTCTAAAAAGCCATCCTTGTTTATCTCCTTGAATGAGGCAAACTTCTAAGTCTAGATACTTTCGATGTTTTCTCGCATGTGCTTCGCGTTTAATTTATGTGAAAGAAAAGTAATTCGTTTTCCTTGAAACAATGCGGACTTGATCTCCGGCCGTGGATTTAGGAATGTGGCAAAGGATTTTAATAGGCTGGCTCATCATCATGTTGTTCGTTGCTGGCGCTTCCATGGTACTTGTGAAATTTATCGACTTACCGAACTCAACGGACTTTGAGAGCAAACATGATTCCAAATTTCAAGGCTGGTGAATGAATGATTGTCATTTGACGACTTAATTAAGCAGTCAGAGGGCCGATAACTAAAACCAGCCAATCGGTAATTTCAAAATGATACCGGCACTTCCATGGCTTTGAAATAATACTAACACTAGGAAATTATCAGGTTTTCCATTTCTTTACCCTAAAAACCAATTTATCAACCGTAACATGTACACATTGTAGGCTTTCAGTCTGAATCGGATCCCTTTTAATCTGGGATAATGGTGACAAACCTTCAAAGTCCCAGTTTCTTCAGCCGTGTATTAAATCTCATATTCACCAAACTTGCTCGGGAATGTACTGGGGGAATATTGGCCCTCGGTCTTTTTTGTAAAGACCGCGAGTAAGTAATTACGAACAATATGTGACTCGGTGTAATTAATTTATGTAGCTGATACGGTATTCGTCTTTTGTTGAGACCATGCGGATTCAGAGTGAACAGTTGCGTGGTGCAATAGGCTTCCCTGGTGCGGATCTAAAATTAGCTCTTATCTAGTTGTGTTCTTACATCCTCCGTAACTTTCAGTTCCTCATGCGGCTATTTTTGCGTTCATGGCCTCTGTTGGGAGATATTTTCACTCTAATTTTTTTTGGTCTGCCATTCAAGGGCCCTGACTAAGGAGTTTATCGCCATTGTTTCACGTTGACGTTGCTACATGCCATGCATTGTTCTTGTTTTTTAATGAATAGTTTTTACCCTCAGTAAACGGTGTTTTTCTCACGTTTCATTTCCTTGTAATGTACACCTTTATAAGCTGGTATCTGCATCACTCACAGTCGTTGTACATGGGATTTAGAGACAATCATTCTACATGGGATTTAGTAGATATGATTTTAAGTTTCTGACCCGCTGAAGGCCGAACGCCCGAAACATTATCAAATATAGTCAGGACCAGTTAGAAGAAAGAGGGGAAACAAAATTTAACAAGAAACTAGTTTGAAAGACTTTTGATGGAATCTCTTTTTCTCAAAAACAATCCTACCTTATCTCTACTGATGAATAACAGAGCCTCCTGCTTACCTTCGACGCCTTCTGGTTTGTGCTTAGCGCTTATGTGAAACTAACAAAAGTAGTTAGTTGCATGTCCTTTAAATTAACCAACAATTTCAATTTGACCTCAGATTTCTAACCTCATTGGATTAAGGAACGTGGCAAAGCATTTTAATAGGCTTAACCATCATCATGTCATTTTCCTTGCTGGTGCTTTCTACTGCCGGTACTGGTACTGACGAACGAGCTTTGAGAGGAAATTTCACGGATACAAAATTTCAAGCCCAGTGAATAAATGACTGAACAATGTAAAGATGTCAAATTGATGTGTCTCTAGCTCAATATTGTATAAGTTGCTGTTCAATAGTGAAATGGCCTAACGCAAGACAAAGTGTTTTGTAATCCAACAACGTCATTTTGTAATTTACGTGTTCAGAATTGTGCGGCTCCACTGGTGTTATCTGGCCGCAAGTTCGACCGCATCACACCCTTGTTGAAAGATCTTCATTGCCTGCCTATTGAGCAACGAATCATTTTTAAAATTTTATTTCCAACATTTAAAGCAATGAACAGTTTAGCTCCAGATTATGTTTTTTTTTTCTTCACCGATATGCAACTGGTAATGATGATTGCGCTCATCGAGTTTGTGACCTTCCACTGATTCCACCGTCAAATTTGAGGTCACTCTGGCGACCGAGTCTTCACAATTTGTGCCCCGAAGTCGTGGAATAGTCTTCAAGAGCACGTTAAGCGAGCCACAAGTGTTAATGCCTTTAAAATTAGTCTTGAAACCAACCTTTTAAAAGGCATTTTTGTTCAGATTGACTCTTTCTTAGGCTGTTTATATCACGTTCCTGTACTTTGTATTTAATTCTTATGCTTCTACCTTTTACAGATTGTAAAGGCGCCTTAGAGCTTTTGTTAAGGTGTTATACAAGTTGATTCATTTATTTATTTATTATTATTATTATTATTATCCGCAATAGTATGAGAAACTTTGGATAGAAGGACAAATTGACTCAAGACTGAACCAACATAACTTAAACTATTGTTAGTTAATCCATACTATACTCTAATTCAAACGGCTTTGATGAATTTTACTCTTGGTATACAAATACCAAATAAAACTATATCCTCGCGGATGGAAAGTAGGGAGGCGGTGGAAAAAGCGTCCTTACTCGATAACAATCTGTAGCGAATGATCGATATTACACGTGGGCGGCAACAAACGCTCTAGTCGCTATTGGGTTGTAATTAATTCTCTCGTTTGAGAAACGGTATTTTCTTTGACAGCAACACCGTTGGTAGTGCTGTCCTGAGTGTTTACATAAGTTTTTAAGCTTAAGTTAATTTTAACGTGTAAAATTGCCAAGGAGACGGTGACTGTTGGCATCCCATGCAAGCCTCGTGTGAAGGCGTCTGAACTGGGCCTAAACAACCAACAAATTTAGGTATGCATTACTGACAACAGAAGCTGTTGCGAAATTTACTGGGGCTGCAGTTTTTAGGTACTCCAACTATTACAAAAGGTGCCAAGCGCATCGATCCGGAGCTTTTTTATACTGAGAACGTTGAGGCTGAGATTAACCGAAATTTTAAGAACATAGCTCAGGCTGACAGTCAGTTGAGAACGTTTCCATTTTGCTCTTTTGTTCCTTTGATTGAGTAGCCGAGTATAAATAAAGGTAAAATAAATGCAAAACCGTATAGTCTAACAGGACAATTACCCTAAATACTTGAGGACATGCTAAGTCACAAGCAAGCATCTGACAACAATGTGACAAGCAACTTGATCAGTACCACATCACAGCAAACAATGACTACAGTGGAGTGTAGGTTTTTGTCGATGGCTCACTCCCTGGCTTGAGATAGCTTACAGAAAGGAAGAAACTCTGCAACCATTTTGTGCAAAGCTGCAGACAACTTAGCTTATCCTTCTAGTTTCCCTGATACAGTTCAGCCTTCTTAGTCTAGAAATCGAACAAATCATCCCTATAAATTTATACACATACTTGTAAATTCAAATGTTTATACTACCAGAGTGTATTCCTTATTCCCTAGCCTAATTCCCCTTTGGAAGAGTCTGTCTAGTGCAGTCGCTTTCCTTGCGAATACAATTCATTCTTTTGAGTAAATGCAATAAACTATGTGTAGAAACCATGTAAATTAACTGAAGTTATTACTATTAAGTATTTATAATTTATGTACTCCTGCCCGTATCTTGTCGTTGACCGTTTTAGCAGGCCTGTACAATTGCTCTTTGTTTCCTTCTCGGGTCGATCTGAGTCGATTCGGCAAGTTTTCTACCTCAGCACGACCATCAGCCCGTGCACTGCTATAACGAAGTGAAAGGCTGAAAACTCCTTTCTTCGCTGCTTGCCGTTTGGAGGGAAAAAATGCATTGGAAACGTCTCTACTTGCCCAGTTTTTCCATAGAATCAAAGTAGACATGTGAACATTTGATACAAAGAATATTTCAACCAAAATCCAGCAGTATCGCGCACACTACGGACCTTTTCCTCCGAGAAACCCTACTTTCCGAAATTCAAAATAATTAATCTCGTCATAACCGCCATGGACATATTAAAAGTACGAATGGTTTGCTGGCTTAAAAAGAGTATAAGGTACCAGGGGAACAATTGTTCCCAGACAAAAGAATAGAGCATGTAGTTCCGAACGGCGTGTACCGCAGAAATAAGTGTTCAGTCTTTCGCTTCTCTATAGCAGTAGAAAGGCTGGGGTAGCCGGAAAATTCTTGTGGATTGAATTAATTCTTTTGCCATTGAATTTTTTAATACCTACATTCAAACACAGTTTTATTAAAAACGTATTTGCAAGCAAATAGAGTGTTTATCTAGTGGATAGTGATTTATCCATTGGGTAGCGTTATCCACCCTTCGAACAAATGGGGCTAGGGGTCATTTCACAGAACCCCCCAAATAGCGGCTGGAGCGTTTGTTGACGTCCACTACTGAACAGCAACTTATACAATATTGAGCTAGAGACGCATCAATTTGACATCTTTACATTGTTCAGTCATTTGTTCACCGGGCTTGAAATTTCGTATCCGTGAAATTTCCTCTCAAAGTTCGTTGAGTTCCGCGTAAGCCGAAAAATTTCACCAGTACCAGTAACGGCAGTGGAAAGCACCAGCAAGGAAAATGACATGATGATGGTTAAGCCTATTAAAATGCTTTGCCACGGCGTTCCTTAATCCAATGAGGTTAGAAATCTGAGGTCAAGTTGAAATTGCTGGTTAATTTAAAGGACATGCAACTAACTACTTTTGTTAGTTTCACATAAGCGCTAAGCACAAGCCAGAAGGCGTCGAAGGTAAGCAGGAGGCTGTGTTATTCATCAGTAGAGACAAGGCAGGACTGTTTTCTTTCAAACTAGTTTCTTGTTAAATTTTGTTTGCCCTCTTTCTTCTAACTGGTCCGGACTATATTTGATAACGTTCCGGGCGTTCGGCCTTCAGCGCACCAGAGAACTAAAATCATATGTACTAATTACCCATGTAGAATGATTGTCTCTAAATCGCATGTACATTGATTGTGAGTGATGCGGATACCAGGTTATAAAGGGTGTACATTACAAGGAAATGAAGCGTGAGAAAAGCACCGTTTACTGACGGTAAAAGCTATTCATTGAAAAACAAGAACAATGCATGCCATGTCGCAACGTCAACGTGAAACACGCCCTGTCAGGGGCCCCTGAACAATCATAGAGGCCAGTGGCATAATTACAAATTCTCCAAGCAGGGTCCTTAAACAATAGTAACAAACTCCCAACATGGCCCAGGAACGCAAAAATAGCCGCATGAGGAACTTTTCTTTTACATAAATTAAACGCGAAGCACATGCGAGAAAACATCGAAGGGATCTAGATCTTGAAGTTTGCCTCATTCACGGAGATAAGCAAGGATCGTTTTTTCGAAAAGTGATTCCATCGAAATTGTTTCAAGCTAGTTTCTTATGTTTTTGAATTAAATTTTTCTTGCATTGACGTCAATCTATTAACTGAAGCCTAACACCTACCACATAAAGTCCGCCTTTATAGAGAAAGTGATTCCATAGAAATACTTTAAAAGTATTTTGTTGCTAAATGCTTGGGGAAAAAAAGCAAAAGCTAAATGCTCACACCGTCCTTCTTTTTCGCACAAAATCCTTCTTTTAAGCTTCGGTGTTTCACTGGCTGAGTTTGACTGGATACATTGTGCATATTAAAGAAGGAAAACCGATTTTGTGTCAGATGAAGGTCTACCCATCACTTTTCCACACACCAATAGCTTGATAAAGTAAGCTCGCGCGGGTGGCTGTCTTCCTGAGAAGGACCATTGATGATGACATTGACTAATGTTTCGACAACCTGAACGGAAGTCATCTTTAGTCATTGGATCGTATAAGTACTCTTGTCATTGACCTGATTGGTTAGTTGAAACGCGTTCTTATCGGTCTTTCGTCGGGGAAGCTGTGTTGTAACTGGCTGTGAAGACTGTCAACAGTGATTAGTGCGTTTCAAAGCGTCTATTGCTTGCTCTTTCGCCTGTTAGTCTTGCGACTGATAAGTCGTTTGTAAGGTGCAGCCACAGGTAATTGTAGGCAACGCGGTTCACTGGAGTTCGTTGTAATTTGGTAAACCAGCTTTCCAGTCTGAGTCGTTGGTCATTCTAGTTCGTTCTGTAGGCAAGTTATTAAGCGTAGTCCCACTCAATTCTGTGGTTGGTCGGCAAATGGTGTTTAGTTATTGTTAAGGTCACCATTCTTAATCGCTTGTTTGTGTTCAGTCAGTCGAACGTTCAAATTCCAGCCAGTTACACCAGAAGAAAACTACACTACTACTACAGACGAGGGTATTAACCAACACCAACTCGGGAAAGAAGAAGACTAAACAGGCACAAATCCCACTCTCGTGTAAGGCTTTCCCGATGACCGGAAGTGGGGTAGTTACTGCAAAAGACTCGATATCGCAATCTATTGCTTTCTTGCCAGTTCGAGATGAAAAAACAAAATGTATCACTGGACAGTTTGGAATGCAGTATCGTTAAGACAAAAATAAAAAGAAAGAGGGGGATCCCCCATGCATGCCCTTTTCCATAGGTGATATGTCTCAGGTTAGGCTGTTGCCTAATCCCCTTGGGATCTGTACAGCGAGGGAGTCGATGTAAAAATAACTTGAGACATATTAGCTATGGAGAAGGGCATGTATGAGGGATGCCCTCTCTTCCCCCTTGATTTTCTCTTGGTATCGCAGCGCATTTCATAACATTTTCAATTGTGTGACTACATCGAAATATTTTGCCATACTTCACACTTAGCCGTCTTATAAAGCACTTTTCAATTGACTGCCTTGAGACAAAACCGAAATAATTATTTGAGCAAACAAACGCAGACATTGAAATAAATCGATCAGAATCACTAACCATGGCTTGCGCAGAGCTGAAAGCGCGTGCGAGGCGGTCAACATTCCCTGCGCCTTTCTTCAACTGTTGCGCGAGACCGGGTTCTGGTATCAGCGAAAGTGAGTCATGCAAGGTCGAAGCAATCACAATAGTTCATTGGCATGATGGCATAATTTTCTTAATTCTTATTCAGATTTTTGTACTCCCATAGGAATAACGAGACAACTGGTAAAATTTGCCTTAGAATAGAAGCTACTGAAAGGGTTCATATAATTAGAATGAAGCATCTCAGACATTATGACGAACGATCTCAACAGTAAATCTAAAGCAACAGCTTCTCACTACTGAGGTTAACATGAAAAGATGGCTTTAGGTTTTGGATAAATGTTTCCTTACTTTAACAATGATACAAACATTCCTCGACAACACTGCTTGACTATTTCATTTTGGTCACCTTTTTCAGCGTTTTTTTTTTTTCATCACTGGTTTATAGTCACAGAAGGGAGATCACAGAGATTTTAGGGGGACGAAATAAGTGATGAGGTCAATGCAGCTTTGGACACACTGGTGTCTTTGACAATGTTTTTAAGGCACACAAACCGCAAATGACAAAATGAGGTCAAACACGGGGACACAATCGATTCGGCGGGCCCACCTGTAACTGAGTACAGTTTCTACTTTGTGAAAGTACTTGCGAAGAACATGCTCAGGGCGCGTTCCATTCGACCAAAATTTGCGGAAAGAAATTCTGAAACTTTTGCGTGTTGAATGGAACGGTATTTTCCACCTGATCGAACCGGTCTCGTTCCATTCCCGCACGGGCGTAATTCCCGCCAAGATTTAAAATGGCGGACCATCTTGCAAGCTTTGTGGAGGAAACATTTACGGCTGGGAGAACTAAGACCGAATCGTACGGAGTTGAAACGCCAAATGGGACAGAAAATTTCCGGGAAAATGGACAACCTCGAGAGTTTGACCAGAATTCTCGAATGAGTTTCCGGAGATTTTCTATTCCATTCGATTTCTTACCGGAATTTCCAGAAAATTTTGGTCGAATGGAACGCGTCCCGAACTACTTATCGAAAGGTCATACATTCCACTTGATCGTGTTAGGGACACAATGATTGTCCCCGAAGCATGCCCGCGTCACTATAGAAAAAAAAAAAGACATCAAATGTAACCTAGGTTCCCACATTACACGCTGTTCTTTTAGGTAAAATCAAGTTTGAGGTTGGATCGTTTTTAATGAGGTTAAAACGGGTTAAAGCAAGGTCAGTTAAAACTGTTTCAACCAAAGACCCAATTTTGCCTGCAACGGCACCGGTAGTGCGAGACACGGAATTGTTCCATGCTCAACACCTTGGCCTCATTATGAATGCAAAATGGCAAAGCTGAGCGGCCGAAACCTATATAAGGAAGAAGAAAGAGTGTCGAGGATAGATTTAACGACGGAAAATTCTTTATAGAATCAAACTGGATTGGTTTGAGTGTAAACCTAACCTGATTACGTTACGAGGTGCAGGACAGGTTGAGTGACACTGCCAAGCTATAGAGAACAGCAATCGTGAGCCATGATTATCGAATCGTTGCTACTCCTCGGCCTGTCAGCCACATTCAGAACAATCAGAGCGCAAACTGACAGCGACACGTACGAGCTTGGAAAAGGAATCAATCTTCGAAAGACCAATTTACTGGCCGACTTCCAGGAACGCGAGACGAGTGTGTTCGAGGATTTGCCCCCCACCTGCTTTAAAGAAACAAAACTAAGCTACTCGGGCAGTTACTTCGACTACTACGCAAGCACCAAGGCCTTTTACTCGAAAATGGCCGTTGCGGCTGGTTTGGAGGCCTCGCTGGAGTCTTCGTTCACTCTGGGTGCTACGCTAAGCAGTGTTATACAGACTGAAAGCTCAAAGGAAAACAAAGTGAGCGGAACGTCCTTGAATATCCGAGCTTTAACAGAAAAGATCCTGGTGAAAAGAGATTGCTTGGATGATGTCGAAACTTCCACACTAACGAAGCGTCTTCTCAAAGAGTTCGAAAAACTGCCCTTGACAATTGAGACACCATGGCTTGAGAACTCCTGGAAGGCGTTCAACGTTTTCTTAGAGACATTCGGTTCCCATGTCATAACGTCTGTAAAGCGAGGATCAAGCATCAAAGAGACGACGTTCGCGCAAAGTTCTAAAGCATACAGTCGGAGAGATTTAGAGGTAAAAAGTTGCGTTTCATTTGCAGGTCCCACCAGTGTTGGCAAAGTCGGCGTCGAGGCGTGTGCAAATGTCAGCCAGACTGAAATATCCAGTGCAAACAAGATGAACACGGTAGACAAACTCATCGTCAGAGGGGGCACCAAGGAAACCCGTAACGCGCTCTTCAAGAAGAGGACGAAAGAACTGATTGAGAAGCTAATGAATGAAGCTGGCGAGTCAGACGCTTCTGTAGAGCACAGCTTCAGATCAATCTGG
>BLFK01000915.1:87787-103606 GCA_014634185.1 Astreopora myriophthalma
ACCCGACGCACGCGAAAACCGAACATTTTCACTTGAATTTCCTTGACTGAGTTCAATTAAATTTTAAGTCACGTAATGTGCACTTGTTTCATAACGTTCTCAGAGGAGAAAATTTTTATACTTAAAAAGGCTACTGAACGGAACATCAACACAGCGCTGCAAACTCAGTGTGTACCTGCTACCAATGTGTACGAGTGTTTTGTACATTCCGGGTTCGTTTGTCATAATCAAACTGAAGTCCCCTGTCATCCGTCATTAGGGAGCTTACGGAGCGACGACGACGACCGCTACGAGGACGTCATTTAAAAATGCAGGTTCGCGTTATTTGTATCACTACCCAATTATTTCATATCGTTCCACATTTGAAATGTGTAGTAACTGTCGAGGAATGAAACTGGTATGAGCGGGTTAGAAGCGTTGGGAGAGAACTGAAAATTCATGGTCACACGCTAACCTCCTCCACAGAACCTGACATTTGGTCATTTCACGTCTTTATTTAGGAGATGACGGCAAAGAAATGTACCAAAATGTAAAACGCACGTGCAGAGGGTGCACAGACATTGCTTTTGTGCACTAAACCTATTGTTTTGCGGCGTCGTCGTTGCCGTCGGCGTCGTCGTTTCGTAAGCTCCCTATTCTCCAACAGACAACGTGTTCACCGTCGTTGCAAACAACACAAGAAATGCGGCAGGACTTCTCTTAAGCAACCACAAGCGTGAAGTATGGTATCTAGTTGATGGGAAGTGCGCCACGTTGAGCCGTAAGGTAAGTTTCAGGTGTAAATTCAGAACACGCCCTAACCACGCTACCAGGCATCAAGTCGGTTTCGCTCCAGGCCTCAGGGGAATAGCTCCAGGTGGTTTGAGGGCAATCTTCTTGGGTTTATTATCAGCCGTAGAGAAAGAGGAAGGGTTTTTAGTGCCTGCGGCAAGTCCAGCTTTTTTCAAGTCAGATGGTTTAAGAGGCAAAGAAGATGGCCTTTCCTCTGATGACTGTTTAGGAAATCGTGTAGCAACAGCCTTTAATGGGGCTCTGACGGGAACTTTAGGTTGATTAGCGGGGGGATTAGAACCATCTGTGCCTTGCTTGTTATCTCCCGCGGACCATTGTGATGCCGGCTTTTTCCAAGAGGGAGAAGCAGCAGCTCGTTCGTCTGCATGGCTTTCTGGTCGACGAGGCTTAGTCGGTTTTACTGGTTCTGGTTTGTCAATCACTCCCGCGTGACTTTCTGGGCGACGCAGCTTCACAGCCTTTGTCGGTTCTCGTTTGTCAATCAATCCCGCGAGGCTTTCTGGTCGTCGAGGTTTAGCAGGTTTAACAGGCTCTTTCCCCGAGGGAGGAGAAGGTACGGCTGGTTTATCCAAGATTCCCGCGTGGCTTTTCGGTCGAAAAGGTTTAACAGGATTAACCGATTTGCTAACCCCTGTTGGACTGGACACGCGATTTAAAGAAGCTTCCTTGTCACCTTTGGGGGGCCATTCGCGAGTTCGCAGTTTCGGTGGCGGATACTTTGCAGTGCTTTCGTCCTTTTTCGCAGCAGGCTTTTCAGTTTTTTTTGGAACAGGTTTAAGAGCCACCAAAGGCTCCCGAGTTGGCTGATCTTGTTCAGCAAGTCCATTTGAAGTTTTGCTCGAGACAAGCGGGTTGGGTGTAATAGCAATATCGGGCTCATTTCGTGTCGTGCTTGTGAGAGTTGGTCCTGATATATCGGGCCTTGGGTTCGCGGCCTCCACGTCTGCATTGTAGTGAGCTACTGGTCCATTACGCTCTCGTTTTTGTTTGGGAGAGCCACTGGACACACCTTGGTACCTAGGAAAATTAAAAGGACTGCAAAATGACCACGCCAAAAGAAGCAATAATAATTTTACTGGGAAAAATCTTAAATGAGGGCCAAGTTTTCGACTTCCCTCACAGTTACTGAAATAACCAGGCGCGGACCCAGAAAAAGAGTTGACTCATTTCCAAGACTTGGAACTGCACCCTGTAGGGAGGTCCAACGGCAGTTAGATTTTTGCGCTCTCAAATAAAAACCGTTTCTCGCGATTTTCAGTCGTTCCGACAGGATACGACCGATTTCTGTGAATCGATCACAGAGCATTAACTGAACATCGGATGATGTAAACAATCTTCATCACTGCCCAAACGTCCCCTAGAGGAAATCCCTTGAGTTGGGTTTGCCTTGAGTTTTGATTAACTCCTGGTCTCCGGTTACACAGTAATAAGTTACCCAAGGGGAAGGCAAATTTTGACAGCTTGTTTTCTTGAACTCTTCTACATGATTGGCTTGGTTGCTTTGGGGTCTTGATAAGCCATGACAGACACTTACATCTGGACCGATTCCTTTGTTCACTTCTAAGAGCAATATAACGGATGTAATCTCGTAAAAAATTATACACTGGTGACTGAACTTGGCCGATAAAACATCTAATTCCCACGATGGGAAGATGACCTACCCTGCTAACGAGTTTGAAGATATAGCCGTTATTACTTTACTTAAGTTTTGATCCTGCCGAGCTTGAGCAGGAGAAGCAGTTATAGTTAAATGATGATCGACAGTCGAGCGTTCTCGCAGTTAAACGCTTTGGTGTCACAAACAAAGTAAAATAAACAATCAAGTTCAATACCTCTTTGTTCCCGGTGCTTTCAGCTTAAATGCCCGCCATTTCCGTATCAACTGTTCACGATAAATGAAAGCGAATATAGCGCCGATCAACAGAAAAAGGCACAGCAACACGGCTGCCAAAATTCCTCCCAGGCGGCTTCTCTTTTCAATCTGCGGTTCTTGAGTCCTCGCTGCTTGCAAGAGAATAACACAGAACGTGAACATCCAAATGCTACTTTTCTGCGAAGAGTCTCCCTTCAAGTTAGAGGAGTTTGTCTGGTCTCCGATCCGCAGATGCCGAGCTATGAGGCCCGGCCATATGGCTAAATGAAACCTACAATGTGGTGCACGTTCGAAATAATAATGGTTGCCTTGTCCAACAAATGAGGTAGGAGCGCACTTGCGCAGTGAGGGAAGAGAACACGAGTTTTCGGCCATTTTTGTCAGTACATTCAGTGCAATAATGTACTGAAAAGCAGTGCAACCGCGAATCGGCTGCTTGTGTCTGAGTTTCGCATAAACAGATTCTTGTGATGCTGCATCAGCGTGAGTGTGGGCGTGCACCGCTGTTTTTCACAAACTAACTACAATTAAACAGCTTTTATTTTTCAATGTAGAAATTCTCTTAATGCGTTTCATTTTAGTTTATAATAAAAATTAAAGAGAAAGGACGTCTCGAGGTCATCTTGGCTTCATTTTCAAGTCAAAAACGGTATTGTTCAAGTGGAGTTAGTTAATTTTATACTACTGAAAGCGTTAAATTGTTGTGGAATTCACAGTAAGGTCGTTGGTAGGCGTCAATTATTGAAACGTGCCGATGTTAAGATACTTTCGCACGAAGTGAGTCTGATTCCGTATTTAGTCTGAATTTTCTTTCGCGAATAAAGAACATTTCATGGACTAACCAATCCAGTTTTCTTTGGCATTTCTTTAAAACGGAAAACATTCTAGTCAGCTCAGGGGTCTTCATACCATGGTCTCTCATGTGCCTTCCAACAACAGGATTTCTTTTCTTCAATGTGCTGATGAAGGTAGCGGTGGTATACGACCTTAGTATGAATTCCACAACAAGTTTTGACGCTTTTGAATAGTATAAATTAACTCCATTTGAACAATGCCTTTTCTGACTTGAAACTGATGAAGCCAAGATGACTTCGAAACGACGTTTCTTCTCGCAAATTTTTATTATAAACTGCGTTTTATTTTAATACGTTAAAAACGTAAGGAGAAAATAGAAATTTATCATTGCTTGTTATTAAAAGGGTTCAGTATTAATCAGCAATGATTTCCTTTAAGGTTATAATCATGCAAAAGAAACAATTTATGCGTTTTAACGTTGCAGCTGAGCTTGTCCTCACTTGACGTCTTCAACAGAAATGAAGTGAACAACCAAAGAGCTATGAAAACTTTCCGTCAAGGGCTCTACACTGTGCCTCTCAAAATCCTTTGCAATTTTGACTTGTAGAGTTAAAGCTATTATATTATTAAAGCTATGGGTCAAGTTAAGATGCATTGTAGACTTTAGAATTGTCAGTTACCATTTGTTATCATTTTTTAGACAACTGACACCCAGGCCACACCATCACATTCAGTTTATACCGTTGAAGGTTTTATTATAAATTTAATTTCTTTTGAAAGACCCAAATGTAGCTTTGACAATGATAACTTTCTCCCCGTAAATTCCGTACCCATGAAAAGCACAGTTCATGACTACACAGATGACGGTAGCTCTACGATCAGAGGCGAAAATTTATGGATACCATGTTGTTCCAACATAATGTCAGTATTACTTCCTGAATAATTGCAAATAGAAGTGGCGCAAGAAAACTCCACAGAATCACCTCGCATGCATAGTGGTGCAAAGATGGCGGAGTTACTGCGTGATGAAAACTGTTTTGTTTCGAAAAAATGTCGCGCAAGACCTGCAGTTTGGACAATGCTATAGAAGCTAAGTGTCGAGTCTTACCTGTGATTTCAGTGATGTTCGTTGTTGTAGGCGTGACTACCTGAGTTTGATTTGTGCTGTTACCTGTGCGCATGTGAGGAGGAAGGGTTTATACTTAACACTGCAAAAGTATTCGACAGGAGTGCAGTAAAAAGCATCAACAACAAGAACGGCAATAACAACAAGAACGGCAATAACAACAAGAACGGCAATAACAACAAGCTCGTCAGATTAAGTATTTTTTAACTGAACAAGATTTTCTATCAAGTACGGGTATACACGCTTATTTTAACTTACTTTTACCAGATTACTAGGTAGCTATTCTTTGACGTTTAAGTTTGCAGGGCGAATTAGCTGATTTCGTGGTCAAATTGATCAGTTGTATTACAGGGCAAGGATGCAAAAAGCTTGACCACTTCCGATAATTTCACATTCTTTAACGCCGCTTTCTTAACTGTAGAATATCCAATCAGAAACCGAAGATGGCTTTTCTTGGCGTCTGATTGGACAGTATGTGCGCACGAAAGAATGTGAATTACTTAAATTGAAGTGATCACACTTTTGGGAACCTTGCTGCAACATGAAAGCTTGCAGCAGCACAAACGCACATTGCCTCCCAGATATGTTAGTTTTACCGCACAGCATGACGTTGACAGCAGGTTACAGTACATTAAGTCTAGCAGTCACTTTACAGTTTCTTACAAACAGTCGACAAAGAAGAAAATTGACGTCAAAGCGGACAGGGTGTTGTTCAGAAAATGGCAGGCAGAGCAGCCGCTGAATGGTCTTGAAAGTTGCGGTAAGACAAAGTAAATTCTAAATGACATCAGCAGATCCGAAAAAGCCTAAAGTGGCAGGCGACGCACAAATCCTATAGGAGTTCACTCTTTTAATAAGACAGGGAGTGGATTGGTACAAAATCTAGAGACTCAGTCGGGACAAGGAAGTTTAAGGCTGGGAAAAACTCAAAAGTTGGCCTAAAACGACAAGCAAAAACAAGCTCAAAGTTCTCAATTTAAGCGGCTACTTTGTTTCACTGACTCATGCATGCACTGCCGAATGACAACTTCTCTTGAATCTAATCATTAAGACATCTATTGATAGAAAATTGCCACACATTCTTTCTTCAAATACGCCCCAAAATACATGCCAAGTTAGTGCTCTTCTCACTTCTGATTCAAACACAATTTCAAAAAACTTTATCAACTGTTTTTCAGTTTGTCGGCATTATAAGCTTAAGCTGGAGATGAGCTTTTTACGTTTACTGCTTAGACTTTTAAAATTTGCTCCTACATTTTAGCAACATTTCACTTAATCTACATTATTTGTTTAAGTTTAATTTCACAGCAGTTCTTTGCATGCCTATTTTCTCGGTTTATAAAGTTATCAGTTCTCGTATAATTTTTCAGTAATTATAGTTAAAAATTTGGTTAAACATAATGAACTACTTTTATGTCATTACTTTATAATTTAGCTTTATAGTTTCAATATCAGCTAGGTTGATAATAAATATTTAGCGTGTTCACATGAGGTCACTGCAGCCATATTGATTTTAAAAGAAATTTACTTGTGTTTCATGAAGAAAACCAAAATGGCTGCTGGTCACGGAGCAAAGCAGCTGTACACGTAAAATGAAGCGAAGTGCATATAACTTCTTGAACAGTGGATAGTTAATTCAGCGGTGTTTTCAAGTCATGTGATATCAAAGGAAAAATAATGACATTATATATATAGAGGATATTGCATGGCCGCGCGGAGATACGAAATTTCTCTTCGAGTGTTGAAAAATATTTAACGAGTGAGCGCAGCGAACGAGTGAAATATTTTTCAACATGAGGAGCGAAATTTCGTATCTCCAAGCGACCATGTAATTTTCTTTTTATTATATAAAATCCTCACAATACAAAACCCTTCGGAAAACCACAAGTGCTTGACAGCGCGCGAAAATACTGCGAGCTGATTGGTCAAAAATGATATCACACAAGTGTGGATAAAAATGATATCGACACTGGTGGGATAGCGTTTTTATCGATTTGCTACCACTCGGTATACCACTCAGTTTTTATATAATAAATATATATACACGGCCTCAGGAAGCATTTTCAAGACCAAGGTCACGGTTTTTCGCTATACGGATCGACCCTAGGCCGGTATTAACTTATGTATTTTTCCTCTCTCTCTCTTCCTCTATGAAATCACGTTTTTAATTGTTGACTCGCATCGCGCTTGATAGCGAATGCAGTAACCGACTAACAAACTGAAAGTTTCAAAGAAAAATATTTTTATTTGAATTCTGTTTAATTTTCCAAACGGTCTCTTGTCTAATAAAAATCTGTTTTGAAAATAACTTTTGTATGTAAATGATCGGTGTCAAAAAAATGGAAATTGAAGGCAAAGGACAAAACGTTTCAGAGCGTTACCGTGCCCGTGGGCACAGAGTGGAAAATCCGGACCGCGCTAAGAACCAATCAGATTGCAGGATTCGTTACTGTGCCCTCTTGAAAAACAAACAAGATATATATATATATATATATATATATATATATATATATATATATATATTTATATATATATATAAGATATATATATATAAAAAAACAAACAAGATATATATATGTATATTTGTTTGTATATATATATCTTGTTTATATATATATATTATTTTGTTTTGTTTTTTCTAATGGCAGGTTACAGCTGTTCAAAGACCTAAACAAACTTACCCTGGATACCAGCAAACGCACCGTGGTGATTAGGTATTAGAATATACCACACATTCAGTGATACCGGCTTCGAGAGTGGGCTTTTTAAAAATCAAGACTGTTTCACCCACGTGACCAATAGCCATATTGGTTTACTGAAAGTGTTTGCATGAACTAGAGTTTATATTCCCGGAGGAGTGGCTGAAGCCGTTTCTTTCTTCCTCTGTCTATTTACCACAAATAGTGGTCTCCAAAACGTCACGGGACAACACGCAATCTGTAAGCTCTTGTTCGCCTTGATTATTCGGAACACTTGTAATCAGTCCCCATTTCTGACTACTGCTAGACAAAGTTGAGCCAGGGAATATTCGTTATTTGAGGAACCTTGCCCTGATTAGTAAAAAAATTCATGACACAGGGCTCGAAGTTAACTTTTTAGCCCGCTAGCGATGTTTTGCTAGTGAAATTTTTTCCTACTAGCAAACGGGTAAAACCACTAGCTAATTCTTGATGAAGTTGCTTTCCCTTTAAAATAATATCTGACTAATTGATTAGATTTGATGACAATTTCTAGTAAAAAGCAATGAAAGCTCTTTTCAAATCCCAAATAACACACGAATGCGTAGACCTATGGCACATAGACTCGGTGAAATACTGCTGACCAGTTGCTAACACAAAACATGCTCTTCTGTCAGCGCCCGCCATTTGTCTCAGATGCCTACCTTCTTGCGTTCGAACAGCTTTCTCGAAATTTTTTGGGGACATGGATGATTCTAACTTGCAGAGGTTTGCTAGTGGACCTTTTGTTCACTCGCAGACTATCAAAAAGACTCGAGCCCCGCTGTGACATCTTTTCCGTTTCCCAAGCACATGCAAGTAAGACGTTGATAGAAAACAAACCAAAAAATTCGAAGAGAAGTAAAGTCTTCTGATTTGATTTTGAACCAGAGATCGCAGTGAAGGAAAATCTTTCTTGCAATTTTTGTGTGTTACAAATGTTTCATACCTTCACCTGGCTTACAATCAACCCACAGACTGCAGTCTGCACCCTGCCAACAGCTCAGACAGAAACACTCGCCCTCGTTGTTACAAATCTACAAATACACAAAATAATTCGACCAGTTTAGAACCAGCTTGAGGACGCTAGTGCAAAAACAAGTGGACTGGCCCGTCTTCGTTAGCTATGTACTCCAACCGCTGAACGGTGAAACAAAAAAGCTGTCATGCCAAAAGAGTAGCAAAAAATAAATAAATAAATAAATAACTTGCCAGTTTACAATATATTGAGCACCTTATGAGAAAACGTAGCCACATCTGCCCGTGAAAACCGAACTAGAAGCGCTAAAGGATACCGAAAGAAGAAAAAAAATACGCTCTAAGAAATGGCAAGGTGCTTTTACTTTTGATGTGGGAGATTCGACCGCGCAGGTTGGCTGTATTTCTATTCCTGAAAACGGTTTCGAACGTGTCCTTGTCTTCGCGCATGGGTCATACGATTTTTGCCTTTGCACATGACATTTCAAGCATTACTTGAATAAACAAAGCGGCTAAGGAAATACTTACCCCATTTTCATTTGAACAGTTGTTTGGGCATTTTTTGAGACCGGATGTAAGTGTCTCTATGCTTGTGCACTTTCGGTCCAGACACAGCTGGAAAAGAGGCGAAGAAACACATTAACTGACGTTGGGTTGCTAATTCCTCAATGTGATTTGACAAAAAAAAAAAAAACTTTCAACTTCAATCAAAACAGTTGCTCTCGACGAGGCACGAGGTTAAATGATGACCTTGTTTTGGCTTCGTGTTAGGTAGATTTAAACGAAGTCTGAATGTTCAAAAAACGAATCAATAATGCTAATGCTAACAAATGATAAACTTATATTAACAATAAAAGCTATATAGAAAACATAAATGAGGTGAGAACGATCCACCGGGATTTAGCAGGAAAGTTATGGTTATCTCGACCACAGAAGTGGTATCGTACAGTAAGAACACACCGCCTGAAAATAAGGAGTATCAGCTGTTGTGGATTTCAGTATCCAAACCGATCTGGAAATTGAGGCAAAGAGGCTTTCATTAATGGAAAAAAAAGTTGCCAAGCAACAGCTGTACTGTAGCAATCTCAGTAAAAAGCTGAATACGTGCGATGCTAATCTATTGCAATCCCGGTACCTCAAGCACTTTGTCGCTGGTACCCATTTATAGGTCAAATCATATCGGGAAAAATGCGACGCGAAGTTTGCCGTCTGAACTGCAGAAATTAGAGAGATTAAGATTCCCGTTTACGGCCAACGGAAAACGTCAGGCTGAAACTTCCTCTTTAAAAAGAAAAATCAATTTAACTTCAGTTCATCTCTTGCCTGTTATCGAGCAAGTACTACAAGGAGAGAAATAAGATAGAATAAGAGAATTGTCCTGGTTTTATGACAAGCAGCAGCCTGCCGTTTCCCGTTACTTGCCGTTGGCCGTAAACGAGCATCTTAATCTGGCCTCAAAATAGCGATCCTGTGATCTTTAGAAAAGTACGATCGAAAGATGTACTCCACACAATACGATGCTAACCGTGACGAAGAACTCTACTTCAAACGCTAATTTACCTTGTTCTCTCCGCATTTGGTTCCTTCCACAGTCATTCCTGGATCAGGAACATCCAGCCCAAGGGACAGAGACGTGCTTCTACAGAAACAACCAATTCAAGAGAAGTCTTAGCCAAAAGCTACATAGCGTATTACACACCATCAGAAGTCCATAACCCAGAAGTGTCGATCTGTCTCATTTGGCATTGGCCCATCTGTTTACGGTATTATCTAAATTTAGAATAGAGGTCCCGCAAAATAATGGCCAATCAGATTGGCCCCGATGCATGACCACAACGCGTCTCATTGTTGCGCAACCAAGCCCCGCACGTGGGATTGCCCGTGCTAAATGCCAATCATGGTACAAATCTAGCAGCAGCCGCTATAAAAATAGATAACACCGTAAACTGATGGGCCGCATTCCATTCCAGATCGAGACTTCTGGGTTGTGGACTTCTGACACGATGTTAGACTTATCTTCATTTCAATATAGTGTTTTTACTTCTTTTTTCAGCGCGCGAGCGAGTGGAATTCCAAAGTCTCTGCAATATGATTAGTTAGGAAAATCCCGGGGTGGTTCTCGATGTAACGCTCGTTTCTAGACCTGAAAGGGGGAAGGGGTGGGGGAGAGAACAAACCATCCGGCGATGACGGGTACTGTCCAGTTATTGGCGCTTACAACTACCCAATTCCAAGGTGTCCAATTACAAACTGTTCGATTCATACTGAAATCAGGGCTGCTGATAACCAAGCAGATATCGAGAATTTTGTTATATTTACGATTAGTCCGGAAATTCCGGGGGAAATCCGCATGATCTAATGTTCGCGAACCCGGAAGGAATCGATGTGTGAGAGTCAGCGCATGCGTACTCATCCCTTACTGTTGCAGTATATGTACACGTTTATGTTTAGGTTTCTCACTCTTCAATTAGTGCGTGTCACTTGAAAAAACCTTTTCTATACATTTGATTTTGTTTGACAAGAATGCGACTAGAATGTGAATGGGAAATTGTTGACATTTGTGTACAGTGTCTCTCTACCGAAGATTGAACCACAAAATAGATCCACACTAACTTGCACAAGGTTGGACCATAGTACTGTTGATAGCTGCTTCGTTCTGTGCCAATGATAGGTAAGCCAATGTCATCTATGTTTGAGCACTGAAGCATTCCGCAAAGTTTGTCCCTAAAAACCAAATGAGACAAAATGAAATATCAATGACAAACTCCACTGCTTTCAGCATTGATTTACTGCGCTGAAAAAAAGGGTCTTGATCGCCAGCTCACCCACTTGCAGACCAGTAATTACCATTACTTACTGTGGAGCGCACTCGATATAGCTGTTGTTTCCGGGTTGGTGACAATTTCCTCGCACCGTACCCCTCTCGTTCGTCTTGTAGCATCCATCTGGACCAGACTTAGCCTCTGAAAGCAAACGACTCCATCAGGCCAACAAAATGGCAACCTCACTGGCTCAAGGGCCTATCTCCCACTCAACGCATACTGTTGTGCAAAGGCTGTAATATCACTTGACTAGCGGTAAAGACACAGGTGGAATATATGCAGAGCGCGGGCGAGAGCCACGCGCAAGGGAAAACGACAGCATCTCAGATGTGACAACTGGCACCTGTTCGACATAGCCCGCGAACGCAGACGTATTTTCGGCGGTCGTTTCTCTCTCCCGAAGAAAAGCGTCTGCGAAACCAAGCCGCCAAACGATTTCTGTGACGTAAAACCCTTAGCCAATCAGAGTTAGGCTCATAAATCTCTAGAACTAACTCGCAGGGGTTCTCGCAGGGAACACGCAAAGAACTTGCGCGTTTTCCACGTAATCACAAGTCAAATCAATGGCGGACAACATGAAGGATGCGATTCGAAAAGTTTGCGAGATTTTCGGTATCAAAAAGTTAAGTGGCCATCAGGAGGATGCGATCACGCATGTTGTGGAGAAGAAACGCGATGTTTTCGTCAATTTGCCAACAGGATTTGGAAAGTCCTTAATTTATCAAGCCTTACCTGTGGTGTTATGCACTTCTGAGAAGAATGTCGTGTTCGTGGTTTCCCCATTAACAAGCTTAATGAAAGATCAAGTGAGTCGCCTTACCTCCTTGGGAATCGGAGCGGTATCGTTGGTCGAAGTACCAGATCAGAAATCAGAAGCGGTTCAGAACGGATAATTTTCGATTGTGTTTGCATCACCAGAATTGTGGCTTGGCGATCAAATGTGCAAACAGGCTCGCGCAAAGGGCGCGCGAATCGCGCGAAGACCACTCGAGCGTCTTTTCTCTCATGCAATGTGATTGGCCCAAAAGAAAACAAAGGTAGTTACGTCACAGAACTTGTTTGGCAGCTCGATTTCGCAGACGCTATTTTTCGGGGGAGAGAAACGACCGCCGGAAATACGTCTGCGTTCGCAAGTTAACATCGACAATGCCTAGAGCCTATGTTACACCAGGCAAGTCTGTTCTACTGTCCCGTAAAGCGTCTCGAAATGATGCAATATTTTCAAACCTTGTGCATTGTAGGATTTTTCCTGCAGCTAGCGTCGCAACGTTTTGTGGCACGAGCAAACGATGAAGCTCTGTTGACCTCATGTGATCATCGAGAGTGAGACAAGTTGCAAGAGACGCTTCCCAATGAAACTGACATATGTCAAGCAACTTGCCTCGCAACGTTCAAGTTGTGTCCGAACAAAATTGCGAGGGAAGTTCTACAAGAAATTGCCAAGTGTAACACCGCCTTAAAAAAGGTAACTATCGCAGTGAATGCAAGTATAATAATGCCCAATCGTCCTTCCAGCAGGACAGAAATTAACTCTGTACCTGGACCCCACAAGTCTTGACACTGTTCGTCATGTGTTGGGCATTCACCAATGTAGCAATACCCCTTAAAACAATAACAAGACACATTAACACTGCTTGATATGAGCACTGAACATGCGGATATGTTTTAAAATACTGCAGTGAAGTTTAAGTTGTGTGTAACGTAATAGACCTTCCATTTAAGTTGGAAGTCCTGTCATTTCATAAGAGCTTCCAGTTTTCCTATTTGTGTCATGACTAGACCACAACTCATTGAAGCTTACTGCCTTTCTGGTGGAGACACTGAACGATGGTTAAAGGCCAATGTTACAGTAAAACTTGCTTACCTTGTCGTTCGCACAAGGTGCGCCATCTTGAACATACTTATTGTAGGGGCACTAAAAACGGAAATAATGTGTGCAAATTTACGTTCCATCTCAAAAAGTACTGCTTTCAGATGGCGTCGAGCTAAAAGATGAGTTGCTTCGCAGTGACAGTTTACTCCGCTGTGTTTCTGTGCACCTGTCATTGAGCGATAAGAAAAAAATCCCCATCGCCCTTGCAAGCTATAACGAAAAAGAAACTACGACCAAATAAAACTATTTTGCATTTCCTAATGATTACCAATAAATTCTAGCCAAACCCTTGCCACAATATTCCTCGATCGATGTGTTTCAACTCGTCCTAACTGTACAATACTTAAAGCAGGTTCAAGTCGACATCTTCCGGAATAAGAACACAAGGAACGATTTTGCAAAATTGGACTATGCTCGAGAAGTGTGTTATTTTGAAGGCGTTGTAGAGTTAGCAAACCCAAATACCCGATCTGGCCGGTTAGTCCTGTCAAATGGACAGCGCCCTGAGATTACAGGACATGTCCAATCGAGCGCTCTCATTAGGTTACAACAGTGAGACATTAAACACACCTCAACATAATTTGGCTCATCAGCCGTCATGGGCGGTTCCATGCTCAACGGACATGAAACGCTTGCAGTGAAAAACTGACTCGAATCCTTTTCTCGTCTGCCCTAGTCTCTCACGGTTGCTAGGTTGGGGGCGAAATTTTATTTCCTCATTCTTCAAGTCAGAACGAATGACACTCACCAATTCTGATTTTCCAGTGCAAAATTCGGGAAGATCACATTCGTTCACTTTTTCTCGGCAAACAGAACCTTGAGGCTTCAGCTGCATAGGAAAAAGAGGAATACGATAAGAGGTATTTTCAGGGCACCCTTTGAGCAAAGTCGGCCCCTTTTAGGAAAATCAAAGTGAACTCTACTAGCAAGGTATTGCCGGCCAGGGCAGACACTTCACCAAAAGCTTTCCCGGAAGACTAACGAAAGTTGTACAATCTGTAGGAAGTCTGGAAACTAACTCATACTCACGTTTCTCATTGGTTCGTTTTACAGGTAGCTTGAGAGAGATTAATTCGATGAAATGAAGAATTATGAAGAACGATGAGAGTGTTATCCGACGAAGCCCAAGGCCGCGGCGGATAACACCCATTCACCATATCATACGAAAGCCGAATTCATTATTTGCTTTATTATTTATTCAAAATATTTTTGCGTTCTAAAAAGCGACGAAGTGCACTTTACTGCGTTCTTAACAACTCTTTTTAGCCATTTTGCCGCCCTCTAGGGCCGCTGTGGTTTGACGTGACGTCAATACTCCAATGGAAAAATTATTGGGCGAATGACGTAATGCCAGCCGGCTTGCTACAATTATACAGGGGATCCGAGCCAATCAAAAACGATTACGATGAGGATGGCGATGACGACGATGCTTATGCTGATGCTAATAATGATTACGTAGTGTCCCTATTCAGCAACAAAGCAGCTCTAAATCCATTGGCACTTAAGTGAAGTTCGTCATCATCATCCTCATCTTAATATGACGCCCGTCGCCGAGTAGGGGCATCGAGCCCGAGACATACCGTACAATACATGACGTAGAATACAGTAAAACCCCGCATATAAAAACCCAGAATTTTCAGGTCAGGCTAAAGAGGTTCTTCAGTTTATTTTTGGCAAGTTTTTCACAATTCAGGCTGATTACCTTCTTCATAGGTTCTTATTTTTCAGAGGTTGTCGTTGTGTAACCATTGGCAGAAATATTGTACTACTAATACATAATGTTTAGCACTTGTATTTTCAACAACAAAAATGCTTGTCTTGTTTGTTAAACAATAACATACAGAACAAATAAAATTCTCACACAATTAAAATCCAGAATTTTGACCAACAAAATTGGATACTTTTTTTGTATAAGAACCTATTTTCCTTTGCCAAGCTGAACAGGTTCTTATATTTTTGGGTATTTAAATGCCAAATTTCAGCCTGTAGATTCTCAAATCGCTAGGCTCTTATATGCGGGTTTTTACTTAGAGTTTCCCGCTGGCTGAAGCATGAAAGAAGCGGGAAACAGAATTCTCATGCTGGGGGGCCTGGGAACTGGCGCATGTCTGGCTTGGAGACATGCGCGCTTAGCGTATGCAGTTTTTGTTTTTTGCCGCCTCAGTGCAAGCTCCCTCCCACCCACCCGGTGTAGGGGCAGATATCGACATTCGGACAGTGTTGAATAGTGACATTTTACAGCCAGTAGTGGGCTAGTATACAGTTGCGAAGTTAATTTGTAATGATAGTTGTGTTGTGTTGGTTAATAAAGGCACTGCTGCACTTTTGCGGTAGTAGGCATCTCGGCAACCCAGCGTGAGAATGTAAACTATTTTGAACATGAAGGGAAGATTGGTTTTCTGCTTGAAAGGTAAGTTTCTCCACTTACCATTAGAACCAATAAGCATCATTTAACGATAATTAAGCACAATCGCTATTGATGGCGGCTACGATAAATAGATTTGCATTAATTGAGAAAAGTCGATAAAAAAGTCACAGGCTTAGCTTAAGTTACAAATTCCTCTGCCTCTTCACATTTTCAAATTCTTGAAGAGCTTAACTTGAAACTGCACATCTCACTGCCGGCCCAAGTTGTTCGAAGCGTCTGGATAACACGGTGGGTAATTCACTATCCAGATTTCCGTATGACTTGATGAAACGATGAACAGACACAATTCAAGTATGGGAATGTCCTAGTGCACGGCAAAGGTAATATCTTGGAGTACATACAAACAGCTTGACAGTGACTTATCTAGAGAGTACAATCATCCAAGATGGGGCAAAGACTGAAGTCCCCTATTTCC
>BLFK01000915.1:103616-138386 GCA_014634185.1 Astreopora myriophthalma
GCCGAATTCATTATTTGCTTTATTATTTATTCAAAATATTTTTAGCGTTCTAAAAAGCGACGAAGTGCACTTTACTGCGTTCTTAACAACTCTTTTTAGCCATTTTGCCGCCCTCTAGGGCCGCTGTGGTTTGACGTGACGTCAATACTCCAATGGAAAAATTATTGGGCGAATGACGTAATGCCAGCCGGCTTGCTGCAATTATACAGGGGATCCGAGCCAATCAAAAACGATTACGATGAGGATGGCGATGACGACGATGCTTATGCTGATGCTAATAATGATTACGTAGTGTCCCTATTCAGTAACAAAGCAGCTCTAAATCCATTGGCACTTAAGTGAAGTTCGTCATCATCATCCTCATCTTAATATGACGCCCGTCGCCGAGTAGGGGCATCGAGCCCGAGACATACCGTACAATACATGCCGTAGAATACAGTAAAACCCCGCATATAAAAACCCAGAATTTTCAGGTCAGGCTAAAGAGGTTCTTCAGTTTATTTTTGGCAAGTTTTTATATGCGGGTTTTTACTTAGAGTTTCCCGCTGGCTGAAGCATGAAAGAAGCGGGAAACAGAATTCTCATGCTGGGGGGCCTGGGAACTGGCGCATGTCTGGCTTGGAGACATGCGCGCTTAGCGTATGCAGTTTTTGTTTTTTGCCGCCTCAGTGCAAGCTCCCTCCCACCCAGCCGGTGTAGGGGCAGATATCGACATTCGGACAGTGTTGAATAGTGACATTTTCAGCCAGTAGTGGGCTAGTATACAGTTGCGAAGTTAATTTGTAATGATAGTTGTGTTGTGTTGGTTAATAAAGGCACTGCTGCACTTTTGCGGTAGTAGGCATCTCG
The DNA here is from genome assembly GCA_014634185.1 of Astreopora myriophthalma. NCBI lineage: Eukaryota > Metazoa > Cnidaria > Anthozoa > Scleractinia > Acroporidae > Astreopora > Astreopora myriophthalma. The sequence goes on from BLFK01000915.1 coordinate 104,466, forward strand.
GCAACCCAGCGTGAGAATGTAAACTATTTTGAACATGAAGGGAAGATTGGTTTTCTGCTTGAAAGGTAAGTTTCTCCACTTACCATTAGAACCAATAAGCATCATTTAACGATAATTAAGCACAATCGCTATTGATGGCGGCTACGATAAATAGATTTGCATTAATTGAGAAAAGTCGATAAAAAAGTCACAGGCTTAGCTTAAGTTACAAATTCCTCTGCCTCTTCACATTTTCAAATTCTTGAAGAGCTTAACTTGAAACTGCACATCTCACTGCTGGCCCAAGTTGTTCGAAGCGTCTGGATAACACGGTGGGTAATTCACTATCCAGATTTCCGTATGACTTGATGAAACGATGAACACACACAATTCAAGTATGGGAATGTCCTAGTGCACGGCAAAGGTAATATCTTGGAGTACATACAAACAGCTTGACAGTGACTTATCTAGAGAGTACAATCATCCAAGATGGGGCAAAGACTGAAGTCCCCTATTTCCGGCTTCGCTGCTCAAGCGAGTACTCACCTTACAATTCCCACAACAGGGTCCGGTGTCACACTCTGAATCGGGATGGAGTTTACATGTAGTGGCGTTACAGCAGCCCTCACTGTACTTCTTACACTCCTGAAGCAAAGAAAAAAACAACAACAAAACAAACCAAAACAAAACAGAAAAATTAAAGCCAAAAATACTAAGTTAAATGACTACACAGTTACGACTTAGGTAGTACGGTGCCTCTGGTACTGGGACATTTTTACCGAAGAATTCACATGCAATAGCCTCGAAACAGCCCACGCCCTATAATTATTTCACTCCTTTATCCATACCCTTGATACCTGTTCACGGTTATACTGCCAGTGAACCATTCGTTTGAGGTGATCAACTATCGCATACCAGCATAAACAAGATGAATCCAGCTTCCTGCATACCACGTTTCTAGAAACGCTTTATCAGTGGCCATGTGTTTTAAGCATGTCTTACATCAATGCACTAATTATGTTTTTAAGCAATTTGTTTCAATAAAGAAGTCCAATTGTTGTTACCTCAATTGTGCCACAGTCGCATTCTTCGCCTTCTTCTTTGAAGCCATTGCCACACTCAGCATCTCCGAACAACTACGAAATTTATGCAAACAATAAACTCAATCAATGCTGTAATACAACAACAGCCACGGCGGTAAATAGACCATTACCGAATTCAGTTGAGCTTCTTTCTCAAAGCGATTTCAGCATGGTGCTTAAGTTTTGTGGTGGACATTAGTCTCACTGGCATTGGAATCATTGATGTCGAGGCTCAAGACAACTCAGAAATGGTCAGTCATAGATCGTTCTAACATGACGTCAATGAGGTAATGTTGGAGACAATTCTCCGAGAATTGGCCATTTCCAAGTTCACGTCAGGCTCTCTTTCAAAGCGAGTCTAAGTGCGAAAGTTGTGCGATGGTAATTAGTTTTACTTCGCATATGAATAATTAACAATTATTCCACGAGCGCGCGTTGGATATGAGATGGTAATAACAAAATTAGTTTCGAACTGGAAGGTTGCTATTGATTTCCATGTTCATAATCATAAGTGATGCGATTCTCTGACAATCCACGCATCATTTTCAACAATTTCAACTAAATGGTTGAAGAAGTTCTCCTTTAAGGATCGAGGCTTCATCACAGCTCTATTAATAGGTGATCAGAGGAGACCACATGCAACCCAGTAATTTAAACTTTTCCTTCAATGTGAATATAATTCGAATCAGTGCCAATAAATGAATGACTTTCCTCTGTGCGCGCCGCTCCCGCCTTAGAACACAATTGGTTTCCTCTAAGGGCGTCGCCGGGCCCAGAGCTCTCCACGGAGTGTTGTTCTTACCTTATGCATACTTATTTCCCCAAGTGCAGAGGTACTTACAGATGGCGGTGTGTTGAACAAGCAAGAATCCATTCCTCTCTCCAAGTACTTTTCATATGATTCAAAACTACACGTCGACCATTCCGTCGATGGTTTACTCCTGAAAAGAAATGTTGTTTGCAGTTATAGTCCCGCTCAGGCCAGATGAATTAGTTGTTTCTCTTTCAGATTTTTTAGAGGTGTGCCTGCAAAGTGGCAATTTTGAAGCAGTTGAAGTGAACTTGGCGTGTAAAGAGTGCTTCATCAAGATGTTGGAACAGTCGGACGTTTGCGCATATGCTTACTTGGCTATTTCAGACATGATACATCCTTGACTTTCAGCCGGTGAATCACATTTACAGCCTTTAACTGAAACAAAAGATGTGCAGTTTTAATAGTTTTTGTTTACAAGGTTCATCGTACAATGCCACTTAAATGACCGCCACACTCCCACTCACAGAAAAGCGCATCATTTTGATTAGCATTAAAACAATGCAGTAATTAATGATGATGATGATGATATTGCATTTATATAGCGCATTTTCTATGAAGATATTCAAATGCGCTTTACAACACTTTGTGTGGGACTTTGCCAGACTGCTTTATGGTGCAGTTCACAATCTTAAATCAATAACGAGTAGAATTCACAGGTGCCCCCAGAACAGAACGAGTGATAGACCATCACACATGAGACTACGTCCCCTACTCTTCTCGAACAGTGTGTGGGTTCTTTAACGTCCCACACAAGTGTTGTGAGACGGGACCTACGGTTTATCGTCCTTATCCGAGAAGACTAGAAAGTCTAACCAATTGCAGATGTCATTACAAAGGCAGCACCTTCTCCTCAGTTATTTTAAGACCCTAAGTCTTGGTCCGGCCGGGATCTGAACCCACGACCTTCCGCTCAGCAGACTGGCGCCTTATCCCTTTATGCTAACCAGGCGGCGGCTGGCTACTTATCTCGAGATAATATCGGTTAAGACATACCAGATTCCCGATTTCAAAGTTGCGAAGGGAATTTACGTTTACGCAAGAAGAACAAATTGAACTGTGCCGGTCACTCCAACTATCACGACCACAGTCCCAAGAAAACTAGAGGGAAAAATGCCAATGCACAAAGCTGGCAATAGATCAATAGAACCGGCGACATACCGAACAAGCTTCCTACTAAACTTGTCAAGACACCCAAACAACAAGCACTGGCGATCCATACAGCACGCCCCGTAAAAATCTAGCATGAAACGTGTTCTGTCAAAAACTGATAAGACTCCGCAACTAGACAACACACTTCCCGAAAAAGCTGGCTTTAGGCCAAAACTGACAACGTAAACGCCCGCAGACAAGGTTCTCCCCATACTGAATGGCAACACGCTGAAACAAAATTCCTTGCCACACGCTTCCCGCAAAAACTGTTAACATACAATTGAGGCCGCGAAAAACAATCAATTTTGAATGAGTGGTGTAGCATGTTACAGAGAAGGGATAAGTAATTGTAACTCACTATTTTCATCGTGGAGCATTCCAAAGTTATGTCCCATTTCATGAGCCACTGTAGCGGCAGTAGCTGCAGCACTGTTGGAGTGGTCCTGCCGAACAGAGAAAAGATTCAAAAGCTCCAAGATATGATATGGGCATTAGGAAAAAAGGCGGGTTGATTACGAACTGTTGCTAGCAGTTGAAATATTCAGCAAGTTCCGGGCTTCTCATGGGGCAGAGAAAACGTTCCCTCCTCGCAAGCCGGGTGATTATCATTATTCCAACACAACAAGCGTGAAGGCCCCGTCAAACTCTGGAAGAAAAACTTTTAAAGTGCTACTACGATCAAAAATCACTTTTGTTTTTCTTCACATTTCGAAAGTACTTGTGCTGAATACTCGGCATGCCAGATCTTACGGTCCGCCATTACCTGGTGCGGTTCCGACCGATAAGCCCTCAGAGAGCTAGATCGAGGAGAAAGTGACGTCATCTACTCACTGGCTTAAAAATGGAGTGTGATTGCGGCTTATTTAGTATGCAGCACGAGAGTTTTTTGCTTTCAAAATTACTTGTACAAACCAATTACAAGATCACGTTACAAGAAAACAAGAAAGAGTGGAGCAACTAAGTAATATACTTATTACAATATTTGTAGATAATTACAGAATTGTTCGCATATTTGCCAATACATTGTCCGTGAAAGGAAGAGGAAAAAAAAACCAGCAGTTTAAAACAATGAACTGAAGAAATGATCCTCACACTTTCTGGACAATTTAAGCAATTGTCTCTTGTATGCACTTGAAAAATTCACGTGACTTCAACGGGATTCGAACCCACGACCTCTGCGATGCCGGTGAAGTGCTCTTACCAACTGAGCTATGAAGCCACACAGTTGAGAGCAGGTCAAATTGCTGGGCTCATGCGTGTTTTCCCGTGAAAGGAATGATGAATGAAAGAAATGATTATGAACTGCGGGTTAGAAATGAACTGAAGAAATGATCCTCACACTTTCTGGACAATTTTTCAATTTTTCTTGAATTTTTCAAGTGCATGCAAGAGACAATTGCTTAAATTGTCCAGAAAGTGTGAGGATCATTTCTTCAGTTCATTTCTAACCCGCACTTCCTAATCATTTCTTTCAGTTTAAAACAAGTCAGCAAAAGGAGTCCATTTTGGGGTGTCTCCCGCTTGTGTCTCTATTGTAAATCTAGATTTGACGAGACGTAAAAAGAGCCGAAATTTGGGTTGCCATATATGATAATGCGCTAACAGGAAACAGTAGTTGAATTGAAGCACATATTTTGCATGAGATTCCGGCCTCAGGCCCAGTGCAGTAATATTCAATAGAGTGTATTCGCCGATTAACGGAAGGTTGTCGTGAAGCCAGTCAGTCACTCTTTTCCAAAAGGTGGAAGCAGCATTACATGACCAAAATAGGTGGATTAATGTCTCCAAGGAATCATGGCAAAAGGTGCATTCCTCGTTTTCTTTTCTTCCTATTTTAATTAAAAAAATCGTTGGTTGGTATACGCCCATGCAAAAGTTTAAACTGGAACTCGATCAGTTTAGTACTTTTGGTGCATCTTGGTGCCATAAGGTAAGCAAGTTCCCAGTTAAAATTGTTGCCTTCATCAAAATAGTTACAGTCCTGAAGCCATTTGTTTTGGCTACTGCTTGGGGTTAGACCCCTGGCACTGACTGGCTGTTTGTAGATTAACGGGCCTGGCCTTTTGCTTTTCATAATCTTGTCACGAAATGTTACAGAGTTGTTTTTTCTAAGCTCTGCAGCACCAGACACCGTTTTACGAAGAGATTTTATAGCTGACAATAGACCGTAAAACCCAAGAGGGCGTACTATTAGGTCATGTTTTGCGACAAATGTATTCAGAGTCAGAAATCCGTTATTTCCTGTTGTTTGAAGGTGTTTTACTTTAGTTATCCCTTTTCAAACCAATCCTTAAAGAAACTGGCATATTATCAATTCTCATTAGTGAGCCATAATGCCTGTTCTCCAAAATTGATTTCAGAAGTTATTTGGCGCGCTCAAAGTTTATTTCGGCCCAACATTCTAATATTTCCTTAACGAAATATCAGTACTAGGATCTTGCCAGACTTTACCTGCACAACTCCACCGGACTTGCGGGCACACATGGCCATTACTGCAGCTTTTCCGACAGTTGAACCTTTGAAAGATAGATGCCTTTAAACAGAAGGAACGCCGACAATTAGACGCCATTTTTAGTTTGCTACTAAAGACGAGGAGACAGAATTTATTGCTCATCCAGAACGCTTCGGAAGCGGGAGGCAACACACCATTCAAAAGCCGCGTAAAAATAGCGCTTTTTTTGCACAGTGCTAGTTAAATTGGAAACTTGGAAGAACTTCAACAAAATTTAAGACGAATAAAGATGATGGCGGTGACAAGGGGAATCTTACGTCAAAAACATAGCATTATCGTGCTTGCGCCTTTTCCACAGCTCATTGTTTCTGTAATCCATAAAATTGTCCAAACAAGCATCTGAGTCTTCAACAACAGCGATGCGGTCAGCCTGGTTCCAAACTTCGACCATGGTTAGAGCCACACGAATGTTCAAAGGGCGAAAAAGCTGAAAAGAAATGTCACAGCATCAAAACAAAATGTCAACACAAAGAAATTCTTATTTATTGTACTTGAATAGCGCACAGACGATAACAAAACAAATCCTCAGTTTGATTAAATGAATCTATTGTAGATGATCAGATGTCTACAGGAGAGAATTACATGTAAATGCAGCCATAAAAGTGAAAACTCAAAAAATTTATTTAATTGTGAGCTTGTGGTGAGTAATAGCATACTTACAGAGTCCACTATATTAGCTATATTCTTTGATCGCCACTCCACTGCAGCAACGCTTTTAAGTTTCAAAAACTAAGTCATGAAACGAAGGCATAAAACACATTATGACCAAGAAAGCGCTATGAAATGAGACGGAACACTGAAAAGTTAACTTAGGATTTTTTCCATTGACTCTTCACCCCCCTCGAAAAAAACAAACAAAAAAAACCCCACCACACTCCCTAGCGCATGTTTATCCCAATCCGGCATTATGATAAAGAACGTGGAGTGGAAAGGGAGGCAACAATAAAAAACTTTACTTGCTTCAATTTTGCTTCGTACGGATGCATGCCAACCTGCAGTGATCTGAAAATCAGTCGGGAGATTTTCCCTTTGATTTCCTGACCTCTTCCTCCAACAATAACTGCAACCGAGGTGCAATCCCTATCCAACGCGGCGAGATTAACGGCCAATAATAAAAGCAATAATAAAACTTAACTGGGTGAACGACGCACAGAAAGGCAAAAGTCAGCTAAGGGCCGCAATATACAATTACAATAGACTTAGCAGAGTCCATGCAATTCGGTCCGTAACCATATCGGTGATATAACAAAAATGGACGACCGCGCAGCGGAGTGCGATTTGTTTATCACAAGTATGATTAAAGAGCGAATTATTATTGGAAGTCCTATTACCAACTTATCATAAAAATGACAATGTTTACAACTGTTTTCTAAAATGCTGTCATTGTTCAAGGGGAAATATTCTCCATTTTGCAAAGAGCCGGCCAGTTTGAAAGTCTTTGCACCGTTTTGTATGGTGATTGAAACCAAGGTTGTGATTGGTTCAATACAACTTTGAATGTGATTGGCTTAATGAATTGTCCGATAACAAACTGGCAAGCAAATTCGTGGAAAATAGATCTTTTAATCCAATCACTGTAGAGGAAATTGTAATTTTTGTGATAAACATGATGATAAACTCGACAAGCCCGAGTGTCTTTTGACGTCTGATATATGTAGCACACAACTCGTTACAACCTCTACCTTCATGGATCAGTGGACGGAGTTCTATTGTTTATAGGCCTGGGGTTGATTGTTCCTATTGTGCGTCTATTTGTTTACATTGTTTTCTGAAACAATGCGGAGAGCTTCTGTAACCCGGGGTCGAACATTTCGTCAAAACGGAAAAGGATGAAGCAAGAGTCTTGACCGGAGTCGGACCGTACAAGTTACGGGAAATTCGTTTGTTTCCGGGTATCTGGATGAGTTGGCATACAGGTATACTTCGTATAAAGAGTCCCTCAAAAACTAACCCTCTTGCAAACGTTTTGTCAATTTTCACCCGCCTTATTTCTCCTCTCTTCTCATTTGTAATCAACAGGTTGGCCAGTATTGGTAATTTCCGTGCTGCGTACAATTTCATCCGGCAACATTAGGAACTGTATAGGTGATCAGCTAAACATACCTGACTATGATCATTGACAATTATCAGCTCCACAAATTTTGTTTCACTCTGCAGACTTCGCCGAGCCTAGAGGGAGACAAGAAGAGTTTAGCAAAAGCCTAGAGGCGAAAAGAACGATTTAAGCACAGTGTTCACAGCTCATCGACCATGACATTGCACATAAAGGAACGTTCACCTGAGGGCTGCCATTTCTATATTATGCGCCAAGAATATGTACGATTGCTTTTCGGCTTTAATAGGGTAAATTCTGCGAAATCAAACACAGCGTACCTAATATTGTCCGTTATTACCATTCCTATTGTCGTGACAATATCATTACAACAAAGTACTCAAACAATTACCCTATGTTTTCCATGTGAAATTATTTCATCCATAACAGGCATTGAGCTTGAATGATCAACTCCTGCAATAAAAATGATACAGTAATGAGTTTTCTCTCCCAAAATAATGTACTTGAATGTACTTTGGAAAAATGATACGTACAGTAACCTCGCACTTTACCAAACCCGCCAATAGTATTATTTGATCCTTTTGATTTCTGTTAATATCTACTTGTGTATACATGGATCAATCAGTAGGGGAATGATCACCTGTTAACCTTTCCACCTCCAAGAGTGACTTAAAAGATTTTATTCTGGCTGATGCTGGAGAACTTTACTCCACAGTTGGAGACTTCTTACAGAGTAAAGGTTGAGTGATGTTGAAACAAATCATAGAATAAAACAAACAAACAAACAAATTCTGCATCGCGCAAAATATAGTTACATCGCAAAGTACAATATCAAAGATGAAGGAGCCACTGACCACATCGTTTTTCTCCCTGCACCATATCTCTAGGCCGGTACATAATGTGCTGTAAAAAGTTGCAATTTGAAATTAGTTTGCAACTACAAATGTATAGCCTCTAAGGCTATGCGTGTGGATGATGTTCATAATTACAACAGAAGTGGGGGTAGGAGGGTGGGTAAGACTTACCAAATTCATGATTACACAAATTCCCCTCTATTGTTATTCATTTGCCCAGCGGACGGTTTATGGCAATCGATAAATTAAACTCATTCATTCATTTCAATTAACTTCCCAACTATTTTAAGTCGGGAATGCGCTCATGCACAATGAATGACTTATCGCTGCCTGTTGGAGAGTGGAGGAATAGACCAATTTCGATATTCTAAAATTCAACTTGAAACAATAAACATGACTTCGAGGCTCCGGGGAATAAAGTAAGCATTTGTATGAGTTTTTGCCCCGGAGCCTCGAGATGACGCCTTCTGTGTAAGAGTGAATTTTAATATATCGAAACTGGCCTATTTTGGTCTAGGCTCCCTGGATAACCTGGCCATTTTAGCGATTTGTATCAGCGCCGCATATAGTTATCTGTTTTGCTCAAACGGAATCTATCGGTTTAGAATTTTAAAAGTAATACAGGGTTCGTACTCTTGATGTCTCGATCAATTCCAAGAGCGCCCATCACCCCCCCCCCCCCCCCCCCCCCCCCCCCCCCCCGGGCAAACCCCGGCTCCGGGAATTTGATGCAAGAAGAAGCCCGCCTGGTCGGGCATTTGATTATCGAAAAGGGCGACAAGCTGGAGGATTACGTAATTCATTCCTCGGGCAATTTACTCAAGAGCCATTCCGCGATTCCGCGTGAGTTTTGTTGCTGAAAGGAATGCCTTTTTTAAGAGTTTGGAGCGTTGACAGCAAAACTTGACGCTTTGTGAAGGCCTTCCCGATGGGGTATTTGACCGCAATAACTGGCAACATCGTGGGGAATTTTCACCAAAATTTCTCTAAAAACTCAAGTGCCCAGGGGGTTGCCACCGAGGGGGGAAGAGTGGGGAGGGGCGCTCTTGGAATTGATCGAGACATAAGAGTTTTTCAAATTCGATGACTTTCCATGACCTTTTCCAGTTTTCCACGAACTAAAGCTTAGCTGACACTTTGGAAAATTGTCAAAATCGTCCTTGTTTTCGGGTATATTCTGACAAAACTCGCCTGTATTTTACTTTGTCCTTGCCTCGACATTTGCAATAATTTACCTACCACACGAAACTATAATTTTCCATGACTTTTCTACGACCGACAATTAAATTCCATGACTTTTCAGGCCTGGAAACTGAAATACTTAAATTCCATGACTTTCCAGGTTTTCCAAGACCCGTAGGTACCCTGTAATAGATGCTCCGTTCAAAAATGAGTTGCTCAAGATGAGTTATTTGGAGTCGCTCCAAATAAGTTAGCAAGTTCTTAGCAACTGTTGCCATATCCATCCAGACTGTGTTGGAGGTAATCAATCATTACCTAGGGACACCTACAGGACAGCCCCGATCAGCAATAGAGAGGATTTTGATGACGTAATGTCATCACTTTGTGCACTGGATGTGTGGGGCCTCGGGCCTCCCCAGAAAGTTTTGTAAACAAGGCATGTGCCAAGAGACTGGGACCCTCGCAAGTTTGGACAAGCAGGGCTATTGACGTTTGACACATATGTAGAGGGTCGGGTCTAAAGCTGAAAAAGGGGTTCTTTCCCCATTCCTTCAACACTGCCAACCATCAAACATATGCGGGACCCATTCCAGCCAAGGACTGTTACGACCGCGACAAGATGATGGAAGGGAAACACGAGGAGTTCCCGGCTTGGCATGATGCACGTGTGGCCGAAGGTTACGTCTTCGACTTTTGACAGGAACTCGAGGCATGATGAGAGTTGAATGTCCATTTGCTGAAAGAGGGTTGCCACCACTTCCAGCAGGAATTCGAGACAGAAACTGACTTCAATGCTTTCCTGAAATGCGTCACAATCACCTCCTCCTGCATGCGGTACTACCATAACACCATCGCTGTCGAAGCCCCACTGGGCTGGCACAGGGCCTGCACTAGGAAGAGCGTTGAGGCCTTGAAGTGGCTTCACTGGTTCGAGCAGGAAGTGCATCTGTGAGAGCATGACCGATGAGGAGTGGCAGGCTCAACAGCTGATGAAATTGGAGGTCCTTGACTACGAGATTCCCGGCCCCAGACTGCCCGTGGCCAATCGTATCACGCACGCCAGCAACTGCGGCGAGCAACAACCCTGGATCAGCAGGCGAACCCTTGCCGTGGACAGCTATGACCCTGTGACCAACACAGCATTTGAATACGATGGGGATTACTTCCATGGCTGTCCTCGGTGCTTCAAAGGGCAGATGCACAAGAAGAGCCACGTGCATCCTGATAGGACCCTGCACGAAGTCTACGAGGTCACCCAGGCCAAATGGTTGTGCAATTGGAAGCGACTGAAGGCCCAACGATAGGACATCCACGCCGGTCTGGCCGAACATCCCATCGTGTTGCAGTTGGATCCGCTGGATACTTTCTGTGGGGGACACACCAACGCTGCAGTGCTGTTTGCCATCATCCACCCCGAGAAGGGAGAGCAGATCCGCTATATGGATGTCAAATCCCTCTAACCGTGGGTCAGCAAGTACTGCAAGTATCCCACTGGACACCCAGAGATCAAGACTCACATGCAAGGCACTGACCTGTCCCCATACTTCGGGTTGGCCAAGGTGGACGTCATCCCACCGCCGCTGCTGCACCATCCTGTCTTGCCGTTGTGCAGTGGGGGACAAATTCATGTTCCTACTGTTCCACACCTGCATGGCCATCGAGCAAGCCAAACCACCCATGGTGGATTGCACGTGGTCTTGCCCGCACACCCCTGAGCAATGCATGCTGACCAGTACGTGGTGCACGCCCGAGCTGGAAAAGGCAGTGGAGTTAGACTATGACATGGTCAAGATCCATGAGGTCTAGCATTTCCCATCCCACAAAACAGGACTCTGCCGGGTACATCAACACCTGGCTCAAGTGCAAGACTGAGTCCAGCAATTGGCCGCCAGGACCTGCCTGGGATCTCGAGCATAGTGAGTGCCAAGCAACCCGTGACCGGTACATGGCCAACTACCTCCCTCGCAAAGGCATCCAGTTGTATCCCGCCCTTATTGCCAAGAACCTGGGCTGCAAAGCCACTGTCAAATACATGCTCAATCCTTTCTGGGGCAAGTTTGGTGAGCACACTAACAAAAGCAAGGTGGAGCAGGTCACCACCCCCTCCCAGTTCTACGATCTGCTGCACGACATGTCCATTGTCCTCCACACCATGCTGGTCGTCAATGAGGAGATGCTGGACAACACGTACAACTACGTCTAGATCCAGAGAGCAACCACACCAACGTCTTCATCGCCACCTTCACCACCTGCCACGCCCACCTGAAATTCTACAGTTACCTGGAGCATGTGCGCATCAATGCTCTCTACTTTGACACGGACTCGGTCATCTACAAATAGTGGCCTGGAAAACTGGAGATCGAGCTTGGCGACTTTATTGGCAAGATGACCGATGAGTTGATCCCAACAGTTGCATAAATAATAAATAAATAAATAAATAAATAAATACAGGGAATTTGCAGTGGCACCTTCACAGAGTGGCTATTCGTCCACTGAAATCCAGATTGAATTGGAATTTGGAAATGTTGATTTTTGAGGATAGGGGAAAACTGGGGTGCTCTCACCACTGCGCCATCCCTGCTCCCCTCAACATCTAGGAGTTCATGCCGGATGGCCCCAATAACTATGGGTATGAGACCCACAAGGTTAAGCATTGCTGCAAGTTGTGAGGTTCAGCTTGAATCATTGTGGCAGGCAGCAACTCAACTACCAGGTCCTGAAAGCCAATGTGCTGCAAGAGTTGTGGGACCACTTGGACCAGCCGTGCCAGATCCCAGTCTTCAACCCACATTTCATCATGCGGGACAAAGACCACCAGCTGGAAACTGTCACCCAGATCAAACGCCACCAGCTGGTCTTCAACAAGTGGGCCAATACCACCATCTTGTACCTGTACGGCTATCTGGCCACCCATGAGGAGACGCTGACCAGGTTCGTGGGCGTGCAAGCACGGATCCAGGCAACATGGCGGGTGGACAACCGACGACGCCTAGACACCCCGACGATGCCTAGACACCCCGACAACGCCTAGACACCAAATGCCTTCATCTGCAATGCAAGAGCGAGGCCCTGCATCGACAGAGGGCACAGCATTGTAAAACGTGGCACACGCAAAGGGAGGAGATAGCGGACAAGCATCCCCAGACAACCTAGATTGTAAATATTTTGTAACTATAGAGGGGTCTGGGTCGGCATCTTTGGCGTCAAGCTTGACATCGGACCAGGTTCGTGGGCGTGCACCCACAGCTCCAGGTAATGTGGCAGGTGGACGACCGACAATGCATAGACACCGAATGCCTTTCTTTTATACAATGCAAGAGCGAGGCCCTGGAACCACGGAGGGCAAAGCATCGTGCGATGTGGCACAAGCAACGGGAGGAGATAGCGGCCAAGCATTCCCAGACCACCTAGATTGTAAATATTTTGTAAATAGAGAGGGTCTGGGTCAGCATCTTTGGCATCATCTTCGACGTCAGGCTCGGTGGTCCCCTTGATTAGCAAGCACTCTCGGCTTCACGTCGTAGACGACCACCAGACCCACATACATAGACCCCATGCTCGTAATTTTTCCAGTGAATGGGACGGGCAGTCACTTGGACCTGCCCACATGTTGCCATTTTGTAAATAGTCTATTTTTCCTCATTAAATTGTTGGTTCACTTGATTTGCCTGATTTTGGCATCGCTTCTGGTTCGCATGACACCTAGCGTGACCATTTCTGGTCTAGCGTGATGCATGATGTCATTTCTCATCACCTTCGGTTTTTAGGAAGTCACTTCTGGTCTCAGCTCATTAATTGTGCTCAACATCCGGTCAAAAAGAAAACATGGCAGATGCTTAATGAGATGCATTGTGTGCTGATTGGTCCATTTGGGTCACACGGTACCCAATGCATCTCTGGCTACCCACTATATAAGCCACTCTAGCTGCTTACTGGCATCTACATATATTTCCATTGATCTCTAAGATTTTATTGCCTAGTTCTGCACACATTCATGACTGTTTCAATTTCCTCTTCACAAACAAAGAATGTTTCTGTTTAAAAAAGGATATTTCTTACACACTCAGATAATTTAAAAACAAAACAGAAAAAAACAAAACAGAAATGGTAGATGGTGTAAGCTGCTCCCTCTTTCAACAGCTCTGACTTGTCAATGTCATCTCCATTTGTCTTCATTTGTATAGTGTTTTTCAACACTTTTTTAAGGAAGGTATTTGATAATTGCCGTTGTAACTATCAAAATTCCTTGATGTAATTTGATCATCCCAGTAAGCATAGTCGTGAGAAGGACCATTGCTTTGGTGACCGATATTTCAACAACCTGAGCCTTGACTTCTCAGGACTTCCTCATCTTGACTTCTCAGGACTACACTCACCTAGACGATCAAAGTACATCAAGGTATGTCACTTCCAGGATTTAACCATATCCCACTATTAAAACAGAATTGGTACCTCTTGGGGTTTAAATTACTTTGGGCCACACCCACAAAACAACCTTGTACCTTTTACAGTTATTTTAAAAGAAATTTAAGAAAACTCCTGTCATAGTGGGGAGTCCCCCCCCTGCCACTGGGTGTGGCTTATCCAAGGCTTATCTACCATTTTGTATTACATATTGGTTTTAAAGAAAACCATCATTTGTCAGTGATTTATTTGCTTTGTAACAGATGATACATGTAAATATTTCACTGACCAGTAACATGTGTATGTGTTAGGTTTTTAAGTTAAGTTATTATTATTATTATTGTACAACATGTAGGTAACAGCCATGGAAGTGACGGCCCTGCTTTAGAGCATTGCTACTCACTTGGTTTGTACTTCCAGGCAGTGGTTGGACAAAGTATGTCTCATTTCCATCATACACCATTCCCCTTTAATGTAAAGCAATTATAAATGATAAGTTAGCTGCATTTATCTTAAAAGACATGCAGTGGTAATTATTGAAGGGCTCGGAGCAAAAACGTCCTATGAACTTTTCAGTGCAGGTTTCATCGTTTGTTGAAATTGCCACCAACGTTCACACAATATTATATGGAATGACCTTTTGTGACTGTATCCCAAGATGTAGTGTATGAAGAAAATTGGGGGCAAGAAATGAAAATGCCAGAGATCATGAAAATGCAGAAAAAAGACAGTATTTTCTTGATTTGGTGGAAATAAATGTGATTTCGCAAGATGACACAAAAGTCACTTAGGCCATTTCTGCATGGAGACCTTCCACTGCATTTCAGACCAATTGCCATGATTGTCTTGGAAGATGAGTACTTCATCTGATATGCAGAAATCGTATTTGCCAGAGACGCCTTATGCATCAAGATAAAATACCAAAAATACTGTAAAACTCCCAAGTAATAAATTATTTAATACTTGGACTCACTCAATTCCTTGACATGTGCTGATGGCAACAATTGAGTGTTGTAAACCTTGCACAGTGCCTTGATAGAAACAGCTATTGTTTCTCTGCAAGCACAAAAAAGATTCTTATTTCAAATAATTCTTACTAGCTCTAATAATATTATAGTGTAACTAGAAGGAAAAAAAACAAGGATCATCAGATTTTATCAATGCCATTTTGGCCACTAAAGGCCATCTCCAGTGAACAGTGTAAACTACAGTGACCGCAATGATGTATCATACAATGCATATCGTTACGTGCTTGCCAATGACAGTATTTATTACTAACTGTATCACTGTATGTGATCATACTTACTGATACACACAACTTCCTCCATAATGGACTGAACTTTTTGTTTGTAACCCTGTTAACTTTGGTTAACTTTAATGCATAGAAAGTCCTCTGTATTGTTTTTCATGCTCAAATTTCTGCATTTCAGAAAGGGTGTCTATGTTTTAGTTAAAAATGAAATTCAGGTGAAATTGTTTCAAACTAGTTTGACTCAAAATTTGATTTGCTTCCTCACCCCTTGATTGAAAAGCACAATGAATGGTAAACCTTCTTTGTGACTTTTTAGAGGGCACTTAACCATTGTGTGAAATTGCACAGAGCCACATTTTGTCCTATAAGCAGCACTCAGACAAATAATTATGGAATGGCTTTCCTAAGTTGTAGGCAGAAAGTAAACAAAAACTGAGGGCAAGAGGATTGAAGAAACAGGAGAAAAGATTCTTGGTTTTTGGGGGAGGGGAGGGGAGGGGAGGGGAAGGGGGCTTCTTTTCATATCATAATCTGTCCTGTTTTTTGCATACAGCATGGGACAAATCTCTTCATAATTTTAGTGCAGTCAGTTCAGTAGGAATTGGCCACCATTTTGCAAAATGAACAAAATCTGCAAAAGTCATTGTGCACAGTAAGAAGGTTTTCCACTAGCCTCTTCTATATTACTATAAAATCACTTGAACCTGAATATCATTAAATGTACTGCAATATTTATACAACACTTAGTTAACTCAATCATACCAAACTTTTTACGAAAAAAACAACAACGACTACAAAAAGTTGAAAGGAATGGCCCAAGGACCATGGTTCAGATACAAACTGAGTGAGACATTTTCTTTTTGCAGGGCATAATTAGACGTAGGGAAAAGGCACAATGCCAAGCCCATCTCCCAGACTTTCACCCTGTCTGATAACCTCTTTACAATATTTTTTGTGTAAATGAAACTAGTTATTGTTGCAAACTGGCAAGGAAATGCCCAACTTCAATTTAGAAGACCTCATGTAAATGAAGTGACTAAAAGGTTAAATAATTTAATTGAACTGAGTTGATCATCTTTTTGTTCTAAAATAATGCAGTTGAATCTTCCTTTCATAAATACTCTCAACTTGATATTATTAGAACAATCATGTTTTAACTGATTTCTCTTCTGTGACTCAAGGTTCCTTTCTAAAACAGATAGCCCCGCGGCCAGTATTCACTCCCTTCTTGTGTATTTTAAAAGGAATCGCCTTGAAGGCCTAGGGCAGATATGGGGGTGTGGCTGCTTACAATGCAGCAATGCACATATGTTTACACCATGGTTCTTGAATCCTCCCTGTGCTATCAGTCACAAAAATCACAAAATTCTACTGACATAAAATCACATGATTTTCAAGATAAAAAATTAACTTATCAGCCTTTAGTACAGACAATACTATTGCAGCTGCCAGCGTGACATGTATAAATAGCTTGCATGTCACAAGGATTGTTCTTCATTCAAATACTGAAGGCTTGTTCCGACTTGCTGATATCCCAACAAAATAGCAAAAAAACCACATATTTCCCTTAAAATAACAAAGGCCTGACCTTGGTTGTTCAAAAGATGGAGGGTGTTATCCATCAGATCAATCATCATCCAGCAGATAAATGCTAGCAAAACCAATTGAGTTATCCCATGGATAGTGATTTATTCAGTGGATAGTGCTATCTATCCATCCTTTGAGAAACTGGGGCCTGGTCTGTCAATGCAGGCTTCTTCACAAATTAATTATGTATTTTTTTCGTTTTTTCTGTCTTGAATCTCACTGACATGGTCAGTCAAATGATGAAATGAACAAGAAGGCCTAATGTCACACCAGCTGGCCCCCACCTGTGGTTACTTCAGTAATATTACTAATTTACTTTATAACACGTGATACAGCACATGCAGGAACAACTTCAGCGGCGTCCTCTCCTTAAGGGAGATTCCCTTTAATTACATATGAAGCATTCATCTTGTTCAAAATCACAACGAAACTACAAGAACCTTCGTGGAATCAGAAATAACACGATCATATAGTCTCATATTTCACTGCTGTCATCGCACGATTAGATACCAAGACAGAAATCCATTAGAATTAGTTCTACTCGCGTGCGCGACACATAAACACAACTACTTATTAGCCTGACCAGTCTGCTCTCGATTGCTCTGTATTGGATCATCGAATTCGCGACAACTCTACGGAAATGTTATCTGGATTAGCAATAATTAAATGCAAACCCATTTAATAGCACTAAAACCTTGTCATGCATTGTTAACAACAAGATTCCGTCTTATAACCACTGAAGCGCCAAAGTGAGCATTCAAAACTCTTCCGTGCACAAATTAAATGACACAAACCTCATGCCCACTTATAATTTCATCGCCGTCAGCATCAAAAGATCTTGACACATAATTGGCGGAAAGGACAACACTAAAGAAAGAGAAAAACAATTTATATTAACGCCGATAACATCAAATCCGCACGGAAAACCTCGCGGCAAGCTGTCTCCTGAATGAACTTGGCTCATCATTGCTCGCAAAGCAACGTTATGCTTACCGGTTCCGTGCAACATCCAACACAAAATCCTGGCCGAATCCTCTCAAGGAGATAACCGCTCTTTTGATATGATCACCCTGAATAAAAAATAATACATTCATCTGAAAAGAATCTAAATGAATGGTTGCGTTTAAATTTCCATCGAAGTGCGCGAGGGGCGCGAAATATAAGCTTAAGAAAACTACGATCGACTTCCTCTTAGATCAGAAGTAGGCCGCGAATTATAGTGTGATCAAATGTGGCCAAAAACTAAGCTCAAACCTTGGAAATGTCACAGAAAAGAGCCGTTTAATCTGGCAGACGAATACTGAATATTGGCCTTACTCACCGAACTAGATCGTGTTGATGTGACACTCCTCCATCCTCCTTGCGTTTGAAGTTGAGGTGCGACAATGTCGTAGCTTCGTAATTCCTGCTCAAAATTACTCCCATCTAAAGAGTTGAACATATACAAGAAAGTACAAAATAAATAACAGAGAATATTCTAAAGGAAGACTGCAAGGAGAAAAATTAAAATATCAACTCACTTGTGAAAGGAAGTCACAACAAAATAAATAAACAGACAAATACTGGGCTGGGTTTTCGAATTTTGTTCGCATTACCTGTCTTTCCAAATAAGCTCAAATGAGCCACAATGGCTAGCAAAGAGAACCTAAGTAAACTCATCTTCGTTTCCTTGTTTCCAAATGATTAAGCCCCTTGCTCGTGGAAGTGTCTAGCATGGGTGCACCGTCATTTGGATATTGTAATAGCATTCGCCTTTCAGTCGCAGCTATTTTCATCGCCCGTCATGTTCTCGTCCTCTACGTATTTCCTGTGATCATGATCTGGTGTTCGTTTCATGAGCCCACTATACAATGCAGTCAGTTACTAAAGTGGGCGGAAGGGAAGACAGATGACGGGGGTGGTGGGGAGGGCCAGTGATGTCATATTTCTGGCAAAATGGCGTCCTCCTCAAACCTGTCTGGCTATGACGACCTCACAACTGCTTTCATTCGTCACAGAGAGGGGCGACTATTTGACCGTAATTTGGACCGTAAGCTTAAGTTATTCCTAGTTACCAAGCAGGAATATTTATCAGCGTTGTCCATCTCGTTTGTACAACAACCTCATCGATATTGTACATGAAATCACATGCAGCGTAAGCGTAGTATGTAAGGGAATCGACTGCTAAAAATATGTAATTATAAGTATTTCGAACAAATAAAGACGAAGCTTTCTCAATATGAAGTGTATCTGTCTAGCTGTAAACACCTTTATTTCATAGACGCTGGACAAACGAATAGACTTCACATTGAAAAAAGGTTCGTCTATTTCTTCGAAATATGTATAATTAGATATTTCTGGCAATCGATTCCTAACATATTACGCTTGGGCTGCCTGTGATGAAATGTGATGAAATTGTTGTTTTTTTAGAGAGGATAAAAACTGAGGGAGAAAAAATACTTAAGGAGAATGACCCAAGAAGGACTTCTCGTATTAATCCACATTCTGTGTTTTGGATGGTGGCGGCACTAGCTGTATTCTATTACACAGATTTTTACATCGCATTGAGATTTGATTCCAGAATACACAGGTCAGTGGCTTGGTTGATGGTAATACAGCTATCATTGGCCATTCCCTGGTGGTGATGGAGGTTACCCTCCGCAGCAAAAACAGCTGCAAAGGAGACTGTCATTGAGGGGACTTTGTAAAGGACCCTGTCAAAGTTTCTAATCCCCTCCCCTCCCCCCCAAATGAGGACAGAGCAATAAGGAAATTGCCCCTCCCCAAGGCGGATCATACTGAACAGCTTGAACCTGCAAACGTTTACTACTAGTCAGCTATCTGCCATCGTAATATATGAAGTGACAAATGCATTGTCCTGTGCAGCAGCCTTTGCATTCTTGATTTAGTTCCCTCTTTGCCCCACAATGAAAGGCTTCATGTACCCTCATTTCCCCCACCTCTTGTGTAAAATAATTCTTTAATCTCTCCTATAAGTCTCCATACAAAGTTGTATTTGCCAAGGGTTTGAAGGTTGCCTGGTTTTGCAATTATTTTGGACTGTACTATGATAACATTTGTGTTGTACTTTGTGTTGTACAAATTTTCCTATCATTGTGTTGTGAAAATTCCATGATTCATTTGTCATAGGACATGGTTGTATGTTGGAGGTGCTCTCATTGGAGTAAACCTTTGTGTTGGATGTTACTGTGTGCTGTGGTTGAGTTACTATAAGAAGATCACTGACTGGGAAAAACATTCACCTTACATCATACCGATTGCAACTGCATCATTCATTGCTGGCATGATTTGGTAAGAATTTAATGGATTATTTTTTCTCATAGATTATGCCTGTTAAAATGTTAATGGTAATGCCAATAACACTTCTATTTCTCTTGTTGCAGCTCAACATATGCACTTTGGCCCATATGGAAAATTCTAACACCATTCATAACGTTCACATTATTCATGGGCATCATCTTCTTAGCAACCTTAATACCTGTATAGATAAAAAGTTTATTTTTTTCTGTTCATCCACTTTGCTCTATTCTAAACAAAATAACCTATGGAATCACAAAGTTTTTCACTTATATATTATTGGGAATGCTCAGATTCAATTGTGCCATGATAATATGGATGGGAAATTTAGTAGTGTGAATTGTTAGAGTTAATAGTAATTCTGTGTACTGAGTTAGCTGGTTGTAGAGATCTTCCAGAGTTGCAAAGTTATCCAGGCAGGCTGTACAAATGTCATGAACATAATTGTCCTTTTAGAGGCTGAGATCCTAATGCTTACTTTTCAAAAGAGCAAGTGAGATTCGGGAGCAAGCACTGTGCCCTTTTAACATATGGTGCCAGAAAACTGTGGGGGAGGGCTGAAATAAATTATCAATAAGTGGGAGTTCATGGAAGCACATCTTTTGTTTGGACAGGAGGACTGGATCTTTGTGGAAGAAAATAAAATGATGAATTCACTGTTGATGATGAATCACTAACACCGTGATTTTAGAGGTGTTTTTCATAGAAGTAATCTTGAGACAGGGAGTGTTTTACAGAACAGCTCTGTATCATGAAAACGATAGGAATGACTATTAAAAACAAGAGGCCTAAGGGTGTTTCGGTGGGATGCACAAACGGTTAAGAGAAATTTTGAAAGTACAACGGCCCGGTTAGCCAAATTGAAGGCGCAGGTTAGATCACTAGAAGTCGTTTTCATGTTGCTTCTATCACTTACCGCACATACTGGAAATTTAATTTTAAAAAAAGGACAGTTTGTGACTAAGAAGAAAAACAGCAAGAAGAACAAGTACCCAGCCAACAGGGCTTAACTTCAGTTAGAAGCATAAGCATGTGACCGATTTTTTAGATGTGGGTTGCCTGTGGCATCCCACGTAAAACAATAAAATTTGTGCATACACCTTTTGCTGTTCAATACCAGAAAGGGGAATTTCATTTCGACGAAAAGCTTGATCATTAACTCGAAATAACTTTCATTTAAGTCAAACATTCAATTGCGGAAAAATATATTTATTAACGATTTTGGCATAAGTTGTAACATTCGATAAGATAAAAGACAACCATTTCTATTTGCACTAATGTTCTTTCATGTGTACGGTGATGAACTTCATTAACATCAATGTGTGAACATTAAAGCCGATTGACAAACAAATGTGAGGAAAGGTCATTCAATGAATTTTGCATAAACTCTCACATTCTTTTGCATTAACATACATTATTTATTTCTTTGATCGTGAGCGGGCGGTATCTGAGAATCCTGCAATCTGATTGGTTCCGGGAGCGGGCAGTATTTTCCTATCTCCTGACCACGGTCATGGTAACCAACTACGCTAAGCGCAGAGTGACACTTTCTCGCTTAAAACATTGAAATGGCTTCTTCTACCTTTCGCCAATTTTGTTGACTTTTGAAAGCGAAACTTCACACAGTGTAAAAATATTCCTGACCAATTCATTTTATTGTACATTTGTTGACACGTTGATGAGACAATGTGTAAAATATAAACATGACTTTTCCAGTTTTTCTTAATAGTTTCTCCTACCTTCTAAAAATAGAATTTAGAAATAAATAAAAATGTTATTCACCGGCCTTGGTCGGTCCGTATTGGGAAAAACTGTGCCCTCTGTCTCGAGCACAGTTTTTCCCAATACGGACCTCCCGGCCGGTGAATAACATATATATCTTTTTTAAAGAAATGTGACAATCTCCGCTGTGAAAAAAGAAACATTTGCACACTTTCAGCACTCAATGAGAAAAAAATATATTCAATTGCACGATTCAATTGCAGCATATTTTGGGGAAAGCGTGCTTGAAAAGAAAAATGGCATTTTTAAGGTTTACGTACTCCGTATGTATAAATAAGGATTCCGCACGGCACTGTTCATTCGGAGCAACAGTTTGAACGGGTACATACTGTAAACGTGTTTGACATGCCTCATAGAAACAGAATAGCACTCGAACACCGTGAGAGAATAATCAGGGTGTATGAAGGTGACAACGAAGATTACATGTACTTGATTGTAGCGAACACCCTTGGAGTCAACAGATCAACTGCAAGAAGAATAGTCGCCAGGTACATTCGGGAAGAAAGAATTGCAGAAAGACCACGCGGTGGCAGAAACTATGTTAGAGTTGATGCCGAGATGAGGGACGTGACTGTCTTAATGACATTTTTAACAAGAACTGCCTGTTAACATTGGCTCAGATAAACTGCGAGCTCAGAGTACGCCCCCCTGCAAAACCTAGAATCCATGACCACTCTGTGGCAAGAACGCTTGAGGGAATGCTGTTCCGAGTGAAACTGGTCAGGCCCTTCCCCAGCCGAAAGGAATAGACCAGACGTGATACAGAGACGGGCTGACTATGCAAACTGGTTTATGCGCTATGCCGTGGTAAACCATAACGTCTTTGTGGACGAATGCGGTTACAATATCTGGACTGCAAGAAGTCACGGCAGGGCCATAAGAGGAGAGAGAGCATACGGGCAGAGGTCTGTGGAGAGCGTGGGAGAAAGGTCACGCTCACAAGGGCGATTTCCCCAACGAATGGCCTTGTTTTCCATTCTGCGATCCTCGGGGGAATGAATGCTCAGAGGTTTAACGACTTTTTGCAACAGGCCAGGCACAACCGAGACCCTGACGAACATGTGATTTTTGTTTAGGATGGTGCACCAGCCCACCGCAACCCTGCGAACCCCGGTCCAAACAGCGGGCTTAAGATGCGCCCACTGTACAGCCCATTCAGTTTTGAACATCGTGGAACAGGCCGTAAGTTCACTTGAGGCAGCCATCAAAGCTGATATTTCGCGGCCTGAATGACCGAAATGAGGCAAGAAGGCAGGGCATTGCATTACCGTACTCACCTGCTCCTTCAAGGGTTGCAACGCAATATCGGAACCATCACAGCCGCAAAATGTGGACAATGGTTCCGTTTCATGTAGACTTACTTACCTCGATGCATAAATAGGGAGGAAATTGAGGGATAAATTAAGTGTACAGCACTAACTCGCCTAGCGGACATTGATATATGTGTTCCATTTGAATGTAACCCTGTAGCTATTGAATATGAAAATGACGTAAATGATTGTTCTTTCACACTGGGGAATGATGTATTTCTTATTATTAATCATTAATGACTTTCCTTACATTTAATTGTTTGTCAGTCAGCTTTAATGTTCACAGATTGATGTTAATGAAGTTCATTATCGTGCAAATGAAATAACATTTGTGCTAATAGTTGTCAAATCGTGCAAATGGGTGTCTTTTGATCGTGTTGAATGTTACACTATGAACTTACGCTAAAATCGTTAATAAAGGTATCTGCGTAATTGAATAATGTTTGACTTAAATGAAAGTTATTTCGTGTTAATGATCAAACTTTTCGTTGAAATGAAATTCTATTTTCAGATATTGCAAAAGGTGTAATATAGATCATTTTGACATGACATCATGGCTTGACCGTATTTGTGAAACAAAACAATCCTGCACAAATGGCATGCTCAGTATTTTAATGCAAACCTTTTCTTTTGTTTTGGGAAAAAATGTGGCCCTTGAGAAATAAAAACTAATACGCTACTTGTTCTTACAAGTAATGTTGTGATAGGAAAAAAAATAAATATTTACCTTGTTGGATAGGGTTGTAAATTTGAAAAAATTTCCTTGTCTTTGGTTATTTAGCTGTAAGTATTACGAAGTCAATAAATGCCTGCATTTACCTTCTGTTAAAGGGATAATTCCTTAGATAAGGAGTTTGTTCCAGCCGCGTTTGAGGGGATATTTGATAGTCGTCAGTTGTTCTCTGACATAAAAACGGCAGATTGCTAGCTTATTGTTCAATTTTCCCATATCAATTTACACCCTAAAAATGTAGACGTGATTCACTTTCTTCGCCTAATCGCCCACGAAATCACTGCACAATGAGTGCTTTGCCTACGGAATAAGGGTTATCAGTTTTCTACGCTTTAATCTGATGGTGATATTTTTGGATTCGTTGAAATCTGACGAAGGTATAAATTAACCTGTTAAGTGCACTCCTCCTTGACCGAAAACCCTTAAACATTGGTTAGCTCTTGTCCTGCCTATTTTGCTCCAAAGTCACCTTTGAGTTCCACCGCGTGCTTTAATTTGAGGGGTTCATTCGCGTGCCTTTGGCGGTTTTTCGTTTCCTTCAGTAAACAGAACAATGGCCATTGTTGGCATGCATTGGCAATTTTTTTCGTTACGGCTAATTTCAAAATGATCTCTCTGATGATCATTTTATATTTCTGTCATTTCTGAGTAATCACCATACTTTAAGCTTGTTTAAACCCGAAGGAAGATTTGCGGCACTTTATGGTCCAAGGTGTCTCACGCTGACAAGGGAAAGAAACGGAAATAGTACGTGGTTTCCGAAAATGGACTGGACCACCCAAAAAAAGCTTCTCTACCAGGGTCTTATTGAAGGCAAGCTCAGCATACCTTATTATCGCTAATGACAAAATTCGATTAGTTTCTTTTCTTCAAAACAAATGCTTGCGAACAAAGCCGAAAAACCCAGTCCATGTTTCCAGGGAGTGTAGTGCAAAAAAGAGATGTCCATATTTTGGTTTCAGTTGACCTAAGAATATTATTTGTACAAAGGAGTGCAACGAAATACTGCCTGGCGGGTCGCTCAGCGGATATCGGATTTTTGCTCTTTTAATCAGTTTTCTTCGATTTGAAACTCGGACCATAATCGTGTTACAGTCCAATAATCCCTCAAAACGAATATCACCGTCTTAAAGAACTTCCGCTCGATAAAATACAATAGAATCGAGTTATTTAATACGACAGGAAGTTTACTCCTCAGGAAAACGAAAACTCGGCGTTGAATCTTTCATCTCAACTGAGACTAAAAAACCGCAAATTCTCTTTCCTTCAACTGAAATGAAAGGAATGGCCACGATCAGAAATGGTACAACTGAAGAGGCTGTCCAATTGTCACCTTCACTTTTCTGATCAAAGCCTTTTGAAGTGACGGAATCAATTTCAGTTCTGCTGCAAGTACGTTGATTCAGAAAAATAAAAAGTTTTGCTGAAACGTGCTTCACTGCGGAACAGCGTGAGGGATCTACCCGTCAACTCAGGCAACTGTCCCGATTTAAACCAACACGGTGGCATCGAGACGCTTGGAACCACCAACCTTAGGTTTTAGGGTGCTTTCGATTGGAAGTCTGGATTTACGTCTTAAAATAAGGATCTTTCGGATTTCCAATCAAACATGAAATCCGAAAAACGGATTTCACGATGGATCATGATTTTCAAGATTTCCCACTCGAAAGCACCCTAAAACTGGAGATCGCTGGTTCGAAGCGTCTCCGTGCCGCCGTGTTTGTTTCTTTGATTCTTTCTGTATGTAACGGAGCACCTGGAGCACCGGTGACGTAAAACAAAAGAAACAAAAGAAGAAAACAAAACAACTCCAAATGAAGGCTAATCCCAAGTATAACTGCCAGAAGGCTAAACAGCCCGGAGGGCTCAACGCGCAACCTTTTCAACCTTAATCAACACTTGAGTAAGAACTTTAATGCCTGAATGTGGAAATGTAGGTTGAAAACTGAAAACACAGGTAAGCGGAATAAAAGGTTACAAAACTAAACACGATACAAACTTAACGTTGTATGAAATGCGACAAACGGCGAAGAAATTAATACTCACATCGTTATGACTGCAAAATTGCGTGCGATGATACTACTAATAGCGGAAGAAAATTGACTGATCTAAAGACTGAGAACTGTGCGTAGCTCGCATTTCCAAGCGGAGATTGTAAGGCAAAGTTAAGAATTTTGATAGTGCAGAGGGTGGTTTCTTTCCTCGAAGCTGCTTCGGGAAATTCTTTACAAGGGTTTCGGTTATCTCGACTCGAATCGATGAGCTTACTGGACACCAATGATGGAGTCACTCTAAACCACGTTCAGAGGTTAGTTCAGGTTGTTACGCTAGGATCCCTCGTTCGTACGATTTAGTCAATTCAGGATCAGCTTGGGCTACTAAAAAATGAGCTTTATGGCTTGTATACCACTCATCATTTTTTAGTACAATTTTTCTTCTCTTTTATTCACTTAGCCAAACACGGTTCTTCTGCGTTCACTCGACTTGGCCATGACATAACTGGAAACTATACTGTTTCATAAAATGTAGTAACTCTAAATAGTGTTAAAAATAGTAATCATCTTTACAAATTTCGGAGACAGAATCGTCCTTGCACTTATAACACACCCTGCAACTAAGGCCCTGTTTACAAGAAGGGAGGGTAACCCTAGTGCTAGAGTTACCCTAGCACTTGCACTCTTCTTTATTTCATCGACGTGTTTACAAGGCAGCTAGGGTTACCCTGGCGCTAGGGCAACCCTAGCTGCCTTGTTAACGCTCTCCTAGGGACAACTCGCCTACCCGGAACAACTTTTTAGCGGTTTCCAATGTCTTTGACCCTCCTGCTAAGGTAACCCTAGCAGTAGGGTCACCCAACTTGCTTGTAAACAGGGCTCAAATTCCGAACTTGCCGAGTCTGATTTTAGTTCACTTGCTGAAAGGTATAGCTGGGACGAAAACAAGGGGTAACAAACGATCTTGAGTTACGGAGAAGTAAAAAGACCACGAACGGTTACATGAACAGCATACCCAACACAGCAGACTCACAAACAGTCAGGAGTCACACTGCGCAGCAAGCAAGGCCGTTGCACACCCAATGCGAGCACAGCTGTGCCTTAACAACACACTTGTGACTTTATGCAATGACTTTATAGAATGTTAGAAATTGATTATGAACATAATTTATGCGTGGCGGGAAAAGAGGTCACGTGTGAGAGAAACGTTTTTCATGGTCGAAGGTTTCTCTTGCCTTTCAGTCGAGTTCAGAGTCGAGGTTTGAGTGTAGAATGAAGAATTTAAACACAAAATCTACAGTCCTTATCTTATGAAGAATAAATCAACTTAAAATCACACGTTTGTGACAGAATGAGCAGGAAAAAAACAAACAAACCACACAAGGCCACACAAGCATTCCCGCTGGCCAGTTCGAGAAAACTATTTGCTCGTTAAAACTTTGTCAATATCCGGCTAAAAGTCTTTGGAGCCATTTTCACTATCCGTCTCTCAACATAATTTACAAATTCACAGAAATATACTTACATCTGAAGTAGTTAAATTCGTATTTAATAATTACACCAAACGTATTTGAAAAACAAACTTTTAACGAACAACAGACATTCAACTGAAGCCGTTTCCTCTACTAACTATGTATCAACCAAAACCAGGGCACAACTTTTCGATTTCGTCTGCATTTATTCGAAGGAGTCTTCTTTGTCTCTAATCCGCTTTCCAAAAGGGAAATTTACAAAGACTCCCGGCTCGGCTCATCGAGTTTGAAAATGACTGCTTTCGGTGCATTTTACTGAGCTAATGTTTAACAAGAAGCGTTCACTGCCGGACTATTCAACAAGATCTCTACTAGAAAACGGATTGATAAGGGTTTAAAAAGTGTTTGACCCTATTGAATCGTCGTAAATTATTGTAAATCTCACACGCTGACTCTGCATAAATTGCAATAAAATAGTATGTAGAGTCACTTGCGATTAAAAATTATGTTTGGAGTATATGTAAACGAATGATGAGGACCTATTCGTTAAAAAATATTTCCATTTCTGACTTTTCGTGAAAATGAAGACGTGAAACGGGCCGGCAGATATTTCATTTCGATTGGAGGCGTCGCTTGGTAACGCGACGACGTCAGGTTATCGACGCAGGCTGATAGACAGATGGGTAGACGGCTCACAAAGAAGAATGGCAACTTGAACAAAGTTTCGTAGACGTCGACAGTTATGCCACATGCAATAAAATTTGTAAGCTCTAGGCTACTCTTTGTCCTTCATCCGTCAAACTTTCTTCTTGTTCGTAATGTTTAAGCGAAGTCAGTGCATCTTTGACAGCATGGTAGATTATGTTCTTGACCTGAAATTAGATGCTGGATGTTAATTCTACAATTAACTGATGGGGATCTATAAGTTTAAACGACTGCCTTAAAGAGTGCCCTTTGGTTTCGCACAGCACAGCTCTGCTTCTCCAATCCAACTGGAACACAACACCGGGAACTAGGCACTCTACTCTTCGGGAACGGTGTGTGGCTTCTGTAGCGCCCTCTCAGATTTTTGCGTGCGGAGGTGAAAGAGCAATGCTTAAAGACACTGCTCACGCCATCTGACCTAAGGACTCCCCAGTGGGTTATGTTAAGACCCTGGAATGCGATCATCCGACCTGTGGTCTCAATACACGTGCACACAAAGCACATCGCACAATGCACAATGCCTAATGCACGATGCAGTGCTCCTGTCTGCTATACCGCGGCGCGGCGGATGAGAATGAGAAATAAGATTCGAGACACGAAAAAACGTCCTTACCTGAAGTTTGTCCTCGTGGTTTGTGTGCTTGTCTGATAAGTGACGAAACTCTTGAGTCATCCGAAAGCAGTGATCGATACGCTGGTAGAGCAAGGAAAAAGATCAAAACAAAAAAGAAAGATGAGTTACTTAATCAGTTTGCCTCATTCTGCCGTTGAGGTTAGTCCAGGCTACATCAGAAATATCAGTCCAAGTGCCTTGACAAGGCAAAGGCATTTTGTATATTCGGGTTATACAAATTACACGATAAATCGCCAAGTTAGTGCTTTTTCCAAAACCTTCGCCTTCGTCTGGACCCCTTGCAAGAGCCGGACGAAAGTCCCATATTCAACGCTTATTGTGAGCCCCTCCGATAACATGGAAAGTTGACTGAAGTTCGTGTTTGGTTGAGGCCAATAAATACAGTCGCAAATAAGGGGTGAGCCAGGGTTGACTGGACGAAAGTAAGGACCTACAGCACGCGGGAGTTGGGATGGCGAACAGCCGAAGTGGTGAGCCTCCTCGCTATCCGACCAGGGTGCGCTTCAAGGGTTCACTATCGCTGCGGGTGGTTTCTCCAGGTAAGAACCTGACAAAGGACTGGACAGGGGCTCAGGCTTTCCCCTCTCCTTCCAAATTCCAATTCGATCTGGGTACAGTCGACACTGCTAATCCCCATTTCAAAAAACTGTAATTATTATTATTATTATTATTATTATTATTTCCTTCAGAATTCAGCAAGAATTGGGACACGTCTTACCTCTGGGGATACGAAGTCTTCTGCTACTTTGACACAGCTGTACAGATTCCGAACCTGTAAGAAGACGTTGCACAATGAGTGATGGGTCTCCAGGCGAGAACCTGACATGTAGTACCCATGTTTTAGGACCTTTTCATAGTATTCTTTTAGCGTGTCCACGAAGGACAGAGCATCTTAACAGATACCAAGCAGCTGTTTACAACCTCTAATTTCATTGGATCTGGTTAGGACGCAGCTCTATTGTTTTTAGGGTTAGGGTTCATCGTTTCTGTTGTTTGTCAGAATGGTTCTATTGCTTTCTGAGCCAATCGCGTGGGCTGTTGTAATAGCTGCGTACTGACCCCATCTTAACCTAGGCAGGCAAAAAACTGAAACATTTGTTGGGATGTCCAAGCGTTTTCAAGACGTTTATAAATCAACACGACTATGCAATGTAAGAGTACCACAAGGCTAAGAAATACCAACCTGATGAGGCGCACCCGCTGGAATGAACACGGCATCACCTAAGCACTGACAGATGGCCCAGCCCTCAACTCCATAGTCCTTCTTAAGTCTGTGCCTAATATCATGATCCAGGTAAAAGCACTAGGAACAAAACGAAAATATGCACATCTAATTATACTGATTTCAATATTATGAGTATATTTGATGTTCACTTTTTAAACAACTCTATCCACATAAAAGTTAACCCTTAAAGAGTGTGGGCTATCATATTTCTGAAGTTGATCCGTACCTGATCGTGTATCGGATCGTGATGTTGTGAATGTTTAATCTTGCGCTCCTTGATAATCTTAAATGTAAGAACAAATCAAAATCAGCTCATCATTAAGAACGTTGAAACGTCTCGTTCCTTCAAAATGTCAGAAAAGCGGTCTTCAACCGGGCGTTGAAAGCAACTGCTCTATTTCTCTTGGAAGGCCTTTTATGGTTTTATGCGTCGTTTAGATGAATAAAACAGACGCGTGTTCCTCTGGAATGAATAGTGCGTCTTGTCTTTACTTCCCGTATTTGGCTTGACACAATGCCTCTGCGGCAACTAAGACGTGTGACGCATTAAAGGCCCATTTTCACCCGTTAGGCAACGCGGCCATTTGTTTTTCTTTTGAACTAGCTCTTTTGTTAATCGCGATCTCTGATTGGTCAGCAACTAGGCCACCCGGCCTTAGCGCCAGAAATTTGATCGCGGCAGATATACACGTACTGAGAGATCGTTGTGTGTCGTCGAAGATTGTCTTCAAAATATACATTTTATTTCGTCATGGAAGGCGATGAATCCATCGATATTTTAGAAACCGATGAAGTAAGCTTAAATTCTTATGGCTCCGTTGTTGAAGCAGACCAAAACGTGGAACGTTCAGTGCATTCTGAAGATGACCAAATCGATCGTCAAACTATGCCAAGACATTACCTTCGATGCCGTAGGAATTCTGCAAACTCGCTGTCCGTTTTTCAGCGAAGCCCAGGGTTTGTTTCCTTTCTCTCCAAAGATTGAAAACGGATTCTCGCAAACGAACCGCTTTTATAGACCCGGCCAGCTTTGGCTTTCCAACACGACGACGTGCAGTAGCCGCCATTATGACAAACCTCTTCCGCTCCGATTGGTAAAATTTGCAATTATATAAAAATTATATACAAAATATTACAACAAAACTGATAAACGGTAAACAGGGAACGTATTTACAGGAATAATATGAAAGATATTTACACGATGGCTTCGAAATAACACGATGAAAAGCAGCTTCCGTAACTTCGATAATTTCGTGATACACAAAACTGCATGAAACGGCTCGCGGGGCGCAATGCCTAACGGGTGAAAATGGGCCTTTAACTGATTTCAAGATAAATACGGTCACTTTCGTATTTGCCTTGGAACTGCTTCACTGCGTTTTGCGATTGGCTGTACGGGATTCAAACTCGTCTTCTTTTCTTTCTAACTAACCTCGCGAAG
The DNA here is from genome assembly GCA_014634185.1 of Astreopora myriophthalma. Lineage (NCBI taxonomy): Eukaryota > Metazoa > Cnidaria > Anthozoa > Scleractinia > Acroporidae > Astreopora > Astreopora myriophthalma. Next base: position 135,927 of record BLFK01000915.1, read on the forward strand.
ACAATCTCTGATCTTGTCAGCATCTTCGGCTGCATAAATGTGCCACAAAGCTCCCTGGAAAGAAACAACAAGATGTTCATCAACGGACACCACAATATCACAGGGCAAAAAATTTAAGAAACTGACGCAGTTCCAATCCGTAAAACTCGTTTTGATATGCGGTATACATGACAATACACCAAGCTACAAAGCAAAGCAGTCCAAACACCACTATTTGGAAGTAGAAACACTGCTGTGAGACTGTTGACAGCCACAACGAACGGCTTGCAGATTAAAGTCGCCTTGAAGCGATGATGTCAATAGGAGGGTGGCTGGGAAGGTCGATCAACTTGAAGGTGAAGAATGCTATCTTTTTTTTATTCTCATGATAAGGAATACAAAGGTTTTCTTACGATTCTGGCAGTTTCTTGCCGGACTCGCGTTCTTTGTGATCCATCGCAAGCCTCGTCCACTGCCTTAATGGCGTCTGCAAGAAAATAAAACAGTTGCTAACTTAGGAAGTACTTGTGGCTCCCTTTTCAAATGGCTCGGGGAAAAGTTTACCTTAGCCTCTTTTTCAAAGTGTGTCCTAGTCAAGTGGAAAGTCTTTCTTAAGGAAATTTGTTCACTCAAAAGAAAAGTAAAACTGACCAATTACCATCACAACATTTCGAATGAAAAAAGCGTAAAGCGAACTCGGACAAGGGCCCGGGAATTGTTCTAGCTATAAGGGATAAATTGCAGGCCCTTAACTGGAGACAAAAAAAAAAGACTTGCAGAAAATCGAGATGCCAATAGGAGGACAAACAATATCCTCATGTATAAATGGGAACGACAACCAGGAAACACGAAAGAAAACAAGAGCCTATACCTTCTCTTTCTTTCTCGCCTGCTCCTTGATCTTTGGGAACACCAACGTACACCTAAAACAAAACGAGCATTTTTTCCCTTCACTGAGCGAGCCCAATGATTGCAATTCGATGCATGCGACTCTAGGCGGTCAGAAAAGGAGCGGGTGGGCCTTTTCATGCTGCTGCGACAAGAACTGATTGATGCAGATGAACAAGGAAAAAAATACTGCTCTTTGAGTTTGCACGTTCCTTCCATTTAGCACCCTTATAGAGCGTTTTCACTCACCAGACCAGTGGTCGTATTGGTTTAGTTAAACAAAAGAGAGTATTTGCACTGAGCGGTTTTCAATTATTACGAGATTGGCTTTGGTTTTCGTTGGCTTTGCGACTGGATAAAAACTGGCGCGAACTTTCCAACAAACCAGATGCAAAACTAAAATTTTCCCGCGCTTGGCGCCGGCTGCGTTTACTTGTTTTGCGTTCTGATTGGCTAGTAGAAACAAGTCGTGAATGACTTCGTTTTGTCATTGGCTGAAAGATGTATTTGCTTCAAAACGAGATTGGCTCTGTAATTACTTTGGTTTTGGTTTGATGCTTAATCAAAATTGATTGCTTAATCAGCCTCATATTCCCGCTCTTAGCACCGGCTGCGTTTACTTGCTTTGCGAGCTGATTGCCTAGAGGAACCAAGTCGTGAATGACTCCGTTTTGTCATTGGCTGAAAGATGTATTTGCTTCAAAACGTGATTGTCTTTGTAATTAATTTGGTTTTGGTTTTACGACACTCAATTGAAAACCGCTCAAAGATCTGTATTCGATTCTTAGAAGATTAGTCTGGTACACCAGCATGGCCTGGTTTCTTTGTTTTGGAACAACTTCAAGTGAAAACGATCTACACAACACTAAAAAATCTTTGGAAAAAAATTCCGGCAAACGGACTATTTGGAACAACTCTTGAAGTTTGGACGCTGGACATCGTACGATCAATACAGACCACTGAGATGAACCATAGTTAATAGAGGACATGAACCTTAGTTAGCAGAGAACTAACCATGATGTTGACTGCATCCGACATATCAAGGTGGAGGTTCGTTGTGCCTTCTTTCGGACACGCCGCGGAACCTGCAAGTAAGACATTAACCCTCATATATTAACTGCCAACACAGTTTTCCTTTCTGCTGTCGAAACCAAACTCTGGTCGCGCGAGCAACTCATGATTGCCTAGGAAAATGGCACGAGTTGATAACCAATCAGCGATTCTTGAAATACGCTTCTCAAACTCATTAATAATTCATAAATTCAGAACAAAAGAAATCACTACCGTGAAGGAAGTTTGGATATGTCATCTTAATTAGCATAAACTTCCGGCAACTTTGACCTGAAATTTCTCTTAAAATACTGCTTCCTTTGAGAAACACTATCAAACACTCCTCCTCTATCCAAACACCTCGAATTCGGTTTAAAAAACTCGGCCTTTGGCCTCGTTTTTCAACTCCCTTCTCGGTGTTTCGATATCTGATGAAACACCCTTCTTCGTGTTTGATACATTACATCAATGGAAAAACACTAACGCCTGGCTAAACGTTGGCTAAACGATCAAACATTTTCGTCCAACATGGCGTTGCATAGA
>BLFK01000915.1:138396-169141 GCA_014634185.1 Astreopora myriophthalma
CATGGCCTGGTTTCTTTGTTTTGGAACAACTTCAAGTGAAAACGATCTACACAACACTAAAAAATATTTGGAAAAAAATTCCGGCAAACGGACTATTTGGAACAACTCTTGAAGTTTGGACGCTGGACATTGTACGATCAATACAGACCACTGAGATGAACCATAGTTAATAGAGGACATGAACCTTAGTTAGCAGAGAACTAACCATGATGTTGACTGCATCCGACATATCAAGGTGGAGGTTCGTTGTGCCTTCTTTCGGACACGCCGCGGAACCTGCAAGTAAGACATCAACCCTCATATATTAACTGCCAACACAGTTTTCCTTTCTGCTGTCGAAACCAAACTCTGGTCGCGCGAGCAACTCATGATTGCCTAGGAAAATGGCACGAGTTGATAACCAATCAGCGATTCTTGAAATACGCTTCTCAAACTCATTAATAATTCATAAATTCAGAACAAAAGAAATCACTACCGTGAAGGAAGTTTGGATATGTCATCTTAATTAGCATAAACTTCCGGCAACTTTGACCTGAAATTTCTCTTAAAATACTGCTTCCTTTGAGAAACACTATCAAACACTCCTCCTCTATCCAAACACCTCGAATTCGGTTTAAAAAACTCGGCCTTTGGCCTCGTTTTTCAACTCCCTTCTCGGTGTTTCGATATCTGATGAAACACCCTTCTTCGTGTTTGATACATTACATCAATGGAAAAACACTAACGCCTGGCTAAACGTTGGCTAAACGATCAAACATTTTCGTCCAACATGGCGTTGCATAGATGAACATGTTTGACCGTTTAGCCACCTGTCTCGACATATGTTTGATGGTTTGATCTAGATCAAACATTAAACCTGAAGAAAAAGGTTAACTTCTTTTATAACCACTCTTGACGGAATAAAAGCGTCCAAACGACAAACTTACCATAGGCGTTGTACATCTTTGGTCCAAGATCGGGTTTCACGAAAAAGTCTGGCAACCTTAGAGAAAAAACGTCGCATGATTACTAACTGACTTCATGCTATTAAAGAGCTGATTAAACAAACACAAGAGCTTGAAGCAAAGCACATACTAAGAGTAAACGAAGGAGATGCGTTCAAACAAGAGGACCTGATTTTAATACCTTGACACTAGATTTCTAGAGCCGTCTCGTCTTGTGTATTCTGGTAACGGAACGTTCTTCATCAAATCTTCAAACCTACGCGGCGACAAAATATAAATAGGGAGACGTTTATACCATGAAAATGAAAACAAATACTCACACCCACATACAACAGAGAGCATATATGAATTGACAAAAGGAAGCTTCGAAGATGGAGGATCATCGCAGTCACGACCGCTACTTTTTAGGGAGCTTAAGCAAAGGTGTTTTTGAGCGACGTACGTCAACCGGAAGTGTACGTTTCCTCTTCTTGCGCAGTGGTCACGCCCAAAGTTTCTAGCTAATCGTCCATGTAAGGGTAAAGACTCTGATTAGTAGAGATGTGGTGGCGTCAAGACAGTTAGAAAGGGAAAACGCTTCACTTCCGGTTGACGTACGTCGCCCCAAAACGCCTTTGCTTAACCCCCCTTTTGAGAGGTAGAAACAAAAAAGAGGCCTAAACAATTCCGGCTTGAACGGGACTGGAACACATGTTCTCTGAGGTTCTGCAGTGCGCTACTGGTGCAGTCTGAGAGGTCATGGGTTCGAATTCTGTTGACGAGAGAATTCTTTCAGGCCTTCTTTTCGCTTCTACCTATTAAAGCAGTTTTTCATAACCGCGAGGATTTTCCAAATGCAAATGGTAAATACACTTATGTACTCGGGAACAAACAAACAAACAAAACTAGCAGCTAATGGATTACCGCGTTGGCAGCTTTTCACTGAAGTCGTCCTTTGGCGGCCAGTCCTGTAAAAAATATGATAATTAAGACATTCACTACAGCGGATATTTTATTAAGTAACCCGTTTGGAGTGAGAAGGGGAAAGCTTGTAAACGGGGTGTAGATAAGTGGGCTACTATACTTACCTTGAGTTTCAACAACATCGGTTCACCATTGTGATCTAAAGGACGATCTATACAAAAACAGTCGCATTTCGTTAAAAACGAAAACAATAATAGCAGTAAATGAAATGATATATGAAATGAATCATGTATTGAACTGCGGATATGAAATCAAGTGAAGCTATGATCCTCGCACTTATGACTTCAACGGGGTTTGAACCCGTGACCTCGCGATGCCGGTGCGACGCTCCAACCAACTGAGCAATGAAGCCACTGACGTTGGGAGCTGGTCATTTGTGGGTTCAAGTGTTCCGGTGATGAATGATTAATGAATGAAATGATGTATGAAATTAATCATATATTGTTTCAAAACGGGTTTCAAACCCCGTTGAAGTCCCGAATTTTTTCAGGCTTCTCTACGCAATCGCTAAAATTGCGTTCATAACTGCGAGGATCATAGCTTCATTTAATAATAGCAGCAAATTAAACAACAACACAAACTACAACAGCTGCTACAGCATTACAAAGACAATAGTCTTCGTTCATTTTCCGGGCTCATTTACTATTACTGCCAATGCGCCAACATTTGACATCTCACTCCTAGTTCCCATGTGGCTCAGTGGTAGAGTATTTGAACTGGTAACCGGGAGGGCATAGCTTCGACTCTTGTCGGGAGCTCTCGGATTTTTTAGTCAAGCCCATTCATTTGCCGGGCTAAGAACTCACCATCTCATTTACTATTATTATGCCAGAGCACCAACATTCGACCGGGTGAGCCTTAGATAACACAGGGGTGAAGTAGTTTTCTGCGCCCGCAATGATGACAATCCACGCAAAACCCCCATAATCCTAACCCCAACCGCTGGTCACTGAATCTACTTCACCCGATGTTATTTAATGCTAACCAGCAGCTCAATGGTAGAGCAACCGAACTAGTAGTGAAGTCGGAAGGTCATTAGTACGACTCCTCTTGACAATTCGGGATCAGTTTGTTCAGGTATGCTGCCTTCAAAGGTAAATAAATACATGCACTGTTTCAAGCAGCGTAATGACAAACCTTTTATGCTCTCAAAGCCTTCCCAGAAACCTCCGACTGTGAATTTTTCTATTACCACCCCGTTTCTACAGTTGACCACATCTGCAATTTCAGAACCTGTAAAAACAAGACATGCATTATAATAGTATCGGAACCTTTTGCTCTCCAGAACTCCTAAGTTTGCTGCTAAATACTCTTGAACTTGAAGTCAACAAGATAGCCGTTACTTGGGCCGATTTATAGTACAAAGGTCATTAAGTGACGACACTTCCGGTTACAGAAAAATATTCTATCAATTGGGCAAGCTTGGGCAAACTTAATCCCACGCTCACGAATGCTATGGAAATTTGCGGCACTCACAACATTACGGCAAAAATTTAAACAGGATTTGTACCCTTTTTGGAGTCAAAAAGGAGGACCAATGGAATAGTTTTTTACAAGTCTTTTTTAGCATTTTGTGTCGTTATTTCTTTGCGAGAAACATTGTCGTCGTATTAGCCACTTGACAATCTGGGTTGGATGACGTGAGCAACAAATTTAAAGGACGTTCCAGCACCAAATGCAATTTTCAAGGACTTTCAAGGCCTTGAATGTTTAGTTTTGAAATCCAAGGACTTTCAAAGGACTTTCAAGGCGCGTGCGAACCCTGCTTTAATCGTGGCCTTCGGTCCAACTAATTAACTTAACCCTAACAAAGCTGCGAGTTCAAGTTCGAGAAAACCTACCAAATTCTTGGCCAAATGATTTTGGTGTCCAGACGTCCAGGTTTAGATATTTGTCCACGTGGCTGACGAGAACAGGCTAAAGGTACAAACAACAAGAAAAAGAAACAAACGATAATCCAATAAACCAATTATATAAGAACCCAAAGCAAAAGTATACAGGCGTCACCAAGCGCGGGAAGACACGAGAGGGTTAAGCACTGGGTTCTGATTGGCTGATTTTCTTTTGGCCAACCACTATGCAAAGTAATGCAGTCACAAAATTACAGAACTAGAAACCACTCCTACGTTCCTAGATAAATACAACACACATCTTCACCAGTCGTGCTCCACGTTTTTACAGCCAGGATTTCGTCTCCCACGGCATTTGGACAGTTCAACAAACGCCAAAACGATGCCAGAGAGCTTTCGAATGACCTTATCGCCCCCCCCCCAAAAAAAACAAACAAACAAACAAACAAACAAAAAACAAAACAAAAACAAAAACAAAAACAAAAACAACTTTATCAGTTACCTCGCCTTTTTTCCAGCGCTGTTCAAATGCTTTCATATTTCCTGGTGATCTGGGGTCGTGCAGTCTCAGTAAACGGCCGTCACAGAGCCATGAGTGGGGCGCCTCTGTAGACGCCTCTATATCCAAGTGACTCGGGACAAGGGGCGTGGCTTGCCGCACCTCGTCCGAACTCTCAGCACTGGTGGATTCGCTGGGTGTGGCAACCGACCGAGATGCTGAAAAAAAAAATTAAGTTCAGTGCGATTTGAAAAACAACAACAACAACAACCAACAGTGAAACAAACAAAAGAAAGAAAACAACGTTTCCCTAGGACAGGAAACTGTACAACGTGTCAACTCTGACTGAAGTCAAACTATTTACCGGGTGCAACGTCATTGTCATCCTTTCTTTCTACTTGTTTGATGTTTCCTTGATCCAAACCTGCGGCAAGCACTAACAAATCAAGACCGCTGGAAAAAGCAAAGTTAAACGCTCCAGGCATTGGTTTAATTTCATTTTTGGCCGGTGAATCGCACGGGGACGCCTCTGTGGACGAGTTGTAATCCATAAGAAGACTTAGACCAGTCGACACTTTCTTGTCAGGCTTTGCTTCAACCAAACCAAACCCTGCCTTCGTCGTCAAGTGGTTTCGACGCTTTTCTTCAATCAACCATTCTTGTTGGCGATCATTAGGCGACTCGACACATAAGCTTTCATCGCAAATCAAGTTTACGTCATCAGAGCAACCATAACTTGATTCACTATCCATTGCAACGGGAGTTTGGTTTGCCGAGCTGGACGCAAGTTCTCCTCTCACTGCCGCCTCGCTCGATTCTTCTTTTCCCGAGTTTCTGACGTAGCTGTCCATTGCGTCATTCTGGCATTTGTTTTGGTCAGCGGTATCCATTGCCTCACTGGACAGCTCGGTTATTTCAGCACCACCGCTACTTTCCCTGCTAACAAATCCATTGCATGGACAACTTCTACCGATCTTCCAGACTTCCCTTGCTCGATGTAATTCATCACCTAAATCCAACAGAACTAGAGAAAAAAAGAAAGAGAAGGAAAAACTGAACTCAAGCATTCTGATGCTGTAAAATGACATTGAAAAAAAACCTTCTTCCATCTCTTTTGTTCTTATGTTCTATAGAGGCAGTTACATTACTTAATTAAATACAGATGTTTCGGTGTTGAAAGCCGTTATGCAACGTGGCCATAACCTTCAGCGGGTTGAAATTCTTTGTCGTGACCAAATTACCGTTGAGCAATATCTTTACAGAATTAAATGAAATTTATAAATTACATTATACTTTCCACCTTGACCCTTACAGGAGAGATACGTCCAGAAATGCAAGTAATTGGATGCACGCCGATTTTGATTAGCTGTCCCCTTGCTCTTCTTCTCAACTTCAGCATCACTTGTGTCCAGACATACAGGCAATAAACGTCACAGTGTCCCCCAAACTGTGCTTTTCAACTAAACATAAACAGTTGCATTTACCCTAACCTTAGAAATAACCCTAACCCTACTGTTAGAAATAGGCACTAGACGCTTAGACTTAACGGGATACTACGTGATGGATATCAAAATTGAACGTGCATCTAAATGCTTGCATCTCTGGACATAATTGTTACAGGATGGAGCGATTTGATGACTTTGACTCGATCGACAATCCGCTCACTTTGAAGTCTCCTGGCTCGTGGACTCGTCAATCTCGATCCCAGAACCCACGTATCTCCACGTACGCGGGGCTCTGGGAACGAGATTGGTGGACTCGTGGAATAACATTCAAATAAAATGTCAACAGGGTATTAAGCTGATAAACAATTTAGACACCTGTCTTTGGTATTATCTGCGCCACGGACAAAGACTTCGGTTGATGACAAACTCCTGGACAGCACATGAACCATTTGAACTCAAACACTCGCTTTCCAACCAGGCCTTCGATCAAAGCAATAAATAGAAGCTGTGTGAGTTGTGTGTGAAAGACACGTGTTGCATGCTCCGTACGCTGACTCAGGCGCAATACTCTCGCCCCAAACATTTTAAGAATCGTGCAAAGAGGAAAATCTTTATGCGACAAGTTGCAAAAAAAGTTCCAGGCTCTAACTCATATAAACACCCTTTCACAGGGACCGCGAGGACCATTTTAAACTCGTAGGGCTAAAAAAGTCTGGCCACGACTAACAAGCATTTTTAGGGATCACCATTCCAACATTTATAATGTCCTAGAAAAATTCATCCAAGCAAAAAAATGGTAGGGTTGTAGCCCTACCAGCCCCTCCCCCTCCGCGGTTCCTGTTTCAGCAACTTTGCAAATCATCCAAACTGCAATAGACCAAATCGGCGAACTCAATGTTGTACCCAATTTAAATCTCCCGGGGTTAAGAATTCTTTGTTTATTGTATTTGCATTATAATATAATGCAAATAATATAATATAATACGATATAGAAATACTTGGAACAAAACTTTTTATTCCCAAAGGATTTGAATTGGGTACAAGATTGAGTTAGCCGATTTGGTCTATTAGCTGTTTAGGGAGTATTATCTGAACACGGTTTTCAATTTAGTCATTAATTTCGCGAGTGGGTAATTTGTTTTTTGTTACTACGCTTAGCGACTGACTCAGTGCAAAATCTCGCGTCACATTCTCAGCCAATCAGAGGCAAAAGAAATGCCAACTGTGACTTTGCCGCTCGCGTTTTCCCGCGCTTAGTGCCGGTTGCAGAGTATTTGCTCCGCGTTACGATTGACTCATTTGATTGATTCTATTGGTTGTGGTTGGCCAAAGTTCCGAATTCATGGCATCTCACCGGACTGCTCTTGCCGCTCCTTGACACGCAGGTTGTAGCAATCAAGACACACCCCAAAGCCACATCTATGACACACCCAGTGCATGTTGAAAATGGTGGTCGCACATACATCACACATCTCTCTTACACCTTGAACAGCGCGTTTGTACGCCACTGACACTGCAAAACAAACATACCCAATGAGCATGTGTTATTTCGCTATTGCCTTTCTTCTGAATTAGCTTACACCATCTTGACTCAGTACTGTTATTTGGTTTACAAGGGACCTCTCTTGCTCATATACGAGTACAAAAATTAACGGGGAATCAAACCATTACGAGGAAAAGCGTAACTTTGTTCATTAGTTTTACATACGAAAAGGTTTAGTCTAGCCGTTCGGGAAATGTGTCCGCGTTCGACAAGAATAATTATACGAAAGAAGGTCTTCTGTATAAACTAAGACCAATTCTATAGACTACGAGCAGTCCCTCCTTCGCTGCTTTACTTCTTCGAGCACGATGCGAAAATAAAAACAGGCGTAAAACGACGAGCACATGTCCAGGTACGCGCATGATGCCAGTTCGAAAAAAAGTGCCGACCCCAGAAACCCAAAGGCACTGCATAACAGGCCAAAAAGCAGTAATGAAAATAAGCAAACGAAAATAAGCTAACACGAAAAGGCCGCCAATACACCCGACTAGGGCTATAAAACGCCACGCCAGCGCCACGCCATACAACTGAGCAAGCTTTCTCCTAATCGTTAACTAAGTTAAACAGCATTTAACCCCATTTAAAAGTTGAAATTCACCTGTCATCCAAGTAATATAAACTGTTTTCTCACCGTTTTCGCCAGCTTGCGTAACCGCTTTCTTCTCTTCTTGCATAACAGAGCAGAACTGATCGCCAATGTTGAATAAGATGTAAAGAGACGTGTCCTTGTCCATCATATCTAATCACAGAAAATAAAACCAAACTTCACAAACTTCAAAATTTTCAGTTCGATGCGGATTTGGGGGAAGAACAGTACGAGTACTAATTCTCATTTCATTTCTATTTTGTTTCATGGAAACAAAATACCCTATACAGCTGTAACCCACTAAAGAGAAAAATTAAACTGGCTGCTGTAATTTGAAGAAAAGAGCAACAACAACAATAATAATAATAATAATAATAATAATAATAATAATAATAATAATAATAATAATAACAATAAAAGAGTCTCCGGCTCTCACTTCGCTATGAACAAAAATGTTGAACGCGGTGTATCCAGGCCCCGAGCTTGGCCATTGGTGTCCTATAGCGCCTACAGCCACTTTGCTCGAGCAGATTCTCCTCGTCGAAGCCTGGCAACTTCACCCGCATGTGTAGCTGACACCAAAGACCAAAGCTGTCAACAAAAATCAATCTAAAATTCAATCCACGAGACACAAACCTTTTTCTCCGGTGACCCAGGGCCGTAAATCTTCGGCAGCAGCATGATCAGGCAACTGGAAACCCGCAGCGAGAATTCTTCCATTTTTCCTCTTTCTTAACCTTTATTCCAAAAGGTAAAGTCAAGAGTTGTTTGAGTCAACAAACCATGCGTGTCATCACAGGCGTGGCGCACAAGCGTGTTTATCATTTGACGCAAAAAAGACTAGAAAAGCGCGTGCATCAGAAACGTAACTTTCGACATTACCAAGCACTACATTCCTTCCATTTTCCCTTGCATTTCTGAATATTGAACTAACTTCAAAAAAACGTACTCCAATAACACTGCATGTTAGACTTGATCTACTTCTTAACTATCCATTTCCAAACAATTCTTTACACTGTTTATAAGCCCCCCCCCCCCCTTCCCACCCCACCGTTTTACAGCACACCCCAAGGCCCAAATGTGGGCCTTTCACTGTTAAAGCGACCTAACAACCCTTTGAACAACTCCGCCCACGAGTGTTAAACGATGGAACATTTTCCAACAAAATCAAATGCCTTCCCTACATTTCTATTTACTAACCTTCTGAACATGTTGAATCTGCAAAATTCAAACCCTGTTTTCTCGTCTTGGAAATCGCGGCAATCCCTACACTTCGGCAAATGCGAAAATTTTGCACAAACATGGTCCTGGACAGAAAAAAAAAACAATAAATACCAACTTGGAAATCAGATATAAACCTATGAGAGAGTGGTAATAATCGCAAAAGGAGCTTTCACAGTACTCGGCTAGATTAATACCTTGCTTAAATTTGAATGGCAACGCCACGCTCTTTTTCACGTCTTTTCGTGGTTGTTTACACATAAATAATGATGTAGTTAACGTTTCTAAGGATTGAGTTATTACACTGGAACTATTTGCTGTGTTCTGTAGCTACGAATGGCAAGTATTTGGACGAATTAATTACTGAAATGAAAAACTGAACATTGGCTTCAGTTGTTAGTGACTGCCCAATATCACCTGATTTGAAGAGTCAATTTTAATAGACAAAAACAAACAAACAAACAAACAACAACGACAAAACGATTTCTATCACTGGAAATATTAAAATCACCAGATCCATCAACTCACGCTTTATGCTCTTATCCTTCCTACAACTAGAAAGCCAATCCTTATTTTCAGTTTTGCGGGTAGCTTTCTCTGCAATACTTAAAGACGGAAATAAACATTAACGTACCTGAAGAAAGTACTGCTCGGAAGTTGGCGACACTGCATCCCCTGGAAAATAAAGCCACCCACAAGCTGTTGTAAGGGGTATCAATAAATTTTGAAGAAGGCCACAGCCCTGCAACCTATTAATGATGGTGAGGTGTAATGCACCCGTGGGAAAGATGACATGCTACTTGCTAACCATTGAGCTACAACAACCCCTGCTGAGCTCGGTCGTTCGTCTAGGTTCTTATACAAAGTGTCCCAAACGGTCTACAAGGGCTCGAAAACGAAAATCGCAATCGCAGCACCGGGCACACTAGGCGATTTTCGCCGATCGCAGCTATCGGCGAATAAAATCGCCTAGTGCGTCGGGGGGGTTTAGAGAAACAAAAAAATCATCAAAGTTGATAACATTGTTGTTGTTTTTTAAGGAGGCGGCGTGGCCCAGTAGTTATAGCACTGGCAGTATGTCCACAGCAGCAGAATGTCCAGACAAGATAACAATATTGACATGAGCAAATTTCATTCCTCTCTCCAGCAATGCAGGATTCATTTTCATACCAAAATTTACACCACTCTTCTCTTCTTCATCAAACGTAGGAGGCTTCTGAGCACTCCGGACTAATGATAAGTTGTACAAAATCGGTTCCAAAACGAGTGACTTAATATGCTCCTTTTGTATCACACATTCAGAAACTTTGCATCATTTTCTCTAGCATTGTAATGACTCAAAATGTTTTTGGCATGATTTTGAGTCATATTGGTTTTAGCTTAAAGAAAATATTCCTCTCTCCTTGCAAGACATTGTACTGGGAACGATATCAACAAAGACCCATTGACAAAACTTATTAAATTGCTTCCTCATAATTGGGAAATTGTATTTATGGAACTAAAGAGGAAATCAAATACTCCAAAGAATAAGTGGATTTAAAGCTATGATTGTAGTTAACTATGAAAAAGAAAAAATTATCAATACACGTAGCGAAAAGAAAGATTTTTTAAAAACAAAATGAACTGTGTCCTCCCTATAATTAATTTTCATTTTTGTCAGTTGACTTAATCTTGGAGTACTTGTCCATGTTATGCCAATTATTTTACTTGGTTGTAAAGTAGTGTCTTGTAAATATTGTCTTGTAAATAAAAAAAAAAAACAGGTGCAATCCCATAAGCTAAAACAGAGGATACGTCCGTGCACCACAACAACTTAACTACAGTGTCTTACCGTCACTTTCACTTCGTTTCCTCGCTCTTCTCTTTCTTTCCCCCTTTCTCACTTCCTTTGTAGAAGGTGTTCGGCTTTTTCTCTGTTTCTCTGGCTTCTTGACAGGTTTTAATATTTTCTTAACATCCTCTGGAAAGAAAAAGTCTAGAAGAATTAGGGATAAATCAAACAAACAAACAAACAAACTCTGTTTTGTGAAAGTTTCCAGACACAACAAATCAAACTTTTGAAGGAAAGGATCGGACGAAGGGCGACCGTCTGGAAATGTGAATTTTCTCTGCTAATTAGGTGTTAGTATCTATTTTCCGCTGAGTTCGGCAGAATCTTGGCCCACATTTCGTAGCCTACCTGTAGCCGTACCCCACCCCCCGTGTTTCCTCGTGGGAATGGGTACGGCTACACATAGCCTAACATTTTGGAGAAAGGTCTAATACAACGCTCTTATACACTCAAATTGTATTCCTACCTTCTTGATTGAGGTCAAGCATATTATCATCACAAACGTCTTGACAATCTGCCCAAAAATAAAACAACACGAACAGTAAAGATAATTTGGTAACGGCAGTGTTGACGATGCCTGTGACAATGAACCAGTGAACTCACTCTCTCAGGGGTATTTTTCAGTAGGGCCTTCTGCGCCTTGCTACTCGATGTCGTCTGCTGTGTGCCGAACTCAACGAAATTCTCTGGCATTCAAGGATGATTACTAAAACACAAACCGTGCATCCTTACCTTCACCATTATAAATGAGAGCAATTTTTTCATCCAAAACAGAGTCCACGACTGACGCAAAGCTCTCTCCATTTGATGGTTCATCCTTCCCAGCCACAGGTAAATCGGCCGACACATTCTTCTCAAAGTTCTCCTCATTTGATGCCTCATCCCTCGCAATCACTGGTAAATCGGCAGATACATAAGGTTTCTCAAGGCTCTCCCAATTTGATGTCTCATCCAGCTTCGCAACCACAGGTAAATCGGCAGCCAAATTCTTTTTAAAGCTCTTTCCATTTAATGGTTTTTCCTCCACAACCACAGGTAAATCGGTAGACAAATGTTTCTCAAACTTGTCCCCATTTGATCCCTTATCCTTCGCGACAACAGGTAATTCGGCAGAAACATTTTTCTCATTAATTCTATATTGTTCCTTGGCTTTCAGTAGCTTTCTCTTGGTGGTTATCTCTCTAATTCTCTCCTTGCTCCTGCTTAGTCTTTCATTGATAAGTTTCACATCTTCGTCAAACTGGACAAGAGGCGCATCCTTTGTTGTCGGGCTGTGATTAACTGCCACATCTTCAACTGCTTGATCAGCCACAAAACTCACAGAATTGACGACTCTGCCATTCTTTTCTCCCAGCTCTGAATGTTTAACCGTCTTTCCCTCAATTGAATTCCTAATTCCTTCCTTAGTTTTGGTTTCTTCACATTTTGCCTTCTTTGACGGTGCCTTCCTTTCACTAGTCGGCTTTTTCCTTGATCTCTTACTCTTTTCTTCAGACGAAATCTCAAGTTGACACTGTTTACTCGAGTTTTTCGGCTTAGGTTTTGAATTAATCAGCGCATTTCTTAAATTTTCAGCCCTCTCCTCGTTTCGGTTTTCTTGAACTGACTTCCTGATATCTGTTTCAGATGATTTGCCGTTATCCATCTTAACAACTTTACTAACAACTGAATCGTCTTCCAAACTTCCATCTTTTGCACTAGACTTTCTCTTGACTGGAGTTAACTTCTTGGAGTAAGTCTTTATCCCTTTATTCGCAAACAAATCTCCACTGCAGTCAGACGAGTTTGAAGATAAAATTGAATGTGTTACCTGTTTTGTCCCTGAGCTAAACAAAGGCCTTTGTGACTCTGCAGGAGGCGGAACCACCAAAGAACTTGACGCCTCCTTGTGCAAATTATTTTTCCGAGTCTTTTTCGAGATGTTTAGCGGCAGTTTACACCCATCAGTGGTGCTGTCCGTTGAAAAACGGGTTGGTTCCGATTGTGAGACTTCTCTAACAGAAACCTTCCCCTCTGGCGTTCCCAAGCCCTTTGAGGTTACCGAACCGAGCCTCTCCGTCTCTTTCTCAATGGTCATTGGTTTTGATGCTTTTGTTTCTTCCCTCGCTGCAATATTTGAAGAGTTTTTCTGTAACAATATTCTTAATTCCGACGTTTTGGGCTGTTTTTCCATAACAAACCCAGCCCATGCATTCTCAGAACCAGAAGCCACATCCATTTCTATAGTTGTTAAAGAGGGCTCCTCAAACAAGCTTGCTGGAAATGAAGTTTTGTCTTTTTCGGCTACACCATCTTCTACCGACAAAGCTGGCTTTTTTTCAAACCGATTTTCGTCGATGGTCGTCGATTCACCATTGAAACATTTTGTGGACTCAAGATTATTGGCACCAAAACTTGGTTCTTCCTTGTGAGTTGTGTTTAAGTCCCATTTCATAGGACCCCCAGGAGAAGCTTCCTCTGCATTCTCCCGTGTTGCTACTGGCGGTGTAAGCCTCTCGAGGCTCTCTCGTCTCACCAATTTAGGCGCCACCTCTGAAAGCTTGGTGACAATGCTTTTTTCCTGGGTTGTAGCTATACTCTTTTGGCCTGAAGAATGTCCATTGACAAGACCTGAATTTCTTGGGAGCTCCTGTTGGTTGGCAACGAATTCATCCTTGCTTTCAGGTAAATTTTCATTAACAGAACTGTTTAATCTTTCTTCCACTGTAGAAGCAACACCTACAGACGAGCAAGACACTGGACTGTCAATGGAAGAATCAGACAGCAAAGAGGATGTTGTGATGGGCTTGCTGCCTTTTTTGGACAAACCGTTGTCCTTGTTTTCCGTTTTCGAACTCGTCCCTTCTGCAGATTTCCTCTGGCGCCTGTTTTTTGTTTCTGTGGATGAAACCCTGGCCTTTCTTCCCTACAAGCCAAAAAAAAAAAAAAAAAAAAAAAAAAAAAAAAAAAAAAAAAAAAAAAAAAAAAAAAAAAAAAAAAAAAAAAAAAAAAAAAAAAAAAAAAAAAAAAAAAAAAAAAAAAAAAAAAAAAAAAAAAAAAAAAAAAAAAAAAAAAAAAAAAAAAAAAAAAAAAAAAAAAAAAAAAAAAAAAAAAAAAAAAAAAAAAAAAAAAAAAAAAAAAAAAAAAAAAAAAAAAAAAAAAAAAAAAAAAAAAAAAAAAAAAAAAAAAAAAAAAAAAAAAAAAAAAAAAAAAAAAAAAAAAAAAAAAAAAAAAAAAAAAAAAACACGAGCCGTAACTTGCAGTACGGCCCTCGAACTCGGTTAGTTAAGGGGTAGTTTTGTAGGATGACAAGACACAAAGGATGAAATACAAGATACATCTAGCAAGATTTCGCTTGATCTTACAGAACCCTCTCGCCCTCCACTCTCAATAAAAAGGTTCATTTTTGCTCCAAATTAACTACGCTACTTATTTTCCGAGTTCGCTCATGGTTGGTTACGATTAAACTGGATGGCCAGACTGGTATCAGCTAAGTCGATAAGTAATTGGTCACTGTAAACTGAGAAATTCAAACGCAGACGTGTGAGCATCAACTGTTTCTGGCATCAGGTTGAGCAAACAGGAAACACCTTCAAAAAGTGCCATTCGACTTTAATCATTAATATAAAGAAAATGCTCCACTTAGTAAGAAATTCTACTTAGATTAATTTCTAAGTTGCCATTGCTCTCAACGATTCGTTTTCACTCGTTAACACAACCTGGTGCATTAATTGCACAGGCACACCACCATTTACCTTTTATCTGGGTGCTTAGGAATCTAAGCTTTGGCTAGGGACTGTAAGAGTTTTAAAACATCGTCTCTGACTACAAACATTCACTCAGACTTCGTGTATGTTGACTCCATTCAAATGATCTCAGTCAAGAGTCACAGAAGTAAAAAAAGACGCAAATATGAACAATCGCCCCACCTTAACTGTCTCCTGTTTACTTTCCTTTACGGCCAGAACATGATCCTGGAACAGCTTCTCCAAAATGGAGTGTGGCGATTTGCTACAAAAAAAGTAAAATGCATTCACCCACAAGTAATTAGTTGAGACTATTTGTTGATCGGTGTCCTTCAGCCATCTGGAAATGCGAACATAAGTATGTGTTTTAAAAATAACCAAGTTGCAACGGAGACAACCTGAAGTACGAAATACGAACAAACCTTCTGCGTTCTTCATCTGTGGTTGTCGATTTTAGCTCAATCTCATCAACACCCTGGTTTGCCAGTTGCCTTGGCGTTTCTGAAGATGTTGCCACACATGGGACGCTCTTCGGCTTTTCTTTGTTTTTACCATTAGATGATGGAGATGAGTCGGATTGAGAGGGAAGGTAGTGTAAAGTGAAGGGTGACGATGAGGAAGAAGGAGATAAGGCCGATGATGAAGATGATGGTAACTTCTGCTGTGTTGACGAGCTACAGGTTTGCGGCTTGGCTTCTTGTTTGCGCTCAGCATCTCGAGACAAGGATAGAGATTTTGGTAACTGAAGAAACTTTTGTAACTGCTCCTGTAATAGGCAACCAAGACCGCGTTCATTTTAGACGTGCTATTTAATTAATATCAAATTCTGAATGTTCAGGATCTAAAACGGCACCTAGCCTCAAACGCTTTTCGTTCATCTACATGCAGAGCAAACATGAAAGTATTTTTCCGCTATTTTGCCAGAACGTTTGCGCAGTAAAAGTTAGCAAAACAAGCATTTAACACTTCACCAAGGTAGTGAAAGGCATGGGTCTGTTCCTGAGGTAACCTCACAAACTACTTTGCAAAGCAGAAGTTCTTTAAAAACAGGAAAGCAGTGCATTTTATGATGTACTTCCCAACGCACTGTACTTTGTGATGTACTTCCGAAGCTGATCCATTTACCACTTGCCAATTTTAAAACGTGTGAGGTACCTAACCAGCAACGAGCAATGCTTAGATCAAATAGACGCCCTTAGCTTCGCTGTTTGACCGGGCATTGTTTCTCTCAAAGATTACAATTACTTTATCTCAATCAAAAATTTGTGCATTACCGTTTGAAGATTGTATATTTGAAAATGGAAAAGACATAACACTGGTACCTGACTCTGCCGAAGATACTGATGTATTTCTGGTTTCTGCCGTTCATCATCTTCTTGTTCTCGAGGGGCATAAGCTGGTCTCCTCTGTGCCTCCTGTTGTTGAATTAGTAGTGTGTAAAGATCTTTGATCTGCTCCGGTGTCATGGTCCGCTGCTGAAGACAGGCGAACAAAGTCTGCAGCTGTTCTGGCTCTAATCTTGGCATTAGATTTTGTAGTTCTGCCTTCTGACGTTCCTGATTTTCACGCAGCTTTTGTTGAATTCTCTCTGGTAGTGTGCCCATGGCACTCCCTTGCTCGTCAATGGGGTGGCACATGGAAGCTGCAAGCTGCTGCAAATTCTGTGCTCGTTGATACTGGTGAAGGAGTTGATTGTAATATTCCACTAAGAGATTCTGCTGTTCAGGGGTGAGAGGCATTTGCTGAACGAGCTCCTGCTGCTGCAAAATGAGCTGTAACTGGTAGCATTGCATCTGATATTGATGCAAGAGATTCTGGTAATGTTGATGCCACAGCTTAGTTAGAAAATCTTGCTGCTCCGGTGCTTGCATCTGCTGTTGCTGCTGCAGTTGTAATGCATACAGCTGATTGGGTGAAAGGTTGAGATGACCCATGGGGTGAGAATACAAAGGATGTGGGCTCTGTGCCCTGGAATGCCCAGCGTGACCAGGTGAGTGCATACCCATATGCGACATTCCAGATATTGGACTTGCCATGCTGACCATAGAGGACATATCCGGGGATGAACAGAACGGGTTCGATCTAAAAGGACTTCTATTCACACCAGCTTTTGGACCAGGTGAACAGTTATACTGCAATAAGTTGGGTGACGTTTTGGGAGACATTGGTTGTTTTATAGGTGACCCCTTCGATAAGGTGGATGAAGGAGATCCCATAGATGAACTTGAGTTCTTTGCAGATGATGTGCATGCAACAGGCGATGTTTTACTGCTTAGCGGACCAGAGCCATGCACAATTGTTCTCTGGTTTGACATAGTTGGTGCAATGGATGAACTAGTGAAAGATGACTCAAGCGTTTGTGGTGAGTGCTGACAGGATTCTTTGGATGGTGCTGGGCTGTTTGCCGAGTCTGACCTTGTGTTTCTGCGAGACGTGGAGCTCCGATTTCTTGCAAAATAAAAGCAAGAGAAGTGTAAGAAATTCAGCTTTAATAACTAGAAGTCGCTTTTCCCAGACTTGGATACAAGTACACCAAGATATTCAGTCTCAATGTTCTCTAAAGCTTCACATCTTGGAAGTGCAACCCTAGCTAAGACAAATGATTGTGGGATCATTCTGTCAAAAAAAGGTCTAGCTCAACTATTAAAAAAACTTTGCTGCCAGCATTAGTGTCTGGCCTTCAAATTCAATAGCCACTCAAAGTTGTCCATCAACTTTGACGCTTGATGGTTAGCAAAGGCACACCAAAAATATTTTGCAAAAAATCATGTCACATCAAAATCAAATGGCACAACAAGTTTCTTTCTTTCCCTAAAGTTCAGTACTGTACACGTATGACATACACTGCATTGTTAACCTAAAATATGTCTTATGTGCAAATTCACAGTGAACAAAATGTACAAGAAAAGAATTACTTTGTTTCAGCTGATTTTCGCCTCCCCTTAGTTGCTGCTTGTGCATTTGAAGGTGAGCTTGAGGTGCTGGGCCTGGTACAAGTGGAGGCCACAGATGCAGGGTAACTTGCTTGGGTGGAATTTTCAAGGCTGCTGCTGTTGGAGGCTTGAGTTAATCCAGCATACAGTTGCCATGACTACAATCAGACATAAAAAAAGATGGTTACAGAGATTAAATCGAGTGAAGCAAAAGTCCAGCTTCTGGTTGTTCAAGGCCTGGATTCCTTTACTGTATCTGGCAGAAAACTCACTATCCATGACAAAAAATGTGGAAAGATTTCCGTATTTTACCACATGTCACCTTAAACTTAACCAAATGTCACCATGAACATACTGTACACACAATTTGCTTAGCTACATGTACATGTTAAGTATGGGAATGTATGAAAACATCAGTAGAATGTTTCACTTGAAGCGCATGTATATTTTAAAGGCTGGATAGAGACTTGCACAACAGAAGTTATCCCAGCTTTGAACAACAGGGACCAGGAAAGAAAATCTACAGTAAGAAGCTAGGTGCATGTAAATTACCTCTTTACTGAATTACTGTGTTTGATTTTTAGCAGTGTTATACATGCATATTTACCAAGTTGTAATCGCATAAATAACTAGAGCATCTTAAATGTCTCTACCAATCCTTCCTCCATTCCCAACGTTAAACCATTCTAGTTTCTTTGTATGCTTAGCACAAGACTAAAATAGGTACCCATAACAACATCTTTGTCATACCGTTGGTGCAACAGGATGATGCGAAGTTGTTGTCGTTTGAGTCAGTGGTGCAGTGATGATGACTTGTGAGTGACGATGTTGTCTCATGGGGAGGACACGGACGACCTCCCCTCGCAACAGACAGTCTAACTCTGGCTCTGAGAGGCAAATAAGAAACTACATGTAGTGTGCAGTACTTGTAAAATATTTCAGATGTGATCATAAACAACATCTGGACGTTTGCTTATTATAGGGATAGGGAGCAACACAGTAAAGGAAATTTGCAAACTGGCAAACTACATTTACATACATGGAACAATCATTACTTTTATGTGACCATGGGGTTTGGTACTTGTCACCTCCTCTTTCTCCTTGTCTCCAACCAGAGCTCAAAATAGTTTTTTTGACAGTCACCCAGAATCATTTCTACCAGGCAAGCAAATTTGTTTTACCTCAGTCAAGTCCTGTTCTTGGCCCATCATACTCTTTAAAATAGCTATTAATTTTGAAAATCAGTAATAGCCTATCAAGCACAAAATTTACACAATTAAATGTTCATGGATTAATTCCATGGTGCATGCAAATCAACAATGATTCATTCCTTGTGCACATTAGGACATGCAAATAAATCGAAAACTGGTGCAACAGATAAGAGAGATCCATGTGAAAAATCAGTGATTTCTTTTCCAGATCACTTCAGTTCAGCCATTTTAAAAGTGTTACGCATGGGACACAAGGTATTTCATAACTCTTAATGGTATAAAAACACAAATTGTCATTTACTTAGCAGCTGTATAAGGACCAATCAAAATGACCAGCAAACAGACAATTTGTGCACACCAGAGAAATTATCACCCTGTCCAAACATTGTTCATTCTTCAGCTGTTTATTTTGGGTCCTGTCCTGGTATCTCTGGCTCTACTATTATTTTTTTTTCCATTTACAAAATGGAATAGTATAATTTATACCATTTGCCAGTAGAATAACTTGTACAAGTCTTGGATTAACTCTGTGAGTTTGCAGCACAGTGTCATCCATCACGCTTAGCTCCTGCAAAGTAAAGAGAGGTAACAAGAATTATTACTGCTAAAGTCTCAAAATGAAAAAGCTCTTTACATAGGTTGGAAGGCTTGTTGTGCTACACTTTAATATAGCATACACCCAACACTACATCTATGCAACAGTAAATAATTATCCTTGATTACTAAATTATTATCCTTGATATTATATTATAATTATCCTTGATTACTGAATTATTATTACTGCTAAAGTCTCAAAATGAAAAAGCTCTTTACATAGGTTGGAAGGCTTGTTGTGCTACACTTTAATATAGCATACACCCAACACTGCATCTATGCAACATTAAATAATTATCCTTGATTACTAAATAATTATTTTTAAAATTCTGCCCTGAAGGGTTTTGTAGCCACAAGATAAAAACGAAATGCTTTAGTTTTTTTATTTGATTGCTGTGGATCAAAGCTTTATTTTTGTGTCACTGCCAGTATCTGGGGAATTCAACTCAAGAGCTCTACAGGAATCCTCACTTTATATGTATGATAACATTGCAATGATGCAGTCCACAATTAAAAAGGAATGCAAGACCTACCCTTGATATGAGATCATGAGCAGTTATTACAGCTGAGAACCACTGTCGACAAGTTTGCCTGAAGAATGAAGAAAACCTGTCAATACATTTACTTCTAATGCAATCACATTATGCCACCGTACCACAATGACTAACTCTGTGACATGGCAAAACCGTGTGATCCACTGACAAGAGAAGATGGGAGGAATAATAATTATACCATAACTGGTGGGCCTCTCATATTGATCCAGGTTTTGTAAAGGTTTTCAGACCAAAAATATGAGGACTTCAAAGATTTTCAGTGACCACATTTTGATGTCAAAGGACACCACTGAGAATATTCACACAGACAGTATAGCACATGCAATATTTCTTTTCAGCTCAGGACCAATCTTGTTTAAGAATACAGTAATGACCAGTCATCATCAGCTATGGAAAGTATGCACTGTATACTATACTATACTATACTATACTATACTATACTATACTATACGATACGATACGATACGATACGATACGATACGATACGATACGATACGATACGATACGATACGATACGATACCATACGATACCATACCATACTATACTACTCATGTATACTAG
This sequence comes from Astreopora myriophthalma, assembly GCA_014634185.1. Lineage (NCBI taxonomy): Eukaryota > Metazoa > Cnidaria > Anthozoa > Scleractinia > Acroporidae > Astreopora > Astreopora myriophthalma. Next base: position 158,858 of record BLFK01000915.1, read on the forward strand.
GGAATTAAGACATTTTCTTTTAAACCTCCAAAACAAAATTTAATGTTCCAAGTGAAAATACAGAACATTGATTATTTTTCAGGGAGATTCAAGGCCTTCAAAATACATGTAGTTTTCAAAATTCAAGGTTTCCAAGGTGCATTCAAGTGCATGAGCCCTGATGATCAAGATTTAACCAATCTCCACATCCTGATGTTGCACTCCCCTAGACAATTAATCATTCCTTTAAGCGTACCAGTAAATTTTACTGTACCTACCGATAAACTTTGACTCTAAATCCAGTTAGAGTGAAAGGACCTACAACAAATAAGTTGGAATAAAATTAACAACGAGCTGCTGCATTCATTAGGACCAAATCAGGTATGCATGTATCATCATCATCATCATCATCAGTTGCTTATGGTTTTCTAAGTACTTTTATTAACACTAAGTGTTGCCAGTCAAAACCTTAAATTTATCTAACATTATTTTGTCCAGCAGTCAGATGTTGTTTGCAGGCTTACACTAGACATAGTTGAATGAGAGCACTTTTTTAAAATAGCACTACACCAATCATTTTCGTTATGCCTTCTTTGGTTGAGTATGCCTTAAGCTCTTTAGTTGTTCATGAATACTTAACCTTTCATCCACTGATAACCATGAGGTCTAATAAGGTCAAATTATTTGAAATAAGCTCTGAAATTACCCTCCAGAAGAATAGACTGAGATTTCTGCACTCGTTGCCATAAGTGCAGTTCCTCCAAAACACCAGGATGATCCCTTAGAACTGGTTGAAGGGCATCATCATCCTAATATTAACGGTTTCAGTCAGTTAGTTAGTTAGTTAAGGTCAAGCTCCAGTGATCATTATTGAAAGACTGTACAGAAAGATACATGTAGTGTCAGGAATAAAAGTAATCACCAAAATCATAATTAAGCTGGCTCAAACCAGAAGGATTGGCTCAAACCAGAACGATTAGAAGGATTGGCCCTCCAACACCATATCACATATTAGCAATCTTATGGCACCATATAAAACACCAATTACTGTAATCCTGGTCGTTACTGTGATGTAATAAGTTACTGTGGCAGCAGGAAAGCCCTATGAAAACATCCTGTATTTTGGCTTTAGTTACTCACATCCCAAAAAAACGGACACAGTGACCCCCATTTTTTGTTGCTGTAAAGTGATCAGTGGGCCAAGGCAAAACTTTCTGCAAAGTTTAAAAAAATTCTGTGAAGCAGATTCAGAGCCATATCAAATTTTTGATTTTTTTTTAAGGTGGCTCTGAATCTGCTTGAAATAATGTCCTGGTGACAAGTTAACTCAGCCCAGTTGAGAAACAATATGCTTCCGCACAGGAATGAAGGGGTGCCACAGGTAGCAATTCCCCACCCATACTTTATTAATTAGAACTAAAGTAGGTTGCAGGCTGGTTAAAAGCCAGAAAGCAAAACGGGAGGGAGGGATTAAAACACTGCAGGCTGAAAAGTACTTGCAGCTGAGAAAAGTCTGCCTGATAAGGCTCACATGGCAAGAGAGATAGAAGGAGCTTAATATGATAATCACGTAGCATGAGGCTGAGCTGAGTCATCCCCAATATCCAGTATTTGCTTTCTGTCATTATAAACTTCTATTTTATTCTAAAGTGTCAGTATGTGGATGTGCTGTGGTGTTGTTTTCAGTTCTTCGGAATCTCAACCTCAGAGTACAGTAGGTGGTTCAAAGCCTGGCTCTGTTGATTGATTTGAGAAGAAACTTTGCCTCACAATGTCTTCCTCCACTGATCTGAGTATATGGGTACCACTGACGTCCTGCTGGGTGGGTGGGGGGGATAACCCTGCAATGGACTAGCATTCTTTCCAGGGGCAGGAGTAGCTACACTGTATTCTCTTGGTTGCTTCATGCTACTTGTATGTAATTAGTGCATAGCTGCATTTTGGTATAGTCATAGTGAGTCATGGTGTTTTTATTGTAAACCTGATTGGTCAGTAATGTAGTAATAAAGTTGTTCAGCAATTTATGCACACAGCTGTATGCATAAATTGCTGAACAACCAGGGGCGGATCCAGCAATTTTTGATTGGGGGGGTCAAAACTTTGGTTCAGAAAGGACTGTTGGACTCTTTTGAGGCAAATTACTTCTCCCCCACACCCCCACACCCCCTGCCACCAGTCGCGGTTGCCTGTTATAATTCCTTGGCTGCTTACCGTTTACTTGGATTCTACTCGTAAAGAATGCACCCTTGGAACATCCTCCTCTTGTGTTTGGTTACAAAGATTGTACACTCAGATTTCATCATTTCAGTCTCAAAGTTGTGAGCGTCAGCTCTGATAGAGGGGGGTCCGGACTCCCCGGACCCTCCCCCTGGATCCTCCACTGACAACTTTAAAAACAATTTTATAAACAAGTTATCGGTAGTTCAGTCATACCTGCCCATATGGTCGACACTCGTCACTTCTCACGAATTCCCTAAGGTTAGAATACAAGAGAAAAGAGTTAAAAGGCCAAGCTTAAGAGTTGGCATTTTAATGTCAATTATCCAATCTGACCTAAATTACTAAAAGAGATGTTCTTCATCTTCCCAACAAAGACCAAAAGGGCTTTTTCCTGAGGGCATATACGTGTACATCTAATTATAGTGTTCAAAAGAATTATACAAAGTCAATAATCAAGGTTTCCAGAAATACATGGGAAGTCAAAACAATGTATCCTAATTTTTCTATTGCATTTTCTTTGCACTTGTCACTTAGTAAGGGTTTTCCCCCCTGACTGTATAATTATGCAACCAGGCTTTTACCCCCTAATGGTCTCACACCATTTCTTACTAAAATGTATTCCTCACTGATGTACATGTAAATGTACAGGTATATGAAGCATTCAGAGATTTAGTGACACAATCTTAATGACCTTGCAAAATATGTTGCTTTTAACATGCTCTGGCAACCCTACAGATAATTACACATGTAATTTGGTACTTGTACCTTTCATGATCTCCGACAAATTCAACCGGAACTGGGCTCTCCTCTTCACTCAAACCATGATAATCAACAAGTGGGAAAAATGTCTGAAAAACAACATGAATTCGGATTTGGCACTCTGTGTTCTTTCAATTTTTTATGCTTTTAATCCTTTAACGTCCACCATTGCCACTCATAGATTTAACTCTGTTTAATGCCAGACGATTTTTTACTTGTCACTGAGGTACCCCTTGGGCAGGAAAGTTGAGAGGCTCCTAACCACAAAATAATTATTTTCTTTTGCTTCAGTTAACAGTCACAAATGAAGGTTGGGTGCTCAGGGACCTGGGGGCTGCTACCGCTGACCCAAACCCAGGAGGGTAGAACACCCCATAAGCCTGCCCTTTCCACAACCCAGCCATGAGCCCCATCTGTGAAACCCAGCCCCTGACTATATAGGCAGCTGTCACGCTGAACTGAAAGTTCAGTGGAAAACAACTCTACTATGTAAGTACTGCTAACCCAAGTCTATAGGGAGGGGAAATGCAAGCCATGATGAATACCCCCTACAGTGAGCTAAGTAAAACCACCAGCACATAATAATGAATAACCGTAGACCACTTGAATTACCCAAAGGCTCACAAACAAGCAAAAAATAGTAAAAAAACAAACAAACAAACTAACAAATGCAGCCATGCACATGCCAGAACGTGGAAAGGCTTCTGGAAAACCATGCACTGCGCTATAAAATGCCAATGCTAACACCATACCTGAGCTAAGTTAAAAATGCATTTAACCCTATTTACATTGTAAATTTCAAGACCATGAAACCTATATTTTGCCTTTTCTCCTCCTCTTTAAATAGGCCACACAAAATAATTACGCAGATGCCACGGGCATCCGTAGTAAAGTTTGTGTTGATTCTCTGTTTTTTTGTTTTTGTTTTCATTGTAGTCGCAAATTGCAATGCTTGTTCTGATTGGCTACTGAATTTGATGTTTCGGCCAATGGTATCCACTCTAATATCAAGCTCGAAGGCACACAGTCAGCATTAGATAACACCCGGGTGAAGTAGTTTTTCCGTGCCCACAATGATGGCAATCCACACAAAACACCCAACCCTAACCCTAACCGCTGGTCACTGAATCTACCTCACCCAATGTTACTTAATGCTAACCAAGGCACACTCTTTCTTTTCGGTGATGAAGACATTGCAGCAATTATATATTGAGGTATTAGTCTGCATGTCACAAACTTAGTACAGTTTGCTGATAAACATTTTGGTCTTGTTTTTGGCGTCCTCTAATGATGCCACCTTGGACTGGGGCAAATTTTTGTGTAAACACATTGTTTCGAGTGTGGATTGGAGTGTTTATGCAATTGTCATGAGTTTGAATGGTGTGCGATACTTTGAATCATCTCAATATCTTGAAAAGTACGGAAGTGCTGTGTCGACTAGAAGACCACTTAACTGAAACACTCTGAATTGCGGAAATCTGTAGAAGGTATTGTAGGTTAGTATTTGCTGCATTTTATTAAAGTCATTGAATGCATCAATACTGTTAATTATCGAACTTATTTGAATGACTTCACTAACCAACCAGTGTGATACTTGTTCCGTTACATTTTGTAATATGGTCTTCATTTGAGTTTGTTTACTGGATCATTTTAAGCAAGTGGCGTGTGCAATGATGTAATTTTTTTGTGGTTACAGTAGTTCTCGGGAGGAAAGCAGTTGTCAGTTTCATGCGTTCAGAGGAATTCCTTTTGCTGATCAGCTCCTTCTGTTCACATTTGCCCAGTGGTCCAAAACGGTTTTAATCGAATGAAGTTTGTAGGTTCATTAAAACCTGATAAATTATCGGATATCATACATTCGGGCCCAGCCGACAATTTGCGTAATTTTGACGTCTCTGTCTCAATTCTCTTCACTGAAATTAACACGATTCATTGGTATTAAAAGTACAATTTTTGTAAACTGTGTCGTATTATCTTCCTGAAGACAGTCGAATGAGTTTTCCAGGTTAAATTCAAAAAAGGTGTACATACTCAAAGATATTTGACACTTCAGATATTTACACTGCAAAGTTTCAATTGAGCGGAACATCTCTCTTGTTTCTGCTCACATTTGCCTAGCACTTGAGAAAAAAGTGTAATATTTTAACGATCAATTTTATCTTTAAGCATGATTTCGAACAAAGTTCATATGTTCAGTAAACCCCAAGAGATAAATTGTCGGCTATTTTATATTTGGGTCAACCATTTGTGGAATATTGACATTTGTTTACATTATATTCTTTGGAAAACTATAGCTGCTCAATGAAATTGTCATTCATTCATATTACGTGTGGAAGCAATTTTTGTCCATGAAAAAAGTAAAACAGTGTCGCATAATCTTTCAGAAGACGGTCCAATGAGTTTTACGCTTAACTGAAGAAAATATGTTCTACTGTCTGTTCAAACTGATCACATTGCGTGCATTATGGTATTCCACTCTGTCAACTTGAACTTGAAGCAATTTCATTTGATTTGAAAACACCACTGTAATAGGGCTACCTTGGTAAAATATTTTTGTTGTTGAATTTAGGATCTCATAAATCGCCAATTACTGTATAGTAACATTAATTTTATTCTTTGTCTGCTCTCTTTTAGGGGTTTTATCCTCACTACACTGATTCTTTTGTTTTGTTTTTTGTACAACCAGACCCTCCCCAGCAAAATAATGCCTGCCTTCACAGTGACTTAAGCAGACTTAAGGTTATGCCTCCAGGCGTCATTTTATGTAAAGTTAACAAAACTGGCAGGTATCTGGTCTGTGCCTGACCTACCAAGAGGCATGGGTTTATTCTGGCTATGACATCACAACCTGTGTTGCACTGCAACTTTGAAATAATTTTTGCATTGCACAGCAGTTTGTATGCCACCTCAAGTCAAACTGGTTTTAAAGATAATTTTCAACCAGGGAAAAGTGTAAACTACAACATTGCCAGTTACAGAATCAGGCTCACATTGTTCACTAACCACATCTTTTACAGTACATGGCTTGTATTGTCTTTCAAGTGAAAGGCCTTAACAAAGGTCGGGCAAAGAAACAGTATCAAAGTACACTTACCAGGGCTGGCCACAACAATGGCCGTCTGGGATTAGAAGGATCAGGTCTTTGACTCCAAACCATACTCTTCTCCACCAAAAACATCTTCCAGCTGCCATCATGAATCCTGAGCCACTCACGAGTAGTCCAGTCTTCTTTGTCATATTCAACTAAAACCTGCAACAGAAACATTAAAAAGGAAAAAATCTTGATATACATGTAGTTCTCAATATACATGTTGTAGTTAAAAATAATATTTATTTCAACCTAGTTGGATTTGTATTTTTTTTTCTCATTTATGGCAATGGTACCAAAGAAAACAAATTTCAAATCAAACTAGGTTGTGATACTTCACCTGAACTCCTGAACTCATTTTTACCAGCAATGTGTGACTTCCTAGGTGGACACGTTGTAATTACAAATTTTTCATGAGTATTTTTTTCTAAGTACATGTACATATTTTTTTAACCAGGTATTTTCTCCATTGCTATGGTCTTAATCAACTGTTTAAAAACAGATTTTGCTTACTTTTCTTTCCTTTTCCCCCCTACTTTTCTATCTTTTTTCCAGTTTGTTCCCTTATCTCTATCTTGTACCATTATTATAAACCCAACTGACCAGGATGCGAGAAAGAAGAAACTTACCTTTCACCCACTGTGGTTTGAACCAGCTATCTTCAGATAAATTTATGCCAAATGAGAACATACATACTGAGTTCTGGTAGTATCCATAACTGTAACTGTAACTGTAATCTAACCATTTCCAATCAGTGCTTAGGCCTAACCATTAATCCTTGCCACAGAATGATATAACACTAACTACAGTAAAAAAAATACCTGGTTATAAAGATAAAATCACCTAGTTAATAAAAAATGAACTAGACAAAATTCACATGAACTAAAATTAAAAATTACCTGCAACAGACATCTTATTAAGATCTTGCAAGATTTGACAATGTCTCGTAAGAATCTTGTAACACTGTTATTACTAGTTTATAATAGGGTGTAAGACTAAGATCTTTTTTAAGATCTTAGTGTGATCTTTCATCAAATATTCAAAGAAATTCAATTATTAGCATTTGGAGATCTTATAAGATATTGCAAGATTCTTACAAGAACCTTACAAGATTTATTCAAGAAATACGATAAGATCTTGATAAGAAACTAAAATGGAATATTACGAAGGTCTTAATAAGATGAGGTGTGCATACTCTATAGGCCGCTGTCCACTGCCAATTACAGCTTTATAAAAGAACTAATCTGATTCCGTTTCTAATGTAAGCAGTTCAATGAATGTCCTGCAAAGTCTTAAATTGACTATGTATTACTGTCGGTTAATGTTCAAAGTCTGTAACAAACTTTGAAATCTGTACACCATCATAACAGAATGGAAATTAATAGATAACCAGGTGCTCATTGTCCTCCACTAAACTACATGTATCACAGCAAAGAAAGATACAAATAGACATAACATGTGCAGAGCATGTGCAGAGCCAGTTTCATTCTCAATTATTCTCATGCAGAACCAGTCTTATTCTCGTTCTCATCAATGTCTTCACTGTTTAAGCTCCCTATAATCTGGTTGAAGGTACATATGACCAACCATGGTGTCCATTAACTTCCCATGGACTGTAATGAAATACACACCTCTGCTGTTCACTCCATGGCAGTGAAACTACTTACTAACAGCTCATAGTTCCACTTGCGTTTTAAACATTTTTATAATGATATTTCTATGGTCTGTAAGACTACAAAACTTGCGAAACTGGTGTTGAATTGTTTTTTACAAGAACAAAGAAAATTTGAATGAACTTGGTTTTAATTTTTATACAAGACTGCATGTGTGACATGGCGAAACCAAAAAAAATGTCATGGTCTGTAATCCATGGCCGAGTTGTTCAACGCAGGCTTAGTGCTAACCTGGGCTTATATACAAGTCCGGTAAAAACACAGAAGCTGTGATGGCATACTGTCCTTGGTAGCACTAACCTTGCTTTGAACAACTTGCCCCAAACATCTGTAACTCTCGACCAAAGAACGTACCAATTAAAGTGACTGTTATTGCTTAAATGGTCATAGCCCATCTAGAAGAATGAATACATGTTGGTCTGTCTGCTCTAAAGTGTTTGAAAAATCTTCTTAAACTGAAGATGGTATTTAAAAAAAACCTTATCAAGTGTTTTCTGGGGAAAGCTGCAACAGTAAATGAGTCTTTACCTCGATTAAGTCCACATCAAGTACAGAGAAAGAATGTCATAAGATGAATTACAAAGGGTAAAGATCCATGTTATTCCTTGGGAGAAAAGTTTATTTAAGGGCCACATGCCTTCAACGCTAATTCACGTGAGAAAGAAGTAAGACAATTATTGTCAAATTTCATAGAAATGGTGTATCATAATATCTTGCATGTATATTTTGGAGCGGGTCACGCAAAGAAATCGTATGTAAAGAAATAGAAGCAATTTCAATTTGTCAGTGAGACAAATTAATTGCAAACCAAGTGTAAACAAAAAATGGCCACCATTCGATGGAATACGCATTTGATCGCACCGATGCAAAAATGTCGATACGATTCCTTGGTAGACTGTCTTGAAAAAGCTTGCATTTACACGAAGTTAAGGCCTTTGTTATTCATTGATGTTTAACGAGCGACCGTAAATTAACCACCGGATGCCGTTTTAGCTGTTGTTTCACATTACATAAACTTAGAATTATGAATAACATGAACGCATTTTCCTTTCGTGAAGGAAAAAAAAAAGCCAATCACTAGTAAATGTGTTTCGAGATCCACTGAATGGTTGTCGACAGTCAAGTGCTGGAAGGTCACAAAAGTAGCGCTTAGTTTTGAATAAGGACGATCATTCTAACCTTAAGGTCTGGATGGTGGGCATCCTCTTCACTGCAAGCTCTGATTATTCCAACTTTCCATTGATAATCCAACGGATTCGACACACGGCTAGATCGAGAGTTAGGGCGAAGCGAGTAATTATTTTTCTCCCGCACGCACAAAAATCGCTTGCCCACCAATTCAGCCTGACGGAAAGACGAGTACATTGTGTTTCCTGCTCTCCATTAACAGCGCAGCTCTTAAAACGACAACCGCTATTCCATATTAAGAAGCGGAGGTGACAGATCGATGCAAGGATTCTAAGTGAAGAAGAGCAGGCGTTTACGAAGCAACAAACATTGCACAAACACGCCAAATACTGTTACACGTACGTCCCTCTTAACGTTCACGGCTCACGGCCATCACAAATTGCAGTTACTCTTCTAAGCGCGTGCGCTGAACACATCGGGAAAATATGCGGGCTCAAATTGCGGAAGTTTACAAATTGTTATTTCAATTACTTTGCCTTCTAATGAAAATGGTTATAAATAATGTCTAAGATCTAATAGCAACAATAATGCTGATGGCAATAGCATAAGTGATACTATTCGGTAGCCAGCTCCCTGTTACTGGAAAGCTGGCTATAGCTAGCGCTATTTTTTAGGATTTCTTCCTCGGTTTATAGAATCGGTTCCTGAAAGTTTAATCGGGGATAGTTTAATCGGTTTTCTTGGAACGGAGCCCAGGAGGACAGAGTGTTACCAAGGAAACAGCAATAATCATTATAATGCCGGCAAATACACCTGTAACTATTTAATTATTTTAAAGAAGAAAATAACCTTATTTCAAACAAGGCATAGCGTTAAGTCTTAACTCCATACAATTGGTAATTAAGGAAATGATGGGTGGTAACAAATCCCCAAAACACGCCCTCTTGTATAAGTTTTCACGGCTCCTGGTTTTCAATCTTACTGTAGACTTTATTCAAAACTGGCGCCCAATTTATCATTCTTTTGTCTTCATGTAAATTACATCACCAAACCTCATTTTCAAGCAAAAATTCATTTTAATTTAGGTAGGCTAGTTGGTATAAAGACAAAAGAATAATTTATTTTCCGCCATTTATAAATACGGTGTATAGTTTAGCAAGGGCACAAGTAGCTATTGAATGGCGTCACGGAAGAACTCTGGGACCGTGGATGTGAATTGTGAATGTGAATGTACAGCTATGTTAACACAAACTTATTCCTTGTCTTCGTACCTCAGAGACGCCGACGTTTCATGGTTGTTTCGCTTCCTTGGCTCTATTGCTTCACTCACTTTTTACCATTTTTTTGTTTTTAAATACAGTCTCAAGTTTTTATCAGGCACGCCCGGCCTGACACGCTTTCTCACGACCAAGCGGAGCTCGAGGTACTGGAGCTGCT
>BLFK01000915.1:185046-234024 GCA_014634185.1 Astreopora myriophthalma
CCACCTGCTTGGAAATGAGTTTTGTAGAGGCACATGGTAGGGTGCAGGAATTGTCATCTGTGGTCTGAACAGGAATATAGTTTAGTTTAGGGGCTGGCTTGGTTGCAAGCCTGCTCGTGGACATCCAAGGCACCTTAAACCTCCATAGAGTGATGCGGATGTTAGGAGCAAACATCTATTCATTCTCTGTGGTCATGAATGTGTGCCCTCATTGAGATATTGAATAAGAAGTAATGCTTTTAGTTGATACTTTATTTTTTTTTCTCACTCATTAATCCTCAATAATTACATGATCTTGTTTGACCAGTTTTTAAATCCCATTATATTTAAGGGGTCAAGCATTCTGTATCGCAGATTTGTCCATCCCTGGCTATCTAAAAATGAAAAGGTAAAATTTGTCTGTTGTTTATGTAGTTAAATGAGTCGGATCGGTGACAAGCTGTTCAATTACACTTAAGTCAGGTCTGTGGAACCATAATTTTTTACTGTTATCTGCAGTTGCTAGGGAACTATTTTTATCTACAGAAGGGTTGCCAGGTTGACAGTGGGATGTTTTATTTATGTGAAATCAATATTTCTTAACATATTAATATCTAGTTTTCTTAACCAATAAAAGACGAGCTTTTGAAAAGGTTGTTGGTAAATGTACTGTATGTGTTGTACAATTTAGGTTAAAGTGAATTTCAGATCAAAATCATTCCAACCTAGTTTGATTTGTAATAAAATGATTTCAGTCTCGTACACCCTGTGTATAATCTTATTAAACTAAAATCAATAATGGTCAGACAAAGAAAATTGGAACCCACAGTACATGTAGGTTGAGACAATTTTGATGTGAAAGTCATTTTAACACATTAATTTTGTTTGTCAAAACTTAATGAAGCAGGGTCCGTACGGGTCATGGAAAACCTGGAAAGTAATGGAATTTAAGGATTTCCGTTTCCAGGCCTGGAAAGTCATGGAATTTAATTGTCGGTCGTGGAAAGTAATGGAAAATTATAGTTGTGTGTAGTAGGTAAATTATTGCAGAAATGATGTCGAGGCAAGGAAAAAATAAAATACAGGCTAGTTATGTCAGAATATACCCGAAAACAAGGACAATTTTGACAATTTTCGAAAGTGACAGCGAAACCTACGGTCATGGAAAACTGGAAAAAGTCATGGAAAAGGTCATGGAAAGTCATGAAATTTGAAAACCTTTTAGGAGTACGAACCCTGTGAAGTACGATCGTCCGGGTGAGTGTAGTCCCGAGGAGGACTGTCGTTGATGGTAGTGACTGACCTTTTGACAACCTGAGCAGAAGTCATCTTCAGAGTAAAGAGATTGGTTTTTATTGTGTATTTTTCACAGGATATTGACAGCTATATAGCGCAGCTTAAAGATAGTGGGTACGATACCTTTATGAGGGTCAGCAAGAACAGCATTGCATTTGCTGCTGACACCATGATGAGGACTGCAACTACGGTAAGTGGGGGGGGGGGGGGGGTTGACCCAAAAGAATGAGTTGGGCTGAAAATGTTGCAGTCAAATGGCTCACAGGATTGGCATAGAAGCAGGACAACAGTAGAAGAACAACTAACCCTGAAACGACAACGCTTACACATCACAGTGATCAACTTAACATCACAACTGCAAATGCTGTTAAACTTGGGGTAAACTACTGGACACGAACGCAGAAAAAATGTGCTATACATTATTTCAATTGAAAATGAAATTTGGGTTTAAATGTTTTCAATTTACATCTTTATTCTTAATTTCATTTTGTTCCTAACCCAATTAAGATGAGTTTATAGCAATTTGACTGCAATGCAGTCATGGTAGTGACAAATGTAACATAAGATGACACTGGGAAGGAGCAGTTTGTAAACGTTAAGTTTAGAGTCATTGAAACTTGCTACAGTATGTCAGCAGTAACTATCGGTTAAGCACTATTAAATCTACTGTATTTTCATATCTGTATTTAGGGTCAGACTGTTTTGGCCGAGAAGCTGCGTGAGTATGGTACAGATCACACTGATAACGTCAGAGGTGGAAGGCTTCATAAAGCCAAATCCTGGTATGGTGGAATGAATCTGACAGACAATGACTACAAGCCGATTGATGAAACAGACGTGTACAGTCTGATAGAGGAAAGAGAAGGAGAGGAAGATTCTGTCTCTCCTGATGCAGAAAGGTTTGCACGAAATCATTTTAATTTTTAAAATTCTAGCATCCACAGGCAGTGTGTGCATCAAGCTTTGAATAAGAAGAGCTATTCAGCCATGCTGTGAAAGACACTTCCTTACTACCATGCCTTAATTGTTCAATCAGAAGATGGTTCTTTGATATATGGTCCCATTGAAGCCCAGAAATGAAAAAGAGTTTTCTGAGTATATTCACATGGATGTCCTTTGGTGCAAATAAAAAATAAGTCATTGACAGTCCTTAAAAAGTCCTGAAAGAATGTATGGGCCATTTGTAATAATTATTATGTTTTCTTCTCAGTCCAAAACTAAGTGATGAATTGAGAGAAAACTCAGAAGAGTTAAAAACTGAACCAATGAAGAGGTCACATAGGTCAAGTGCTCACCGGTCAACTACCCTGCCACGCTCTTATGGGGTGAGTTTTTTAAAAGAGGAGGTTGTTTAGTGCTCATTAAATTAACACTTATCCTTGTTCATTGCAAACAAAATGATAGTGGAGATTGTTACAATCATGGCAATGAATGAGGCCTTCCAAGGGTTTTTGCTGGCAGGTGACATGACCTCAAAATGTGATGACAATCTTTTTCCAAAACACGGACAGGCGACAGGAACTGACAGAAAAAGGGCAACACTTCGTTACAGCAACAGTAGGGACCTTAAGATCTACGACGGTGCCCAACATCAGTGACAATGCCACAAGACAATGATATGATTGGTTAAAAGAGGAAGACTAATCGTGCTGCATGAGCAGGATGCATATATTGTTCATATTTTTGCGGTACTTTGCACAACGATGACATGAAATCACCAAATTTGTGCTTGTGATGACAATGTGTGCATGCATCAGAGAATCTTTATTCTCTGTTTTCACTCTAAAAACGCTGATATCAATTTATTTTTAGGATACTTCACCACTATTGGAGTTAAACAAGGTGGAAAAAGCACGAAAGACTTAAATTGTGCAAAGTTGTATTTTGAGGTGGCATTTTCCTTGACGTCGCCATCATAGATCTTAAGATCCCTACTGTCTGTAACAAAACTGGTTGATGGGCTGGCTCTAAAACAAGTGACACCAGACCCCTCCCCCCCCAAAAAAAAAAAAAAAAAAACCCTTGGAAGGCCTCATGAATCTGGGTTGGTGCTCAAAGTGTTTCAAACAGCTGGGTGCAATTGTCTTGGAGATAATAATTATTTTTTTGACATTTCCTTTTACTTGGATCTTTGCTCAATTTAGAGAACATCAAACCGACCCAGAGTTTATGGCTCAGGCGATGACCATTATGAGGTACGTCGTAACTGACACTACTACTACTACCATTACGACTACGACCGGCTAGTTTATTCCATCAGATATATAAAGACAATTTACACAACCCATGTATAGTAGTAGCTAATCTTGATGGGTATTAGTAATAAATTAACATTTAAATATTAAAACCGAAAAGATTACAATATTGCTACAATATTACCACAGTATGAGATTATGATATGTGGTTGTAAGCAAGTCAAATACGAAAATTACCTCAAGTATCCTCTTTGAGACTATAAACTTTGGGGCACTGGTGGTGAAGAGGGCATACTTACAAAAATTGGGAGTGATCATGACATGCAGGAGTGAAACCTGTGGCATTTGTCATCTGAACTTAGTGTTTGGAAGGGTTTGCATGAATTTTATGTAATGTAGGAATTTCTAGAAAGGTCTGTTGATTGTGGTTTCCTTCAAAGTTCTAGAGTTGCATGACTCAGATGATTTATATTATTTCAAAGTTGCTAAAAAAATCCTAAGAAAAAGGAACATTCTAGAGTTAGAAACCTAAGAGTATGTAAAGGGTCGCTTATTCAACTTTGGCAGGGGGTGGGTGGATTTTGCACAGGCAGAAATTTTTTTAAACCTTGCTAAAAGTATGCACAATAATTTTTTTCCTCAGTGCTTGTTTTTTCCCCTCTATGTGACAGTTCCTTTCTGGCTCACATTTTTTCACCATCAGTAAATTCACTGTTTCATCTGTGCTTCGAATTCACTGTCTCCTTTATTACCTATTTGTGTATTTTCTTATAAAGCTTGACTTTTAGTACTTGGTCATAAAATCTAAACATTTCATTGCACTGTCATATCCATCCAATCCTTGAATACCCTTTTCTACAGAAAGAAGAGATGCTGTAGGGATAACACCAACTGCATTCCAAAAAATTCCTTCCCACTTATCTCTGATCACACATCTTCCTGGATGTTTTCATCTAAGGTTCATTAGCTTTACTTACACTCATTACCAATACACGGAAGGTTACACTGTACAATGTTTTCTCTGCAACTCCTCTTGACAACACCTTTGTAACATACCTCGCACTGGCCAATAAGTTTTAGAAGTTCCACTTTCTCTACTGATTGTGGAACAAAATTGTGCCTCTTGAAAGGTATGCTATGTGGGACAATGTTTCTTACTATTTTTTAATCTGGAGATGACCCACAATCATACCGTGGGAAAAGTTGCAGAAAACACTGCAGCAATGGTTTTGTGTTTCCTAAACAGTCCTATTCAACTGTTTTATTGCAGACCATATCGCAAAGGAGCCAGAGGAAGATCATCTAGATCTCGGCTCAGGAACTCATCTGCTTTTCATTTACTTTTTATTGCTTCAGCAGATGGCCACTCCAAGGGGACAACCAAGACGAAGTCAACGGAACAAACAAGCACGCACTCTACCTGTTTCTCCTCATGGCTCAAATGAGGCACCATGTTGATTCCAAGAATTGCACTTACAATGCTTAAGATATTCAGAGTGGCTTTTGGTGACTTTATTTTGGGTTTTCATGCTGTAAAAATGCTAGGGGAAAGGCTATGGACAAGAATGAAGTTTTCACCTGTTTTCTGCTTGTGTTTTCCTAATGGTTGATAACCTTGAATGTAAATTCAACTTGATGTCAGGGCTCTGTCAGACGTTCAGCTTAGTATAATCTTCTTGTTATAAGGCAGTATGATGTAGAATATCATGGTGTGCTAAGTTGTTAATTTCTCTTAAAATTGCACTAGGTTTTTTGCCTGGACAATTTCTATACAGAAAGCATTTTTTAGCCTTGTAGTTAATTGAAGTGTAATTTTATTTTACTTTCATGGGATGTAAATAGTCATTTGTATCCAGTACAGGGTTTAACCTTATGGGATAGAGCAGTGTGTCCTTTTAAAAAGTCACAGTAGCAAAGTTGCTTGATATTGTTAGTCTAAGGTGAGAGGTACACTTTGAGGGTAATGACTCAAGTGGCTTGTAAATGAGAAAATGGGGAGGATCGATGGGTAACTGGTTTACCCAGCCTGTGATTCAACAGTTCCTGAGTAAAACAGATGCTGACAGGGCAGCACCACATAATACTGCAAACACCTGCATAAAAGAACAAGTGGATTAAGAATCCTCAGGCTGAAATTTGATGAATAAAGCACCGTACATATAAGAGACTTCCACCTGCTAAAATTTGACAGGTTCTTTTGGAAAAGATGTGGGTATCAAAATTAGAAAAACAGTGGCCCAACTCACCCCATCTCCTTAAACTGTAACCCCTCTTTTATTAAAGGTACATGTAGTGTTAAACAATGTATGCATCATAATATGCATCATTTATACAAAAGATAGCCTAGTTTTATGGCCAGTGTAACCCTTTAAGCCCTATGAGTGATAAGCATGGAATTTCTCCTTGTAATATCAATTCTTTGTAAAACATGGTGGTTATGAGAATTATGGACATGATCACACAAGATGAATTTGCTGGATATTTAAACAACTTCTCCCCACCACTTCTGTAGGAAATGAATAGGGGCAAAAAGTGAGAATTCAAATCTTGACCGTAGGGTTTATAGGGTTAATTTCATGAATGTTTAATGAACATTAATTAGGCCTCTCAGTAATCTATACCATTTATTATTAAGAACCTGTTGAGAACAGCTTTAGGCTGATATTTGCTACGTCTCCTGCAATATGAGAAACACATCAGTCTGGACCCGAAAATTATACGTTCTTTTATGCGACTGATTACTCTATCTAAAATGACTGATGCATGTGGGCGATAAATGTTAACCGCAACCCCCTTTGCACAAAACCTCTTCTGCAAAGAAATTGGCAGGGCCCCCTGACATTCTGGACTGATACGTTTATATGTCAATGATAATTATGTGGTGCACAAAAATTGTGAGTACCTTACCAAAATTGAGGGTGTGGTACAATTTGTTTGTAAATGGGGTTAGCATTTAAAAAACGTTCTTGATTTCCAGTGGTAATCATAAAGTTGGATGTTAACTGCTTGAGGTATTAGTTTTTTTGTATTTTAATTGAGTAATTTATGGAACTGCAGGTATAAAAAAAGCTTTATCCACAGTGCGTTGTAAGCATTACTTTTTAATCTAATTGTTTTGATTTATCTAATTCAACATTTTAGTACTGTAACAGGTAGAGAGATTCTGCAAAGCTGGCCTGACTCTCTCTTGTGAATCAATTTGGCATTTCCAGAACAGGCTGGTATTTCAACTGCTGTAACTGTGCAACCATTAGCATTTAATTTCTGCCATGCTTTATTGAATCCACACTGCCAATTCATGGTTCATACAGGTTTAAAGAACTTTTACTCAAGGACTTTTCCAGGACTTCATCACAAAATTCAAGGAGTCCATTTCCTCACGCACTCACATTATTGCGTCACAATAATTATTGCATATTTTGGACAGTCACGCCAGAAAACGATACACTTGGGGAACCCATTAAAGGCGCGGTGACTTAGATGATTTGAATAAGAAACACTGAATTGTCCTGGTAAAGAAAGCCTTGCTTTTTTGAGACCTCAAAAGCGTTTCTCGGCCGATGTTAGATTGTAATACAATCTTTTCAATCTTTTGGTGTCAAAATGAACTTATTTTTTCTGTAGTCTCAAGTATTCAAGGTCTTTTTCGTAAAATTCAAGCACTGCACCTAAAAATTCAAGTTTTCAAGGACAAAATCATTCTTAAGGAGTTTTCAAGGACCTAGCAGTTTTTCAAGGAGTATTCCAGGCCCCTGCAAACTATGCAATTGTATAATCACAGTTTGTACCCTTTTGCACAAACTATTTTCCAGGAAATTTTTAGCACTTTTTTAGACCTGCACTTCATCTGGTCTCTTGACAATTCCACCATAAAAATGTCCAAATGGTTGCTTTTTAAACAAAAGCATCAAAGTTTTGGGCAAATGAAAATGTAACCTTAATTCACTGGGAAAAGAAGGAATATTGTAGTTAGTCACCTTAAAAGAGGGAATCTCAACAAGAGCTACAAAATTGTGGAAATGTAGGTATCAGTTCTTGCTTTGGATGTGTAATTTGGTTCTGCCACGTGACTTGTTCTCTTTGAACCCATGAAAATAATTCTTCGGAGATTTGAGCCTAGTTATAGGAGAGGCATTTAGCCCCTAGAGTTGTATCAAGTTTTAAGTGATCAAAGTGGAATAAAATGTTGCGTAATTAACTTTACGCCAAGGGTCATTTCACTCAAACAAATACATCATCTGAGTCACTGTTGTCATCATCCGAGTTAATAATGGTGGTTGACTTTTTGCCCCCATTAGTCTTCCTTCTCCTGTGAAATTAAAAATAAAAACATCCATTGAAACTCGAATTTTAGAGAAGAAGAGTTTATCTCAGTGGTATCGTTTTTTGTTCTTACGAATACAACATAGCTTCAATATTCGTATGGGTCGGTCATTTGACATCAAACAAACTCACCACAGGCAACGCAATCGTAGGTGATGAATACACAGCGAAAGCTATTGAACCGAATAGAATTGACGTATCCACCTGCGATTTCAACTGATTTTGTTTAATCCCAAGACATTAAGTTGCAGGTAGACGCACCAGAGAGTGTCAAGAAGCAGTGGAGGTGCGGGCGTTTTTACATGGAATGCATGTGGTAGACCACTTCTACAGTTGGGGCAAATGTCGTTTTTTTTCTTTATCGTAGTCACAAATACTATATCAGCCAAGTGCTTGTGATGGAAAACTGCAGAAAAAGAACTTTCCCTTGTATTCAGAAGGCCCTCCCGAACAGCCGACCTTAAAACCTTGCTTGACTTTAAGGGTGATACCTACTAAGCCACAGTGCCAACGCTGCAATGATCACGGAAAAACATGTAAACTCATGTATTACGTCATACCCTTAAGAAACAAATCCCTGGCATAAAATCGACTGATCTATACTCGTTTGTTTTTGGAGACACTTTTAGTAAATCTTCAAAATTCCGTTAAAATTCAATGAGGAATAAGTGAGGATATTGGTCACGCGTGAAATAGGTCAATAGGCCATTTCCGAATTCCCTTTAGCCTCTTTTTCAAAGCGAGTCTAAGTACGAAGTCTTTCTTATGAAAATTAGTTGTTATTCATATGCAAACTGAACTTATTCCCAACACAAAACTTTCGCACTTAGACTCGCTTTGATAGAAAGGCCGACGCGAACTCGGAAATGGTCTACTGAAATGCTGCTCTAGAAGGTGCTTCGAGCAGCGTGTCTGTCGCTCACCAGTCGAACCTCCGAAAGGGTCAACTCATCGAACGAAGAGTGCATGGCGTTGTCAAACCACAAAAATTTCGCGCAGATACTGTACGGTCAAATTAGTTAGTATTCAGGGAAAATCACGGGATTTTTTCATTTCAGGGGTGACAACTCTGACAGTGTACTATATATATTTTGTAAGAAGATTTACAGCGAAGTATCGCTGTACGTTTGTATTGGGGCACGTTTCTCGAACGCCCCGAAACTTTTCGGGCGTATTTCGGGTGCCATAAGTCTCTCCGTATCTTGCAACGGAAGACGTTTTCAGCCCTGAAACTTTACAACTAGCTTTCTTTCTTATCTTGAAAGCGTGTTAAAAGACCACATTCTCGGAATAAGCGGAGACAGTGTTTGCAAATTGCTTTTCGGGACTTTCGAGAAACGGGCCCCTGGCTCGTAGTGTAATTTGAAAGAAGTGCTGTTGTGCATTTGACGAAACGACATTTCAGCGCTTGGGTATAAAACCACTAGTATTACTGCTGACTACAAGAGCAACAAGTGCAATCGTGTACCTGGCTGATCTTGTTCTTGCCGTTGTTTCTTTTTTTACTGCATCGGAAGGACTGTCATAGGAATCGTGCGCGAAAAGAGATGAAAACACAATTACGGAAAACGTTTAAGATGGTCTAATTTAACTCCTTCTTGACATACACTTCGCTAAACAGATACTATCTTGATCAACAAAGCATCTGATCCACCACGTCCCGATCTACTGAGTTCAGTAGAGACCTTTTCCCGTCTTTATTCCACCCTTTGTTGTCAACTGACCAACTACAGTGAACACTCCCGTGATAGTGTAGTGCTTAGCGAATCGGATTCTTGATGTGAATGTCGTATACTGCCGTGCTATTTCCTTAAAGCAACTTGGCTGCAGATTACATCTCTTCACCTACGGGCAACAAGTGCGCAAATATGTACAGAAGGGGGCAGGAACGTTAAAGCTCCAGCCGTATACTTACGTCTTGTGCGACTTTACCTTAACTAAAGCCGTGATGTAAACTGTAAACTAATGTATTGATACTGAAGCTGTACCTTCTTTTATATATACGACATCCGTGCCGTAAAAGGCAAACGAAATCTATTGTAACGCGAGTCTGACAGCCTTCAAAAATGATTTTTTTTTGGTGGGATCCGCAAGAAGCGGCACAATGAACCCTTCGCTGATCAGTTTACAAGGATGATGAGAGCAGCTTTACAGATAAAATGGTAACATGAGGTCCGCGAGAATTTATATCGCTTAATTCTCTGTATACAGACTTTCAACAACGACCCATGGCCCACTTCACGGCTACAAACTCTATTGAGAAGAGTTCTGTGACATTTCTTACCGAAATTCTTTGTCCCTCGCAGTCGATTTTACTGCTCCCTTCTTGGTCTTCGTTCTCGATTTGGACTTCAGAGCATTATTTGGAGGTTCAGTTTTGTCATCGTTGGAGACCTCGGAAGATAGCCCTATAAACAAGATGCAGAAAAGATACAGATCATCTGTTGAGGGGGACATTGAAGAGTTGGTTGAATGATGTGACCGAAACACCCGTTAAAAACGGTTTGATTTCATGCCAATTTATGTTTGAAACGCCTTGCCCGGCAGAATTTGCTTTTTCTTCACACTGTTCACCTTCCAGAAGCGGGAAGAGTTTTGGCATCTTATCGGTGACCACTCCACACCAACGCTGGCACTTTCTTGGATTTGTTGGATTTACGATGTTAGAGAGATTTTCAAATGACCGTCGAAAGTAATAACGCGATTGTGATTGCAACGCTTTGTGATTGGCTTAAAAATCTCGCGCCAGCTTATTAACCAATGAGAAGGAAAACCAAAACCAATCGCCACTTGCACGCGCGATTTTTCCCGCGCTTTGAGGAAGTTACGTGGAACAGCTACGAATTTTGATTGGGTCGTTGCGCTGTTTGCAACTGCTGTGATTGGTCGGGGTAATTACTTCGGTATTGGTTTTGCGACACTCAGTTGAAAACCGCTCTCGTCGCAAATCAAACCGTTCCTTTTGTGCAAGTGGCAAGCAGAATCTGTCACGAACTACATAACATGTATTACTTCGCATGTGCTTGTCCGTGCCTTCCATTCCACTACTGAGGAAAGCACATTCATTTGACTTAAGATGAATGGGTAAGCCAGTTAACATTAAATTGGACCATATAAAGGTAAAATAAACTGCAGATGAATTGTTCATCTCAGACTCCATATGCCTGAGTTCAACCCCGGCCAGCAATAGCAAAACTGAACTCATGTCGCTAGCAAACACTTTTGAAAATTACGCTGCGCCAGTAGTGTTTTCACACACTAATGTTACACATGTACTATAGCATTGAGTCAGTGATGTCGGCCGCTCACAAAGTGCTAATGCTAAGTACCATCATGGACTTCCGTTTCTTCTCTGTTACATTCTATTCGTCCTGCGGATTCCCGCTGTTCAAGGCAACTAGTATCCTCTGCTGTCCCATCTACCCTTGCCTCAGTGGCGTTTTCTGTTTCCTCTGCATGGGTTTGCGTGTCATCTTCAGGTTCCGTTTGCGAGGCCTCTGCACCTTCTGGAAGCGAATAGAGGATATTTCACGGTAGTGAGAAGATATGAATTTTGTACTCGAGTAGCAAGAACAATATATTGTTTTGGCCACGAGAAAATAAAATTATTTGAGCCAACGTATAAGGTGTTTTTTACAGAACACAGGTCAGGTCACAAGTCAGGTGAATGTTTGACCAATACTAGAACAGCCCTAATCCTTTCTTAATGCTAACCTCGGGCGTAAATACTACACTAGGACAATGTTTAGGCCTAAGGTTAGTATTGGTTAAGGCTTAGGGTCGTTCCAGGATTGGTAAAAACAATAACCTGTGACCTGACCTGTGTTTTAGACCCGTCTTTCTTTTTGTCATACGGAGACCAGATATTTGACAGTCAACAAAGCTGTAAAAGGCGGGAATCATGATGTCATGAGCGATTCGACCCGACCCGACCGCAGATGAAGTGCCGCATGGAATCTATAAATGTTTTAGTTACGGCTTTCTGGTGTATTCAACTGTCGCTCCTGCGTGATAAATTCTTACAAATCTAATTTGACAAAAGGAAGTAGCGATCTCAAGGTAGTGCTCTTAGAGAAATAATTGTCTCATGTAAATTGAAAATAGATGCCTGCGTCAGATATGAACGTCTTGGCGTGCATTTCTCGAAAGAACCGAATCTTTTCGGGTGCCATATTTCCCTCTGCATCTTTAAGACGAATTCTAGTGAAGAAACCTTGTGATAACCTTAACCCCTTTTTACCTTCAACACTCTTTTCCTTCTCAGCTTTTTGGGATAAGCAGATCATAGTTAAACAAATCGCTTTTTGAGCCCGAATAGTAGCCTGGCCTTAGTTTCGAGAATTGGGCGCCCTGGATGGTAGTCAACAGATTAAAGATAAATGGCCACAGAACAGAAATGTTAAGAAATGTTCAGTTTTCGTCTTCTTATCGTCCAAGTCCTGCTTTGAATTCCCTTGATATTGTTCTGGACAATGTGCTTTGTTCAGGTACTGAAAGCAACACTGGGGTTACTTTAAAGTGATTCCATGTCTGTGGTCCCCGCAGTCATGTTGTGGTTATGTCACTGGACTCTTGTGAGTTCTTTACGAGTCAGCAGCACACTGACATCATGTAGTCATAACCGACTAGGGCCCTGTTTATAAGGAGGGAGGGTTACCCTAGCAATAGGGTTACCTTACCATTTCCACATTTCTTCTTTTTTTCATCGACGTGTTTACAAGGCAGCTAGGGTTACCCTGGCGCTAGGGTAGCCCTATCTGAGTGGTAGGGTTACCCTGGCGCCACGGTAACCCTAGCTGCCTTGTAAACGCTCTGCTGGGGACAACTCGCCTACCCGGGACAACTTTTTAGTGGTTTCCATTGTGTTTGCGATGCTCGCGGTTACCAAGTACACAAAGTTGGACCGGGTGGTAGGGTAACCCTACCTGTGAAATTTTGCTTGTAAACTCGAGCTATCTTTGACCCTCCTGCCAGGGTAACCCTAACAGTAGGGTTCCCCTACCTGCTTGTAAACAGGGCCTAGGTGTACCTAGATTTCATTAAGGGCGTGTGCCGGTGGAACGTTTACAGTTCGGCTGCTCCTAGCATCTGGAATAGTCTTCTTAGCTTTGTTTTATGGCATGCGGATGCCATAAAACAACATCACAACGCTGATGTCCATATATCCAACGATCGGAGGTCCGATGTTCCCTTGAATTGATGATATCTTACCATTTTCGGAGTCTGTAAGATCCAGCAGCATCTTCTGGAATTTACTGAGTGTTTTTACTGATACGCTGTCTTCAATTTCCTGAAAATGTACTTGTATTAATGGCACTGAGCAAGAGTGAGGTAATTTGTACACAAGCTAGTGCCGGAAACATTTTTACTTGGTACGTTTTCATCGAGAGCAAAAGGGTGGCCTCGCCTGGTAACAAAATCAACGCGGTGGAATAATCACTAAATAGAATAGAAAAGGAAGGCTTGTGTTTGTCCGTAACGTTTTTTAGGTGACGTCACCGCCGCCTAATACCCTTTGGTTAACGGTCGGTGCCATTATCATCCTTGAGGGGCTGGCAGCATATCGGTGCATTATGGGATGTATTGACACTGACTTCGTAGCGAAAAAAAGAGAGAGGTGGTGAGATTCAGGAAACATTAAACTATGACCTGTTAAGTTAATCTTAGTGAGTATAAATTATTCGGAGAACCAGTTCCGACAAAAGAATTCCGACAGTTCCGACAAAGGAATCTAATATTTTCATATATGAGTTTAGATGAGTTTGGATATGCAAACTCAACGTGACTTCGGTCGGCCAAACAGCTCCGTGGTATCTGGTATTTGTGTAATAGTGATAGCATGATTCTCAGACGGCCCAGGTCGCTCGTGGCCACACAATCACCCCCTTCCCCGTCTGATATGCCGTGTTTAAAATTATGTTCCTGACGTCATCGTCTATTATCGAATATGACTAATCCTAGCGAGCGCGTATTACACTTTCTCAGAACGGAACTTCATGGAATGTGCCTCGCGAAAGTTCACGATGGCGGAAAATGTGACAAATTTCAGTGTCCTTTGCAAATTCTATTGCGTACGACGGTTTTAAGGGTTTTCACGGGATCAGATCCTTCCCGATTTACGTCTTACGAGCGATATCATTGGCTTATGACATACAACAGACGCGATGACGTCAGGAACAAGATTTCAAATTAATTAATTAATCAGTGAGTGAAACAAATTTGCAAGAGTGTTTCAGCTAGCACCGACCGTCAACCGTTCGGAAAAGAGATGGTTATTTCAATACCCTTATGGTTTAAAGAGACTGATATGCAATGCAATAAGCCTTTTGTTTCGTAAAACACACCTCCATCATCCTTGCAGTGAGGATTTTCATTTCCTTGAGAGTTGACTGCGCGCAACCCGTAAGGTCCATCATTGTGAGTACCTTACACAGCACCCTCACTCCAGGAGCCTCGGGGTCTGATAGAATCTCATTAGCAACTGCAAGACTCAGGGAAACATGGATGCTAGCCACCTAAAATAGTAGCAAGAAAAGAGGTGTTACTAAACCGTGTTCTAAGCTTGCCAGGACAAGAACTTCAGCAGATAAGGGCAAATTCTTTGACTATTCGTAATGGTAATAAGATTGAGTGGAGTACAATTCAGGGAGTAATCGAGCCAGTAATTTCAAAATTTGAAATTAAGAGCACGATAACTCCCTGGATTGTACGATACGATGTCCTATTCCCAATTAATCGTAACTATAACAAAATTCGAGAAGAATAAGACAGTTTTATTAACTATTTGGTACTTTAATTTGTTCAACTTTTTAGTCGTTTACACCTGAGGAAAAAAAAAGAAAAAAAAGAACTAGCGCGCGCTTAATGACGCGTACTGTCCAATTTCTCAGGCATGACGCGTACAACTCCGATTAATGCTGATAACCAATCAGATTCGAGAATTTTGTTATAGTTACGATTACTGAATGTTATTATATGGCTAGCTCCGTGAGCGGGCAAGATGAACCAAATCGTGCGCTGTGATTGGCTACCCGAGCGGGCAAGATGGAGCTATCTTGCCCGCTCGGGACCACCCGCCGTGTCCCGCGAGAAAAATTTCCCCGAAAGCCATATAATAAATCCTTTATTGACCAAGCTTTTTCGGTCAAGATGGCTGGATATTGTCCTCGTTCTTTTTTTGCTATCGTTCGGTCAATACGGCAAGGCCTCAGTTTGAGATTTTCCCGCAACGACCTCACTCTCGGTTATTAAGTAGTTAAGAATACACGGAATATTTGGTAAATTTCCATTCCCTTGTGATCTACTCAGTCGCAGAAATTCGTTCTCCGCACGAACAGAATAGCATTTATCATATGACCCGTACGGCCCCGCGCGCCTTTCATTGCAAAACTATTGAGAAAATCCCCGTATGAGGACCGTACGCGATGGCGCGAGCAGGGCCGGAAAAAGCCGTCCGGCCCTGCCAGAATCGCGTGCGGCTCTTCGCGAGATGCGAACTGAAGCCCGGTGGTCATATGATAAAATGCTTATTGACTGGGTTAGCTCGGACCGGAAGTACGCCATGACTTCGGGCCAAATATTTTCCCGTCCGGCTCTCCCACTCAGTCAATAAGTACATATTCATTACTCGGGCGCTCTTTCGGGAAAATCGTGCGCGGCATACCTCAAACAAAGCCGAATCCAGTTCATTTTCTGTGCTGGCTCTCAGGCCACATGCCATGCGCCAAAACAATTCTCAGTGTTTTTCGAATACCCAAACCTTACGACAAATATTCTTCTGCAGGCTAATTTCGCCCGGTCTATAGTCCCTAATAGTATAGAAAAAAAGGGAAGCTGTTCACGATATTATTGAACTCTTTCCTGCCCAAGGGGTACCCAATCGACGAGTAAAATCTTCTGGCGTTAGCCAGAGTACAAAGTGGGTGTCATGCGTTAAAGGGTTAAATTTTGAGACAAACACTGGTGCCGTGTACCTCGGTTGTGTCTATAGAGTTCCCTGTTTTCTTCGTCAAGTATTTGGGGTTGGTGAGTTCGACTAGCAGCTCCGCCACATTGTTTATGTTGACGGAAACAAGTGGCGATGATACAGGAGCACTGAATAATGTCTGAAGAGTGGGAAGGAATGCCTCCTCGACAAGCTCTTGATTCGTGCTGCAAAGAAGAGTGAAATTTACTATGTGACATTTAAATTGATGGGTTTTATTTTAATGCTGAGAGTAAAAAAAATAAAAAAATAAAAACGAGAAAAAACATTGCAATCGAAAGATAGGCGTTGACACAGTTGCCCTTTGTTTTTACGACTCAAAACACCGAACACATTAAAAAAATGACTTGACGGGAGTAGCATGCAGCGTGTTTGAGAGGTACGCGGTACGAAATGGAAAATGAATTAAAGAGTTGTGCCATTTTTGTTTTCTTGGCGAGCGAGCAATAAGCTTTCCGACGCTTAAAGCTAGAACGAGGAATAGTCAAGTCAGAGTGTTTTTTATTACAGATCAAGTAATTGGCGAGGACACGAGGCAATTCTTCAGACCGCGCACCGCGTAGCCAAGTGAAAGACACAGCGCTTTTAAAAAAGTTCAGCTTAAAGGGGCTCTGTTACGGTTCTTTTGCTGCCCAAAACACAGAAATCCTTCTTTATGACCTTTACTTGTGCCCAAACCATTCTTTTAAATTTAGGAGGAGAATATCAAACGATTTTTTGCAGGAAGAGTCATCCATAATACATTTTTGCCCATGTCTTCAAGATCACGTGCGAAAACTCGAAAAATTTAAGCTAAATTTTTCAAAATGCAATCCGTTTCCATCCTAGCCATCCGTAACAACAGAAGACAGTAAATAGTCTCAGTGCAGTAACATGGTCTTCAATAAACAAACTGCATTATTATTTTGGGGTTTTCACTGATTTAAAGACATCTTTTAGCATTCCACAGTGAGGCCGAAACAGCGTGACAGAGCCCTTTTAATTCTCCAGGTGGCCTAAATTGCTCTAAGCAATGATTCGAACAGTTTAGACGTATGTGTGCACTCGAGGGAAAATCACATACCGTGAAGCAAAAGCAAAAACGGGGAAAAAGACACCAAGGCAGTGCCTGAGGTTGATATCATCTTCAGTGGTGGGATTGTACCACAGTAAAAGAAGTCGCAAGAAAAGTTTGGCACTCAGAACACGGCCAGATAACAGCAGCTTGGCGAGTCCTTCGGCTGCTACATTGCGAAGGTCATTGCTCTGCAAAGCAAAACAGGCCAGATACATGCAGCATTTATCGAAAATGACAGCTCCTAAAACATCAGATAAGGCAGGGTGCTATGATTTGCATCGACATTATTTTTTAAAAACGTTTTCGCGGGCGGGGAGTGAGCGCAAAGCACAGGGCAGGCGTAAGAGGAGACGTACCCTACTCCCAGAGGGTTTCTTCTTTTTTTCTCTTCAGGCGAATTTTAGCCGCGAATCGAAGCGGTGGGAAAATAATTCTCGTGCCGTATTGCAAAGAACAAAGAAAAACCTCTGGGACCATGGCAGGTAGATGAAATAGAGCGTATGCACATAAAATCTCACTGGCAATGTCTGTGTCGCTAAAAGCGACCATGTTGGTGTTCCAAGCGGTTAATCTACCGGGAATTTAACTCTGTTCTTCTGCGAACATTCTCTTCTGCTTGGGCTTTGAAGACATTAGCACTTATCACCTGAACGAATACTTATAGCCGGGTCTAGAAATTGAAGGGCTGGGCGGAAAAACGGCGGCGCAGGTGGACGATTCTTCTTGGAAAAAAATTACTCAAATGCTCACATACTTGCTCTCTTTTTTTATGATAAACCTTGATGTTTTAATTTTTTTGGCTGGAAGGCTTTTACAATTTCATAGATCCTTGGCGGAACCGGCTCTAAAGTTGGCGGATTTTGACAAAAAGATCACAAAATCGTCATTTGAGGCCTTTTTCCAGGAAAAACAAAAACAGATCAAGGTTTATCCTAAAAAAAAAGTGAGCCCGTATGCGAATATTCGGTAATCCTTAAGAACTTTTTTTCCAAGAAAAATTGTCACTCTCATCCGTCTTTTTCCACCAAGCCCTTCAACTAAAACAGTGAATGAGTACCAACTCGTCCTTTTCACGTTAGCGGATGGCGGTCCGAAACCGGACATCACCTCCGTCGTCATGGTAATTAGCGACCTTTAGATTGGAGCACAAGTACGAGTTTTACGTACTGAGCACGCGCATTAGAAACCTCGTTCCCAGGGCTTTTCCCTATCTTTAGGGAAAAGCCCTGGGAACGAGGTTGGCGCATTGGGCTTCGAGGTCGAAATGTTTCCAAGTGCGCCTGCTCAAGAACGGAAAACTCGTACTCGTAATCGTACTCCAATCTAAAGGTCCCTATTTTATGTACCAGGCAACCCTACCTCACTCTCTAGCATCCCTGTGAGTATAGTCAGTACACTGGCTGCTGTGTCTGTATCAGACGCTTGGTTTCCGTCAGCATCGCCATCATCATCATCCTCCTTCTCACTGTCATCTCCTTCATCTCCGTTACCTCCTTTGCCTTCCTCTTCCCTCTCAGAAGTGTCCTGCTCTGAGCCAGTGGCGCTGGCATCACTGCACTCCAGCTCTGGGACAGAAGCGCTCACTTTGAATGCCTCAAGGCCAAAAGTCAACAGAAGATCAAAGACCACCTGAAGAGCTGTGACTCGTACAAGCTCTTGGTCAAGTTGAGCGACCTGAGCAAAAAAATATAACGTGCCATTGTCAGTTAACGAAAACAACTGCAGTTAAACTTCGTAGAGCGCCTATCAATAACCGCATGCGAACTCCGAAGTTCACATTCCACTGCAGCAGACCTGGTCAAAGTCAAAGTCATATCACGCATTACTAGAGGATTGGAAGATTTCGATCCACTTTGTCTGTTTCTGTTTTAAAAGTCCGCCTACAGTCGCCGTGAACAATTGTGAACTGAGATCATAAGTTGGGATCCGGCCTTTTTTTAAGCAGTACTGAGTGATGAGAGTAGTCCATGATTCGAACCTTGAGGTGTCGACCTTCCTTGAGGCTACTTTTTCCTTTAATTTGCAAAAATTTCAGAGTCACGTATAACTGGGGCCGGGAGGAGGGGGTATACAAATGTCTGTTAATTCCGTCATTTCTTGGAAAATTTGAGTCGTATTGTCTTTAGAAAAGAATGCGAGTCATGTTCTTTCTCGGCATGGTTTTCATGTCTCTGCATGTTTATCTATCGGTCGTCAGAATGAGGAAACATCACTTGCAACTTGCCGATATACAGCTCGCATATTTACCTGAAGGAAAAGCACAAGATGAGTTCGGGCAAATTCGCAGGAAAGTAAAGCACACAGACCCAAGCACTTGACGGCCATGTTACGCACCAACGGATCTTCATTCTGTACTCCTGGTAGAATCTACAAATTAAAGACAAACGTAGACGTTAACTTAACTTGTCCAGAAATCAGAGTTGTGTTGTTGAAGACGAGGAAAGGGAGTGGAAGAGCAGGAAGATGTGCACTGCGCAGTTCTTTACATACAGTAGGAGGGAGTGCGAAATTTTCAAATTACTTTCCATTACCAATGTTTGAACCAGGGTGGTAAGAGTTGGGTTCAGTCCGCTTGTAGTCACACCCTGCAGCATCTCAGATGCAATGGTTAAACACTTGAGTAGCGTGTCTGGATCATCCTGGGAAACAACACATAGAAAATAGAGGTCAGTGATTGAATTGTTTTGTGTTACTATTTTTTTCGACAAACTCGGTTTAGGTGAGATGCAATCGCAAAAAAAAGAATAGAAAACCGTTAGCACTTTCAACTTAATATGTAATTCAAGAATGGAAAAATAATATTTAAATTCGGTTGAACTGATCTTATAAAGAAATTCTTTGACCATGACATCAAAAACCAACATACAGCTGATTCCAGCTGGCTGTAAGCTGTGCTCCAAGGTCACACATGGACCGTATAGCGGCTGCCAGAGGCGCCATTGTAAGCTTTCGGTTCGACCATGTTGAGCTGCGTCGTTGCTGTACTTTGCGACGACGGTTAGCCGCGAGAATTATTATTATTTATTATTAAAATCTGAGTGCAAGCCCATGGTCAGACAGTTATTTGAAATTTGTTACACTCAAAAAGTCTTATCTTGGGTCCCTTTGCAATGGCCGATTCACCTTAACAAATTTCATTGCCTTGCTTCCACTGTTACAGCCGGGCAGCTTCTTTACAAAACTCGTCCCTAGGTTTATATGTTGGAGTACCGCAGTAAATTGTGGATTTCAATAATTATACTGTGCACCTTTTCCTCAGATCTGACAGTCTGAGAGAAGGAGTTCTCCTCTGAATCAAGGGTTTCCTTTTGTTCTTCTAGTTCCGAAATCTGTTGTTTTAGTTCAGCTGCCCTGGCAAAGTCCTGGTTCGTCACACATTGCTCCATTTCATCCCTAAACTGGTTCAGCTTGACACGGATCCCAGCAACCTAAGTAATCAAATTGAGGGCAAGTCCACAAGTCACAAAGGCTTACGGGCACTGTACATTCAGTTGGGCTCACTCTACAGCGGTGTATGGGACCATGGAGCTCATTATGCTTCCACTGGCAAAGGCATTGCATTCAAGAATACAAAGGACTCTAGAAAACACTACCAAATATTCCAGGTACTGTATTCCTACAATGCATTTCCAATTAGTCTTAAAGAATGTGCATTTACTGATGTTAAAGAGTGGAAACTCAACATTAGTTTGTGAAGTGAAATACACCAGAGCAGGTTGAACATTTATCATCTCAGTTGATCGTCTTCATTGTCATAGTTGATTGAATGTATTCACGAGCAAAGTACATGTAACAAAGAGGCTCTATTTTCCCATCACGAGTCCCACCTGGCTATGTTATCAATCTGATGTGACAAGGAACATGACCATTTGACGCCATTACACTCTTAAACTGAATTCACTGCTAGTATGCTTTGGAAAATGTTCGGGAGCGGTAGGTGAACTCAGTCCAACAGCAATGTCCTTTAATCGGTAAACAACGACGGTTCAAAATGGTAACACGGTAAACTGAACTCAGAATCACAACTGTCCGAAAAAACTCAAAATCTCTCCAAGCTTGAAAAACGCACACGCGATAAAACGTACAAGTAATGATGCTTACGAAATTAAATTTGAAACTTTTATGAGCGCGCAGCTAGTCACGGGTCACACTAGTAAACAATAATATCTTGTAAACAAACGGTGACCATGAAAGTAAGATGCCACGGAGCAGTCACATTCTGGCACTACGACACAACCTTTAGTTCCCACTTCCGTTTTTCCTCCTTGTTTTGCGCAGTCTCTATCACAACCATGGGCTGTCTGACATCAGCAATGATCTCCACCAGTTCTTGAATTCTGTTGGTTTCCTCTGGTTCAACATCCATGTACCGAGCATGAAGAACATAAACTAATGACTCGGAAATCTCTGGTAAGACCAACAAGTCATGAAGCATTTGGCACAGGTTCTTCCTAAGAAAAAAAAAAACCACTAACTTTGTCAGAATTCACTGCTACCATTCTTCACTCAAATCCAATAAAAATCTTTTTGGTAAGGTCAACTAATCTGGATCACTGATGCAGTCAATGTACTGGTACCTATGTGGTCTACAGGGTTTTTATGGTTTTTGTTTCTCCACAAGAGCTAGATAGCTATGCAAACAAACTTTTTGGCATTCACCTGCGATTTTGCCCTGAAATTGCAGCTTAAACTTCCTCTTGAGTCACACCCCACCAAGTGTCTGGGGCCAAAGAGGGGTCTTGGTCGAGGCCAAGTTGTGACATCACACCAGGTATGAAGTGTTTTCCCGGAAGAAATTTTGCACTGCATCATGTAAGGGGACAGGGAAGAAACCCAAAATGCTAGAAAGTATTGGACTACAAGACAGTTTGAACGTTTGGCTTTGTTGATTGGGTCTATCAGTTTCTGAAGTGACGTCACAACTTGGCCTCTACCAAGACTCCCCAAACACTTCATCAACTTCCAAGGGCATGGCTCTGCAAGGTAACAGCCACTTCAAAACTTATTGAAAGCATTGTTGAACAGTGGTTTCATGGAAGAATGGAAGAAACAGGGGCTGTCCAAGTTTTGCAGCTGAGCATTTTTCACGACTTGATGTTTTTGATATAAAATACAGTAAAGCAAGTAAAGAGACTGAAAACAGCTTGTTTACATCTGGTCATTTTGCTGGTTGCCCAGTGTTTAATGAAACCGGTCTGCTGTTTGGTTTGCTCAGACCTTACTTCAAGTTTGAAAATCCATTTGAGAAGGCAGTTGAGCCAATGCATTGCATCCACGTGAATGTACATATAGAGGTAGCAGAAATTAATGACGAATGTTCCAGACATTAAGTTCAAATCTTTTACCTTCCAACTTCATCAGAGAGGTCCATCACACCTATCAAAGTCAGCAGTTGCTGAGTAACAAAATTGTGTCGACCCTCTGAATCTTGATCCAGAGGCTGCCTACATAAGGAGCTCTCCACATATCTGAAACCCATATAAATAATTCATGGTGTCAAAACAATGCTGAGTGGCATAAACAGATAATTCTGGTTCCTAAAGAACAATATTCATGGATAACATTGCTGTTGTGTCTGTGATGATTTAGAAGCGCTTGTTTCTCTAGACCCCACCAGAACTAGAGACAAAAAGGAAATTATGCAACAAGCAACAAGAATAGGAATGTTTATATATCTTTAATCTCATGGTCTGTCAGATTTGGCTTCACTTCCAACGAGCTGAAACAAGATGCAAACGTTATGCACAACTAAATCTAAAAACAAATTTACTTGCTGGAAGAAAAATAGAAGACACCAGAGGTCACCTTTCACACTCAAGTGAAAAGCTCTCCAAAAGTAAGATTATGGTAATTTTAAAACAGAGTTGATAATCCAACTGTTGTGGAGCACTATTTCACATTAAGAATTTGCTTGTTGTGCAGTGCTTTCAATAAGACCCGGCACCCGCCGGAGCTCCGGCGGGTATTCTGTTGAAAGTCGGCAGGTATATTTTACTGCGTTCAAGTATCGAATGGAAAAAAAAGGAAAATAATAATATTACTCCGGCGGGTGCCATTCCGAGGTAGCCACCTACTTTAAATCTTATTGAAAGCACTGGTTGTGTAGCCTGTGTCTCAATCTGGATAGCCAAACAATGCATCATCAGACTTAAATATCAAAGAACAAATTAGTATTCATGGTGGTCAGGTAGTTTTTGCAAGATGTAAAAAAATCTGCTCGTAGTTTGACTTTCGTTGTAAATTTGATCACAGCTTCCTTTTTTGTTTTTGCTTTTTTTGCCATCCAAGTTAAGAATTGTTTCAATGCCTACCCCTGAATATACTTGCAAAAACCTGACACTTCTGGCAAAAGTTCATCCAAGAGTTGTTCACCATCGACACCCATTGATTTTGCATGCTCTCCAAGACATCTCCAATAAAACGCTGTCTCAGCATCAAGACTGTTGTAATTGATTTTGACTGGGCATTCTTCTTCTTTCCTTAATGAATCAACGTAAACTTGCAAGTCCTCTACTGGCAATCCTGTAAACAACAAATACACGTTCATGGTAAGTCTTTTGTGCTATATTTGGCAGGAAAAGAGTACCCCGACCAAAACAGCTAATAAAAGCATTATTTGTCAAAGAGGGCAATGCTGAGAGGTAGATGGGGTGGCTAAGAATTCATCACTTGTAAAAAGCCTCATCATAACGATGACACGCACATGTGGGTCCACACAGGCGGGTCCACACGTCAACAAAGAATGCAACTGCTGTCCTGCCCCCCCCCCCCCTTTCAGATTTTGAGTAATGATTTTACATGTTCACTGATTCAAATTCGTACTACTGCAGTTGTGTACTGACAGAAAAAATAGAACTGGCACATTAAGCTTACATCTGTTCGCATGGTTATCCCAAAAATTTATAGTAGAAGGAGAAAAGATTGAAGTAGGTGGAAAGTTCTTGTTTATTGTATCAAGGTACAGTGCACCCTAAACACAGCGATGATGCTGCCTGTGGGTGTGGGTGTGGGTGGCCTCTAATTAAAGGGGGGAGTTCGGGGGAACTCTCCGGGAAAATTTTTAATTTGGAGGATCTTTGAAATGCATTTCAATGTATTTTGAGCTACTGTGTATTTTGCTCATCCCATCACTGTCATTTTTCTATGCACACATTTCCTTTTGTGTAAATCGTTTAATGTTATGACTGGTTTTGACACTTTCACCCCTCACTATGTACATCAGCTGAAAAGAGAAAACCTATAAACCTTACTATTTCCCCCTTTGTTAGCCGGTGTGCGAAGGGCCAATAGACAGAGATTTTTGTCGGTCGGTGGTGCTTACAGAGAACACTGCTGTTAGTGAACATTCCCTAATACATTCCTGGTGTTAAACTGTACAGAGGTCACTTCATGATAATTGTGAAATTAATGAGAGCGAATCTGACTTGCAAATTTTATCACATTTGCCACTAAACCTATAAGCTACTAGATATACATGTAAGGCCGACAAGTTGGTCCATGGATTAGCTGATCAGTACCTTTTAGTACTCCCTTCAGTGCCAGTTCTGCTACTTCAGTGCATCCCTCCACATCTAAACATTTGAGGAGTTTAATGATATCCTTGTCAAAACTTTTCAGCCAGCAACACAGAAGCTCCTTGAAACAAATCTCCTTGACGGTCTCTGAACTGTCGTGTAGGCCATTAGAAAGCAGCTGTACTCGCTGAGCAATCGTAAATGATTTGATGTTCACCTTTTCTGCTAGAATGCGATAAGCCAGCTTTCGTACTGATTCTGTCACATCTTGGGTCCTCCCTATTCACAGAGGAATATTATACAATGAAATCAAGGTTTCTGAAAACACAATACATGTAAACATCTTGTACCAAATCCCACAACAGCAAAATAATTGGCTATTACATGACTGGATCAACCCTTTTAAGGATTTTTTAAGGACTTAAGGCATTTGAAAATTCAAGGACTTCTTTTTTGTGTGAGTTCATGTGAAACCAAGCAAAATGTTTGCCCTTGACTTGAGAGCAATGAGAGAGCACTGGGAACTAAAATAAGGTTTTACACAAGTCATTGTTCAGAGGAAAATCAAGAACCAATTTCAATTTTGCGCTTAATTGGACTCCTGAAATTAAAATGTTTTCCAAGTGAAAGAGAACAACAGCGGGTGTGGTAAGATTTTACTGCCCAACACACCAAAGACAAACCAAGCACCTGTCTTATTACTCACTCTGACTCAAGTTCAAGACTTGTACTCCTACAAGAGGCATATGGCTAGCAGTACTAATTCTACTTGCACAGCATCCAGTGTACAATAAACATTCACACACAAAGAACATCTATAATACTGCATCTCAATGGTAAATATTATTCTTGGAGACTGTATGCATGGCCGTGTAAGTGACATTTTTTCTCTTTATTAACTTGTTTTGCAAAAAACAAAACCCTCTTTTTCTTCCCACTGCCTTCCAGTTTGACATACTTGCCAAAGTCCATTGCAGAAACTTCTTGAGTGTCCATCATTGCTCGAAATTTGGACACAATTTGACAAAATAACAGATCTATGAAAAAAGTCACTTATGATGGTTAGAATCATTATGCATGCGCCAATGTAACAAAACTGCTGACAATGGCTGACCACTGGCACTCCTTGTTGTTAACTCCATTAAATTGCAATTAACTGCATTAAATATTTACCTATAACTGCTTCTAATGTTTGAGCAGAAATTGCAATATTCAGAAGCACAGATCTGCGAACTTCAGCGCTCGAGTCAGTGGACATGAGTTTCAAATATGTAGATATCACTGCACATTCTGTATCTGTTGGGTCCTGCAGGCGAGACATTGCAGCAACAGCCTGCACCCTCACAGCAGGAAACCTGTCGTGCAGACGCGTCAGCATAGTCTCAAAGATCCTATCGGCAAGATCATCATCAATAACGGCATCATCATCCATGTTATTCAAAAGTTTGTTAATAAGTTGACAAACACGGAATCGTATAGCTTTGTCTTTAGCATCATTTGAGTCCAGCAGAAATGTGAACATGAAATCAAGGAAAGGGTTGGAGACATCAAGATCCTCATCATCACTGTTTTGGCCTCCCTGTTAATTTTAATGCAACATATTAGTGCAGAATGTTTCAGCTGGGGAGAAACAAAGAATTTTTTGTTTGAGAGTATTCACTGTAGTTTAGAGTTTGAAGAGCTTTATATCCAGTATTAATTACAGGACTTAAATCGTAAAGAAATAAATATCTATCCACATTTGTAATTATTTATCTAATGCTATTTGTTTTGTGTCCCCAATTAGCAGAAGTGCTAAACAACTGACACTTGAATTAAGCGTTTACTTACTTACTTAATGACTGAAGTGACATTCTTGGTAACCCTTAACAATGCATTCTACGTAAAGGACTACTTTCTTGTCTCTTTCATTGTTGAAAAGTGAACTTTGGGCTATTCTGTCTTACGACGACTAAATGACTGGTGTATGTGATGTTTGCCAAATGAAAGAATTAAATTCACGTAATGGCTTATAAAATGTGACCGAAGTTGTACTGCACAGCCTAAAAGTAACTCAAAATAAAGTACCATGTGACATGAAATTTTTGCGAGATGAGTTCAATTTCCCGGTGTTTTGATAGTTTGTGTCGGTTTCCTAGGGACAAATTGCGGGAAATGGGAAATTGTTGATCCCGTGAAAATGTCATGCCTCACAGTAGAATGCTGAGAACACTCTTTGGAAAGATTTCAGTACAGTTCCCTATATTAATTATACATGCATATTCCTACTAACCCTCTTCCAAAAAGAACGAGCGTGAATAGAGTTTTGCTAGGAATATGCATGCATAATGAAGTAGGGACCTTTACGGAAATCTTTGCCCGATGCTAAATTTCAATCTCTGTTTGAGAAACTGGGCACAAGTTATTTTGGCAATCAATAGCAATCGATGAACGGTTTTGTGTGGTTATCGATTTCCATCGATTGGATACCCTGGGAAAATGGTAGTCTCTAGTAGTTGAAATTCGGAATGCAAATAAATTTATTACCTTCTGAACCTGAGAATTACGATGGTCTTTTAACGTAGCATACTTAGCCACGAATTCAATGACTCGTTCAACGGCGGGTTCCCTGTGAAACACCACCACAGCGTGCTTCAAATGCCAGAGAAAACTTTCTTGAAATTCATCTTGTGATGTCGACTTGTCATGGAGGTTTTTCAGCTCAGTTAAAAGCTTTTTGTGATGTTGAAATCCACGCTGTGCTTCCTCGAAAACGCTCCTTACACTGTCATACCGTGCAGGCATACTGAAAAACGTTAGCTAGTGGGCGATCCACAACAATCCACAACAATTCGTTCGAAAAATGGCGCCTAAATAATGCAACCCAGACCTCCCACACAAAAATAGTTCCGATGATAGATTAGAGACTAGTTCTTAGGCTCTTGTATAAATATTACATAAAACAAAATGGCGCCAAAATTGTGGCTTTTTGTCACACCAGTTCCTCTCTTATTTTTGACTTATTATCTGTTATTTTCGGGAAGGAAGGCTGCCAGAAGGAACGAAAACTATAAAGGAAGGCAAACTGTAACTGTTAAGAACGGTTTAAAACCTGAATGTTCTTCGAATTTTCATTTAGTCGACGGGAACTGCGTGCGTTGCCCTTGGGGTCAGTTTAGTTTTCAAGGTTGGATTGCCTGTTTGCATTGGTTGGACTGCGCCAATATTGCCCTGGATGTTAGAATAAGACGAAGGATTGGAATACCAGGTCATCTAAACGCTGTAAAGGAGATTTATTTGGCTGATTGGAATGGGTATGATGTTGTTTACAGCAAGTGTGCTAGTGATATCTTTTATGAAGACTGTCTGCATGGAATGAAAATGGTACAAGGTCTACAAGGAAGTGAATTCCTCGTACAGCTCATTGGAATTTGCTATGGCGGAAATCTGGAGGTAAATTCAAGAAAGGTTGCCTTTAATTTTGAAGAGGCCCAACATTAATTATGTGTACAGTAGACCACGTCACGGTTTTCGCCGCCATTTTACGGGTATATGTAAAGGTACGGGAATTACAGTGTTTGTATGAGAATTCGCTGCCAAAAAAGTACGTGAAGCCCCGTTTCTACCGAAAAATATATATTGCTAGTTTAAGTTACGAGGCAAAGCGTAATTCCTGTAATTCCTGTGATGTTACCATACCTGCCAAACTGCAAGGTGGCTATTAAATTATGCATTCAAGGACTAGAACTACTGTACCACTGCCAGGTTCAACTCAGCTTCGCTTTTAAAATGAGTTCAAGTGTGGAGCATTTCTTAAGAATATTGACTTTTGTTCATATGAAAACTAAAACTAATTACCGGTACAATCACAGAAATTTCACACTTGCACTAACTTTAAAAAGAGGTTGAATTGAACTCAGAAATGGCATATTGAGGTTTGTGCGGAGAACATAATTAAAAATATCTGCATGTGACAGATTTTCCGTGTGAGCCTCAGTTGTGCAATAGTTTCAGTCTCATTAATTTTGTGAACACGACTATGGTCTAATCCTTGACCTTTCTTCATAAATTAAATGAACAAATGTTGAGTAAGTTGGATGAGAACCAAAAAAAATACATGCATGGTAAATTATCGCTTCTTACTGTTGTTCTCATTGTTGTCAAACTCCCACTGGCTTAGCTTCTCTTGTTATCAGTGACCATCTAATGAACTGGCACCAAATAATGATCCTAGGCACTGCTGAGTAATTGTGGCATTATTGCTGTTATTAGATGAGTGCAAAGCTTATCCTGTCAAATTATTGTCATAATTAAGGGCCATGCGAAGGCTGGCTGACCAGCTGTGAAGACTGAACACATATGAAGACTTTGCAACAACCTTTTTTTCAAACTTCTCAACCAACCTTAATTTAAAAATAACCAACAAATCCCAAACTGTAGAATGGAGATGTCCTCCTGAACGGAATTATAATGAAACGCCTTGTCATTTTTATTTATTCCCTCTGATTGTTACGTATTGTAATCAGTTGGTGACAGGTTATTACAAGTATGGTTCAGCAGACAAACTTGACGAACTTTTGGAGAAACCAGAACTTAGGGATTTCAACACTCTGGATACAAGATTTCAACTTTGCATAGACTACGTGAGAATCCTTGATTTCCTTCATAACAGTCCACTTGGGGTGCGAGTGATGTGTGACTCTAATGACATTACAAAGACATTATCGCAGTATCTTATTACTGATGACTTTCATCTGGTTGTCAATGATTTAGATGCATTACCAGAAGTTAAAATTGATGAAGGTGAACTGATCAAATGTGGCCAAAGAGAATTGTTTGGTGATTTTGTAGCTCCTGAACAGTTGTGGCCATATGGAGAGTCACACCCTTTTAATGATGAGGAGATGCCTCCATATGATGAGAGAATTGACATTTGGAGAATACCCAATGTTGTCGATAAACTCCTTGGCCGAGTTCATAATAGTAATTTTGTAAGACGTCTTCTTTTGGGGATTCACGAGTCTTGCAAACAAGAAGACCCTGATAGAAGGCCAACTGCAAAGGAGGTTCTTGAAATATTCCTGAGTGTGCAGAAAAGGATAAGGAACGGAGTAAAGGAGGACTTATGAAATGGTACTTTTCTTTTGCTCCCGTAATAGCCTGTATAGCTGGGTCTTTTTTAGGGGCATCTCTCAGCAATCAATGCACAAAAAATGAGCAGTGTTGCTTTGAGCAGAATGGTTTATCTCCCCTCATACCCCATTTGTCTTGCAGCAAGTTGTTTACACTGCTTTGCTGCTCATTTGCATCACTAGGAACCTGCGAGCAGAACAGACCACTACAGTGTTTACACTCAAGATCAGGTTTATCTGTCTCCCTTTGAGTGAAATTTTGTAGAGAGCAACCATCCTTTGAGGATGTCCAGTAAAGAGGTGTTCAGCCTACCAAGTGTCCATTTTACGATTTACTCTTAAACTATTATTTTTTCCACATTTTAATAAAAGGTTTTTACCCATGCAGTGTATATATTTGTCATTCCTAGCGTCGAGATGTACAGCAGCCAAACAGGATGTTTAAGGTGGCTGAACACTGTTTTTAATTACCTACACTTCCTCTACTGCAATATTTAGGCTGTTTTTGCATGAAAGCTCAAACGTGGTCACAAACAAGCGCTACCACAAAGGTCTATATTTTTGACAGTTTGGGTGCTCTGTGGTCTGTTGCCATGGTAATGCCTCTAGATTAAAACAAAGGCTGAAGGATTTCTCATTTATGCAAAATTTACCCGTTAGTTTTTTTGCAGCACTTATTAAATAAAACATAAAATATAGTAAGTGTGACAGCTGTTATGATTGAATCTTAACAGACAAACTTTTCATAATTTGCTGACTGGCGTTTTGTAGTTTCCTCGAAACTTTTTTGGTTAAATTTCAGATTTTTCTTGATAGACAATAGGCCCTTTCGAAATCACTTCAGCCCCTTTTTCAGAGTCTAAGTGCAAAGTCTTTCTTATGAAAATGAATTTTTATTGATATGCAAGGTGAAACCAATCACCATCGCAAAACTTTTGCACTTAGACTCACTTTGAAAAAGGAACTGAAGTGAAATCGGAAATGGCCAATTCATTTGTCGTCTGAAGTGTTCTTATCTATATTTCTCTAAAATCTAATGGCTGGTTCGCGAGAAATTGGGAAAAACAGGCAATAGCTGTCAGCCTCCAAAGTTTGAAGCAATGCGCAGCATTGGCTAGATTCCTTTGCGTTCGTTGCACATGCATGATTTACGTAATGAAAGCGAATTTACACAAATCGCCGAACCATCGCGAGCAAGAGAAGAAAGTTTTTTGCCGTCGCCATACTTGTTTTGGTTTTCAAAATCCGCGCCGGCCTTTAAAAAATACCGCTGTCCGCAAAAATAAAAAAACTGTTCAGCCACCTTAACCAAGCCTTTATTTAACAACGAGCAATAAAGTACAAGAAAGGCAAATGCACAAGCCTCATCGCGTCCAGGAAGCAGTGAAAGTGTCATTCTGTGAGTTAAATGCAGTCACTGCGTCTCTTAAGTGGAGCGTACTAAAGAAGCTGCTTTCTTGCATTCATGCATGCGCAGACTGGATGCCAAAAATACAACAAACAAAAAATCTGGACCAGTAGTGGTACCTCTGGACGTGCTGCCTGAGCGGTGTATCGTAACGAGTCTCCCCGAGATTTCGGCCCGCGTATCGCTTATGCCAAGCCCCAGTTCCTCGCTGCTTTGAGATACCCGTCCACGACAGCCTGTCTATCCCCGACGCGGAAGTGAGAGAGAAATGTTGGCCCATAGACCATATGACAGATCCCTTTCGTACTCACAGCTCAGTCCCAGTCAACCTAGCATTGGATTTCGAGCAATACATATTGAAACCGTAACCTATTCTGCCTTCCTTATGGTACGCATTGTAGTAGACCGGAAGTAGACAGTTCCAAAAATTTGCGCATGCGTATTTGCCAAAATGGATAAAATGCTGCCGTCGTGAGTTGCCTCGCGATATTACATTACACAACTTCTGTTAGCGTTTCTGAGTACTCCTTGACATGCTCCAGAGCCACAGTGTTTGTGTTCATGTGCCCCCACCCCCCTAAACCATTCAAATGGTAATGACTATGATTTGCATGAAAATACAAATCTCGTTTCCATTTGAATGGGTAGGCACCAGGACTCGCTTTGAAACCGAGGCAAGCAGCAACTCGGAAATGGGCTATTTTCTTTGGGAACACAGCCGTAGCTCCATGCGCGTTTTGCGGGCTTTTTCTTCCCTTTTTTCCCGTTATTCTTGTCCGGTTGCTCGACATTGAATGAATGAATAAATGAATGTTTATTTCATAAATACATAGCAGTTGGAAAAACTGAATTGCGTATTTACGTTACCATAAATTATGTTATTTACGTCGAACTAAATTATTGAATCAGTGAATAATACAAAATGATGACACGCTAAAAAAATATATATATAAAATTACACTCTCTAAAATTACCAGAAACTCTACGCTATATTCGCTTTAAGACATGAAAAAATCATAAAACTACTCTTAAAGCGATCTGTTTTAAACCGTGGTATGTTAAAAGAACGCGCTTGTTTCAACGCATAAGTTGTTTCGCGCGGTACAGGTAATAACTTTTAAAAGCGGTGATTGTTAAGTTGTCGTTTGCAATTGTGTTAAAAAGTGTCTCACATCTTTCGTCATGATGGATGGCCAGTTTCTTAAAATTCATAATATCTAAGGTTTCATGATAGCTATGGCCAGGGCAAATAATGCACATTGCTCTCTTTTGTACACGTTCTAATTTTTGCATTAAATATTTAGGCAAGCTACAGTGAAGGACTGGTGCTGCATAGTCCCTTATTGATCTAATGCAACTGATGTAAAAGAGCCCTAAATCAGTGCGCGCAACCTTAGCTCTCTTTAGTTGTACCAAAAAAGCAACCTCTTGGAGGCCTTCTAGTTTCATTAATATGGATATTCCAGGTCAAGTTATTGGAAACATTAAGCCCTAGTAGTTTTACAATATCTACCACTTCTAAAGCATCGCCATTAATGAGAATGGGCTTAAATTCCTGCTGGGACTTTTGCGAAGGAGATTCGCATTTCTTTACACTTATCCGTGTTCAACTGAACTCTATTTTTCAGTGGCCATTGTAAAACTCTTATTTGTAGCAATTTGGGTTGCTGTGTTCTCCCTTCGCAACCATTTCAGAGATGCTAGTATCGTCTACATATTTCCATAAGTGTGCATTTTCGACAACTAAGTCATTGATCATAATTAAAAAAAGCTAAGGCCTTAATTTGGTGCCCTGAGAGACCCCTGAGGGACCCCTGAGGGGACTGATCCCATCCCCACTCCGATACACATCCCTCAGTGAGTTTGATTCTCTGAAATCTGTTGGACAGGCAATCAATTATCCAATTAATTATACTACTTGGTACGT
Organism: Astreopora myriophthalma; assembly: GCA_014634185.1. Lineage (NCBI taxonomy): Eukaryota > Metazoa > Cnidaria > Anthozoa > Scleractinia > Acroporidae > Astreopora > Astreopora myriophthalma. The sequence continues at coordinate 217,841 of BLFK01000915.1, forward strand.
TTAACAGACATAATTTCTTTATAAGAAAACCATGGTCAATTAAGTCAAAAGCTTTACGATAATCGAACAAAACAGGTTTTAGAGTAGCACTGTTGTCATCTGTGCCCTTTGTCCAAACATGAAGCATGTCCAGCAAGTCCAGCGTGGTTGACGACTTCGGTACGGCGCCGTACTGGTTCATGTCGAGATCCTTGAGTACAGCTGGTTTGATACCACAAACTCCTCGGCAACTTTGGAAATACATGGTGTGAGTGAGATTGGTCTAAGATCTTTCCCTAGGATCTGTACGGGTTTTTTCTTTGGGAGCGGAGTTACATCAGAGAAATTCCAAGATCGAGGCAGGTGTTCACAGGATAGGCAATAAGATCGGCATATTCTCGCAGAAGCCCATTTAGAATCTTGTCTGGGCCACACGATTTAATAGTAGGATTAAGCTTTGAAAGTACTTTCCGAACACGTTCCTCAGATAATTCTAGGAACTCGGGAGTATCTTCTTCAAGGGTAAGGCGAGCAATGGGGCAAGACAGAAACAGTGCTTTCAACTGGAAAAAAAACGTTCATTGGAGTTTGTGAGCAACCAGTACGATGATGTGATAAAGGGGCTTCTGGAGCTTGAACAAATAAGAAGACACGTCAAGGATATATCGAAGAGATGTGAAGAATTATCCAGTGGTGTGTCTGCCATGGAGGACCATAGCTACAGATATAATGTCAAACTCGTTGGCGTGCCTATTATGAGCGAAGATGAGGATGCAGAGTCAACAGTTAGTGTCTGCCTCCGCTTATTTGCTGCGCTCGGAGTTAAAGATACTTCATGGTTGGTGAACGCGTACGATTTTTATTCACGAGTTCTGAAGAATCGCAAACGAACGAGCGAGTCTTCGAGCGAGTGAGTTTGCGATTCTTCACAACAAGTGAATAAAAATCGTACAAGCGAACTAACCATGAAATAATTTGTTTATTATATTTGTACTGAGATATTACAAATGTTTATTCTGGGAAAGCAGCGAACGTTGCGAACATTCACTCTCAGTTACTTCGCATGGCCGCCCCGAAAGGCGGAAAAAACCGATACGAATTTTCTCACGTGTGAAAAAAATCGTATCAGTCTTCTGATTGGTCATACGATATTCTTCACTAGTGAGAAAAATCGTATGACCAATGGGATTGCTTCTCATCAAAGAGAGACGAGAGACGATTTTTATTCAGTGAGTTTGCACTGAGTAAATCTCAGTACTTATATAATAAGTATAGGAAATCGTATGAACGCGAGTGCATTTCGTGATTTATGGGCACGAGTGATGTTTTGAAAGTTCTCAAAATTGCACGAGCCGCAGGCGAGTGCAATTTGAGAACTTTCAAAACATCACGAGTGACCATAAATCACGAAATGCACGGGCAGGTTCATACGATTTTTTATTTATTATATTGTCAACAAAATTACTCAAACACGCTACTTTGTACGGTGTTTCCATAGCAACTTCCGTATTGCACTCTATAACCTGGTTTGCACTCTATAACCTATTTGTGCATTCGCCATTGGCCAATGAGAAACGAGATATTTTGTTGAGTATATAATAAATCCTGTTACGATATCGATACTGCTCATCGAGTACCGGCAAGACGGGCGACCAACAAACCAAATGCAATTATTTGCAAATTTACGAGGCGTCTCGCCAAAGATAGAGTTATGTCCGCAAGGGAAAATGTCACCAAGCTCCTTCCTACTCATCTTGGTTTTCCAGAACACATCTCACTGAAAGACCTACAGCTTTACGACAGTCTCAGTCCACGCCTGCAAAGTCTCCTAATTGAAGCAAAGCGGTTCAAAGAAGTGAATGAATTTGAGTTCTGCTGGGCGAAGAATTGTAACATTTTCCTCGATTCGCAAATCGGAGAGCTCAAGGATTTACAAACTGAGAAATCTAGATGATCTGAGGTCCTTGGGCAGTGAGATTCGATGATCATCTTCATTATCAGCCAAGTAGATTTAGACATGCATGGCATGGCATTATCTTCTATGTTTTTGTTCTTTCCTTTCTCCTTGTTTTTGTTTTTATTCCTAATTTTAGTTTAATTTAGTAATGGTGAAGCGCATACAAAACAATGTGTCGGCTGAACAGCGTGCACTGTTGAAGGAACTTCCGTATTATAACTTTCGAGGGGATTTAGTCGCTTATCACGGTAGATTTAACAATAGTCTTTGCTCTGTGTATAAAACAAGGAAAAACTTAGACTCGTGTTCTGGTCTTTATGACTTAAAACTTATTCAATCGTAACGTAGATCTAGACTTAAATATTGATTCTGAAAATAACCTATTATTCCAGCGAATACAACGTCGCTACTATTCTCTGCATAGTTTTAGTTTAATGAAAAATAAGCCTTCATTAGTTCGCAATCAAAACAATCTGTCTATTTTACATAACAATATCAGAAGTGTACACCGTAATCTTGAAAACTTTGAGATCCACTTGTTAGATGAGCTTGATTGCCATTTTGATATAATCGGACTTACCCAAACTAAAATAACGTCGTCGAAAGAGTCAACAAATTTTCCATAAATTCAAGGCTATCACTTTCAGTTTGTGCCAACTCCTTTGAGCTCTGGTGATGTTGGACTGTTTATCGATAGCTCGCTTAATTGTTATGAAATACTCGACAAAGTATCTACTGAAGCGTTTCAAGCTCTGTGGATTGAAATTTTCCTTGCTCAAAAGAAAAACGTTATTGTTGGAATTATTTATAGGCAGCACAATTCACCTGATTTATTTTTAAAATACTGTGATGAAACAATAGAGAAATTTTGTATCATCCGGTAAATCGTTATGCATCATGGGGGATTTCAATTCAGATCTCTTAAAATTTGAGAATTCTCGATTTAGTAGTGATTTCTTCTTATCGCTGCAAAGTTGCTATCTCGTTCCATCCATTGATAAGCCAACCCGTGTTTATAACAATTCTGCAACTTTAATAGATAACATTTTTAGCAATACTCCAGAACAATTAATAGCCAGTGGAAATAAAATTTCTGACATCACTGATCATTTTTCTCAATTCTGTGTAATGAAATTAACTAAAGATAAGATCCAGATTTTGGCGAAGTCAAAAATGCGTGATTTTTCTAGATTGTCAGCCACAAGCTTCAATGACGATTTGCCTCTTGTGGACTGGAATGAACTGATTCTCAGGGGACAAAACGATATTGATAAAATATTCTGTTCTTTTTATAAAAGGTTTAATAGTATTCTTAATAGACATGCACCTCTCAAAGCTGTATCCCGCCGCAAAACAAAACGTCTTTCTAAACCTTGGATAACTGTAGGCATACGAGCTGCTATTAAAATTAAAAATAGATTGTATGCTGATAAAGATTATAACAGTAGCAAAATTATTAGAGACACCGCGCGTATCTCAGATATATTAAATGATCATTTTTCCTCAGTTGGGAGTAGACTGGCTAGTATAAGTTCCGGATTCAAGTAAGCATTTTTCTGATTTTCTTAGTAATTCCAAATCACCTTTATCTCTTTTTCTTTGGATCTAATCACATCTGCTGAAATGAAGCATGAAATTTTATATCTACCTATCAATAAGGCACATGGACTGTATTCCTGTCAACCTCAGATAATAAAGTGTGCCAGTGATATTTTAAGTGATGTATTATCTAAATTATTTAATATATCTATCAAATCAGGGAAATAGCCCTCTAAGTTAAAACCGTCTAAAATAATCCCAATGTTTAAGGCTGGTGATAAGACAGATCCAAGTAATTATAGACCTATATCATTGTTATCGAATTACTCTTGGAGAAATTGATGGGAAAGAGAATGCAATCTTTTATTGAGAAGTGTAATATCCTATCCTCTTGCCAATAAGGCTTTCGACCACACTTTTCAATGGAGCATGCGATTCTAGATATTGTTAATACCATTCAATCAAATATGGACAAAAAGTTATTTTCTTGTGGTGTATTTATTGATTTACAGAAAGCTTTCGAGGAACAGTCAATAGGTGGTTTACATCTTATCTTCAAGGTAGATACCAGACAACCCAAATTGGTGAAAATATATCAAAAAAAGCAGAGATAAATTGTGATGTTCCTCAAGGGTCTGTTCTAGGACCGTTATCATTTCTTCTTTATATTAATGATATTAAAAATTGCTCTGATAAACTTAGTTTTTATCTGTTTGCTGATGACACAAATTTACTCAAGGGAACTCTCTCTCTCTCCCTTTACTCTCCCTCTCTCTCTCTCCCCATCCAGTACTTGCAACAATCCTTTAAGATAAATTCAATGATCTTCCTGGTTGTACGTATGATACGACTCCAAAATGAAAATTACAACTGCAGCCCCCGTGGCGCAATGGACGAGCGCGTTGGACTTCTAATTCAAAGGTTGTGGGTTCGACTCCCATCGGGGGTGCAACCTTTTTTGACAAACTAGACTTCAAATGCAACCCACCTTTCCAAGAAAACCACTGAATACCTATGGCATCCATTGCATGATTTCTTCCATTTCTAGTAACCGGTGCGACCGTAACACCCTCAAGCACAGCTGAAAAGATCCTCACACGACTCCAATTTGTATCTAGAGTCCTTACTTCGCAAGCTTAAAGAAACCAGGCAAGTTCAATTCTTTTTCCAATACTTAAATGTGGAATTCTTACAGCTCAGCTCTTGCATCTGTGCAGACGCAAGTACACTTTGCAATCCAGTGACTTCAAATGGCTAAACTATTGCAATATCAATCAAAGCATGATGTCATCCTACTGTAGGTTTGACTTAACTCGTCTCACAAGGATAGGTGACCAAAAACGAGGTGATGAAGGGCTGACCCCGACGTGACTTGAACACGCAGCCTTCTGATCTGGAGTCAGACGCGCTACCATTGCGCCACGGAGTCAATTCTAAACCACACTCCCATGATTGATTTCAGACTCTTTTAAGCGTTTCTCCCGTTGCTTGTTGGTTAGCTTCTTTGTTTTCCTTGTATCAGTTCATGTTTCTTTCTTTTCATTCAATATCACTGCTCATGGCATTTTGCCTTGGTAACACAAGCGTAGGGAAAGTTAAGCAACAATCATAACAGTATTCTGGAGTTTCTCTCACTCTCTCTCTCTCTCTCTCTCTCTCTCTCTCTCCCTCCGCTACTTGCAACAACCATTTAAGATAAATTCAATGATCTTACTGGTTGTACGTATGATAAGACTCCAAAATGAAAATTACAACTGCAGCCCCCGTGGCGCAATGGACGAGCGCGTTGGACTTCTAATTCAAAGGTTGTGGGTTCGACTCCCACCGGGGGTGCAACCTTTTTGACAAAAAGTAGACTTAAAATGTAACCCACCTTTCCAAGAAAACCACTGAATACCTATGGCATCCATTGCATCAACTGCATGATTTCTTCCATTTCTAGTAACCGTTGCGACCGTAACACCCTCAAGCACAGCTGAAAAGATCCTCACACGACTCCAATTTGTATCTAGAGTCCTTACTCCTTACTTCGCAAGCTTAAGAAACCAGGCAAGTTCAATTCTTTTTCCAATACTTAAATGTGGAATTCTTACAGCTCAGCTCTTGCCTCTGTGCAGACGCAAGTACACTTTGCAATCCAGTGACTTCAAATGGCTAAACTATTGCAATATCAATCAAAGCATGATGTTATCTTACTGTAGGTTTGACTTAACTCGTCTCACAAGGATAGGTGACCAAAAACGAGGTGATGAAGGGCTGACCCCGACGTGACTTGAACACGCAGCCTTCTGATCTGGAGTCAGACGCGCTACCATTGCGCCACGGAGTCAATTCTAAACCACACTCCCATGATTGATTTCAGACTCTTTTAAGCGTTTCTCCCGTTGCTTGTTGGTTAGCTTCTTTGTTTTCCTTGTATCAGTTCATGTTTCTTTCTTTTCATTCAATATCACTGCTCATGGCATTTTGCCTTGGTAACACAAGCGTAGGGAAAGTTAAGCAACAATCATAACAGTATTCTGGAGTTTCTCTCACTCTCTCTCTCTCTCTCTCTCTCTCTCTCTCTCTCTCTCTCTCTCTCTCTCTCCCCCCCCCTCCGGTACTTTCAAGAATCCTTTAAGATAAATTAAATGATCTTCCTGGTTGTACGTATGAAACCACATTCCATTTTATGATTTCAGACTTTATTATCCGTTGATCCCTTTGCTTGTTGGTTGGCTTCTTTGTTTTCCTTGTTTTAGTTCATGTTTTGCTTTTTTCTTTTGATTTAGTACCAGAGGTTCTTTTGGTTTAATACCAAACTTCAATTGAAAGGTTATATATTCGACGCCCACTGGGCCGGAACCCTTCTGAGAAACGAGAGCTTCAATCCAACACGCGTTTGCAAGGAATCATTGAGTACTGTGGTGTATTTGATTGGGTTTTGAGGCCGGTTGATTGGTATGTTGCCCGTTTTCTTTACACTTTACCGTTTATAAAGCTGTGTTAACCTTACTGTGTGGCTGAATCTTCCTTCGGGAACGACGAAGTACCTTACAGAGGCGACGAAGAAAACTGGATAGCGAACGGTCAACGTTGGATTGTTAGCTTTTAACGTCAAATCCATCCGCCAATCGGTCGACTAGCAGTCAAGCACGAACGTCAAGCGATTAAAGCTTTTAAATGCTGCGTCATCCAAGGAGTATCGCGTGTATTCAGGCGAACTCTTTTGACTGGCATAAAAAGATCGACCTGTGTGTATAACTTTTTCGAAAAGAAAAAGCAAATCGTCACATACGGACAATTCAGACAATTATTCTCACACAGGAATGAAGGATAGCACAGTATCAAGCGAACACATCGAGTAGAGTGACTCGAAGTAGGGAAATTTTTAAGACAACCGGACATGTAGTATTTTAAAAATCCTTTCACTGCGCCTCCCAAAACTATACTTCAATATCTAATTAAGGCTTTCGTTTTTTGCAGCCGTCAATCGTATATTCACGGCGACAATTGACCGACAGTTTAAAACAGAAACCCACAAAGTTGATCGAAATCCACCAATCAAAAAGCGCCATGTGCCCTCTGATATGGTCCGCTTATGTGATTGACCCCAGGGAAAAACAAAAACGTTGATCCAAATTTGAACTTGAGAGTCCGCCTGTTTTTGAAAACCGATTATGCCCAGGGTGATATGATACAGTGGAACTCTGCCGTACGACCACTCGGTTAGTCCGTCCATCTCCTTATTACGACCACTCCCTTTTTGGCTAAACTTCAGAATACCCGGCCACTTAAATATGCGTCTTCAAATTCTTCTCCCGCAGTCCCGAATTCGTCAACGCATCATTCGACTACGGGAGTGCAGGAGTGCGGAAGCAGTCGTTTTTATCAGCCTTGCTTACTTTCATTCTTCGACTAGGGGAGTGCGGGACCGCGGGAGCAGTAGTTTTTAGTACTGCCCTAAGTGGCCGGGTTTTCTGAAATTGCTTCCACTTTTTATTTTTCGAAGAAACTAATAGCTGTATCTCAGTTATTTTCTCATTTTACAACCGTGTCCATCACCCCATCTTCAGCGAGCGAACGCAACGCATATCCGGTGTCACAGCGGATTTAGACCCCCCTCCCCCGGTCTAGATTCTCTGGCGGATATGGATATGCGTGCTTTAAACAAGTCATACAGTTATTTCCCGATCCAAAATCTGACTCTGCCTCGATACTTTATATGCGAATAACAGCTAAGTAAGCTGTAATCTATGGGGGTCCTAATCCCCGAAGGGGGTCCAAATCCACCAGCTGATTTTGTCCCCCGGGGGTCCATATTCGCTGGGGCAACGGCCGCCCTTTTCGGCGAACTGAAACGTCAGACGGAAATTGTTATTGAAATTGTTAGTTTCAATGGCTGGAAAGTGATCCACAGTTTTGTCCAAGGGTTGAGAGGATTGAAGGCGTTATTTCGGCTCGGGCTAAAACTGACCACAGCGTCTTCCACATGTTCATTTTATGTCGGTTAATCATCGACAAATATGCTCCAAGACTAGTTGTGCCCAAATGATTTATAAATCAACATGGACCACACTTAAGTTCATAAAATCCGCTATTTTTCACAAAACTTTTAACAGTGCCTCATGTGTGCTTAATGTTGCTAGAAAAACAAGGAAGACACAAAGTCCACGGACAACAAGAGCAACATTCATAATCCTCTTCCTCTTCTTCTTCCTCAGCTTTTGCGACGGACAACAGAAGTTCTTTTTCGCTCCTCGGCATTAAAATCCCGGAGTGAGTCTCAATCGGCTCGTGTCCTTTTCTCTTTTTAATTCCGTATTTTCCTCTAATATCAGAACGACGTTTTTCTCTTGACGCTTCCATCTCGACGTGTTTCTTTTTTCGCTCCCTTTCTCGTTTGTTCAATTCCTTTTCTGCTCTTTCCATATCCTTTTTACTTAAGTGTAAATTTTCCATGCTGAATTGCTTTCCAAGATCTCCTCCCAACTCGCCTACGCGTCCCGTCACGCTTCCTGTTGCACTGCTTAAAAGGTATTTGGCACCAAAAGCTGCCATAATTTTGATATCTTTGGAAAAGTGTACCACACGGTATAAAGATAGAATTTACTATGACGAAAAAGAAACATCATGAGATCAGTCCAAGTTAATTTATGACTAAGATTATACGAGAAACAGGCCTCTGGTTCCCGCATCACCGCTGAAGCGATCGCGGATCCGAGAAGGCAGAAAGCTCGGCGATCGTCTGCGATCGTATGGAAACCAGGCTTAAAGTCATGCAGTGGCCTCTTCATATGAACCCGTTAACCGGGCTGGCGCGCGGTCTACCCGGATAAAGTTTACCAACGTCATAGCCCCGGCTAAACGATCAAACATTTTCATCTCACGTCCTATTTGATGAACATGTTTGACTGTTTGGCCACCTGCCTCAACATTGCGTCGAAACAGTATTAAACAATAAACAATAAACAATAATTTCGTCCAACATTTAGCCAGGTACCCTAGCACGCGCACGATGTTGGACGAAACTGTTTGATTATTTAGGAGGGTTAGCCGCAACTGACATTTTTGCGTGTAAATTTAAACGTTGTTTGGCGTTCTAGGATCTTTTTAGTGCTAGCATCTTCCTTCCGCGATGTAATCAGACATTTTATGAGACAAAGTTCTGTGCTCATTCATTGTGCAGCATTTGTAGCTCAACAAATATGTTGAACGATGTTGCAGCAACTTGTTGATTGGAATACTGAGATCTTGCCTCTATTTTAGTTCACCAAGATCTATTCCATTAGAGACAAGATAGTGGAGACAAGATCTATTCCATTAAACAAGCTGCTGCAACATCGTTCAACATTTGTTGAGCAACAAATGTTCCACAGTTTTGAGCGGTGTGTCACCATCTTTAAGATACCCTTGCGAGCTGAGACCCTTCGATCTTCTTGGATATAGGTAGGGAAGAGAAAGGAACGATTTTTCTAGGAAGGTCGAAGGAGACTGTTTGAAATAAAACCACAAACCTAGCAATTTCCTTCGGTTAGCGTTTTGGGAGACGTATCTTGTGAAGAAAAGCCTCAACATTTCAACCGTTACAAGTGGTTAACATAAAGACGTCCACTGAGGATAGTTAGATCACAATTGTATTACAGACAAAGGAGTATTTTAACACATGTTTAAGTTACTTTTGGTGATGTCATGCATGACGAACTAAAGCATAGAGAATAACTGTCCTGCCGAGACGGTCATAGTCTCCCTAAGACGATCATCGATAGACTTGACCTATGAAAAATCATTTGATATGCAAAACCGATCATCCACATCATTGCCAACGCGGGCGATTACAAAAACCGTTAAAACAGCTAGTGGGTGCGATCACTTCAATATCGTCGGACGTTTACCGGGAAGTATTGTGCAGTGAATATTCGCACGTTTGCTTTCAAAGAGGTGCTTGCATGAAAATTCCACAGATTGAATTTTAATTCGCTGTCATGGTTTCATTAACACAGTGGAACTGTTTTCACGGGCATTTAATTGTTCTTTTTGTCATTTATGATCGACGGCGACCGTAGAACGAAGAAAGCGGTCGATTGAAAGGAGTCATTTTCACTTAAAGATAACCGAACAAGGATAAATCAGTTTACATCAAAAGCGGATGTAACTTAATGGCTGGACGAAGCTGTGCTACTTAAGACTCACCTATTGATCGAAATCTTTGGCCTTGAAGGGAAATTTATTTCATTTCGTTAAACAAAAATGTCAGTCAGGATGATTGCCATACGCTCATGCAAAATTGAATAACATCGCTCAGTTTAATTTGTATTCGCTTGAAATGTACACTGGGCATCAACATATTCGGGATTAAGACCCCTAAGTGAAGCACGAATTTAAATTAAAAGCCAGAATCACACTGATTGTATTTTGGTAGACGTTGGTCAGTTCGTTTACTCAATTAAAAAACCCCAGCCTTTTAATTTCCGCTCACCTTCAGTTTTAACAGTCAAGTCACTCACGGCTGCCCCCGATGTTGCCACATCGTCACAACATCTTCACGTTTTAAGCACTCACGGCCAGGTTTTTTTTAGTTTACTACTAAGCCAGGGTTAGCAACTACCAGATCTCCTTGGGAACTGCTAGTGGACAACCAATTCAGTGTCCCACGAGTTTAAACGCAATTTGATGTACTTCATGCGTCATCGACCTCACCAAACAAAAAAGATGATATGCAACGAAAATCATGTGCGTTCACGTGTATCAAGGTGCACCAACGTTAAATTGTTTACGTTATACATGACAGTTATGCATAACAAGTATTTTTGGGGATATCATCGGAACGCATTTCAGTCCAACACTCCAATTAGTTTCCTCGTGATTAAAGTAAACCCGATCAATGGATCTCTTGGTTGTTTTATTTTGTTACAACGAAGACATATTAAACCACAAAGAAAAACAGAAATGGACGCCCATCAATGTAATGCGACAAAACAAATATCGCACGAAGTATTTTTAAAACAACACCCTTGCGTTGCTAAGTGTCGCGACTCACTTGGCAGTCACATTCGATAAAACAATTACCCAAAAAAATGGAGTAAGATTACACATGGTTAAACTTGACCACCAGCGCTTGGACAACGAACTTAATCAACATATGGTGTAATTTGGGATTTGAAGCCGGGCCATATTAGTGGGAGCTGGGCGATTCCAAGCTCGCACAGTTTCGACGTCCCTGCCCACGCAAAGAACCTCAATTTCCATTAATTAATTGTCTTTCTTTTTTTCTAGTGACGTTACAAAGCTTTCAGATAGAAGCACTCAGAACTTGGGTGCAACAGAAAAAAACTAAAGGCCTGGGGACAAAACTCGAGAGAAACGCAGGCGCAATAGTTCGGAGGCGACCTGGTGACGACCGCTTCAACTGCTTAACGAGGAACAAAACATCTACCCAACACAAGTACGAGCTAACACGAGCAAAACAAAAGAAAAGTTTTGTTGGTTTTTATCTCACGCCAGTTTTCTAATGCTTATGCTTGTGCTCTTCGCTCAAGAGTGAGCCGAGCTTATAAGCAATTTTAACGAATTTTGCGACGTTTTTATTCACGACAGTGCAGTGATATTTGTCACTAGCTTTAAATTTATCAGATTTACAACGGCAAACAGGAATATTGTGCGTGTCCTTCGTTAAAGAACGCGAAGACAACCCTGATTCACGCTTGTGCGATAAGCATAAGACAAACATTAAATATTCAGTCTTTCCGACATTGCAAGAACCTTTTAAGGGGACCAGGTAGCAACCGCTTAAACAGACGACGGAGAAAGTTGCTTGTGTTGATGCTTATCTCATGCTGGTTCCCACACAGTTGTAAAATAAACACAAGCAAAGTATCTTTTGCCTCATACACGTGAACCAGGTTCTGCTGTTAAGCTTTAAAGCAGCCTGCGGCGAACGAAAGCCTAATTAGAACCCAGATGTGATGACCATGAGAAGGCCGGAGGGGAGGGGAGCAACAAGAGGAAATAATCCAATCAGAATTTTAAATGTCGTCATTTTAATGCTTATGAGGAAAAACCATTCCAAAAAATGTTAAAATTCAAGCAAAAACATGACGCATGCTGTTGAATAAATACAAGACCTGAGCCAAAAAGCTAGATGAGAGGTAAGAACTCAACTGAGTAAATTTTAAGACACTGTCTCCGTCAAACTTTAAACTGGCCGATCTTTTCAATCAACTGAAACAATGCATCGTCGTTGGTGTAAGCGTCACAAAGTTTCACTCTATTCTCATGGTCAACTTCAATTACTTTCCATTCCTTGAAGATGCGAATTGCATTCCGAAACGGCTCCAATGAACAGCTCTCGGCTGAAAGGGAAAGGATTCAAAACTTGCGAACTGATGTCAAAACAACTGTCCATTAACTAATTTCGAAGATTAGTGTGGGTAGTCATTTCGATAAATGGACGCGCGGCCATCATTCGCGGGCGCACGAGGTTTTCCGCCTTCTTGCTGCGCGAAAAATGGGAAGAGAGGATAAAAAAAATCATAATAATCATAATAATCATAATGAATACAAGAACGGGTGGGAGTGGGGAGAGGAGAAAGATGTTTCGCCTATCAAGATGATTCCAACCGTAACTAAAAGTAAACAACCTTTATATTTATACACAGTTATATTTAAAGCGTCAAGCTTGTGCGGCCGTGTATAGAAAGTAACAATTGAAATAAACAGAATAACTTTAAGAACCCCAATCGGAAGGAGGCAAGCAGTTGGCTATTTACAAGACGTGGTGGAGTTGAATTCGGCACGACACCGAAGACAAATCCATTTGGTGAACAGAGCGGGATTTGAACTCACAATATCCACGTGCAAATCCAGCGCCATAACCATTGGGCCCAGGCCGCCTTCTAACTTAAAGCTATTAGGGACCTTAAGGTCAACGACGGCAACGTCAGCGACAACGCCACTAAACAACAGGCTCCAATTGTTCGAAAGGAGGATAATGCAATCCACCGAATAAATGCTAGCAAAACCAATTGAGTTATCCAGTGGATAGCGCTATCCACCGTTTGAACAACTGGGCACATAAAAAACACATGACGCACCCCATACTTTTGGCACAAAACTATTTGACTCACCCCTAAATGAAGGCTGAAAATTACATGACCCACCCCCTGATAAAAGATAATCTTTTTTGTTATATTTAGCAATTATACCACATTTGTATATGAAGTTGTGGTGGTGTTGATTTAAGGTTAGGTTTGTTTCTTAACCAGATACAAAAGCATGTAAAAACGAGTATATTATTTAACTCTTTCAGTTTTTGTAACTCATGTTTACTTAGTGACTTGTTTTTATTTAAAGTTTCTCATTATTTCCTGGTGCCATCAAATTATGTGTTATGTCTTGGTGATAATCCAAGAATCATTTTAGTACTTTGTAATTGTAGTCTTGCAGAAGGAACAACACTGTAGTAAAAGTACATTCATTTTTTACTATATAATGTTTGTATTTGTTAACAAAAAGAGACAAAAGAGAGATTTCTTTTTTTATGGTTTTAATGTCGGTTTAACAGTTGTATTTTACGAACAAAGATAAAATTGTACGTCGTTAAAGCTGCCAAGCTTTAAATTTATTGTCAGCTATTTCAACCGAATCAAGCCCTCAATCACCAAAAAACGTTTATTTAACAATGTGCCTATTTCTGTTTAAAATAGCATGACCCACCCCCAATGGGTCGCTGAAAATTGAACGAACCACCCCTTGCTAAGGGCTCAAAAACTGATGACCCACCCCCTTTCTGCTCCGCCCCCCCTATACTTTTTGACCAGTCCCTAAGGAAAACGTCAGCACACAACGGTGAATTTTGATTTTACTTCTTAGTTTAAGCACTGTTCCTCCCAATTCAGTTTCTAGATAGTTTGGATAGTTTGGATAGTTTGTAGAAGTTGAACGAACTGGAACAACCGAGAAAAACTTTGCAAAACGTAAACTAGCAATTTTACGTTTTCATGGAAGATTTTAGGTGATTTTGGTGAAATACGCGCCTTTATTTTCCTTAAAGGGGCAGTATCAAGCAATTTTTAGTATTTTTGGAAAATCCAAAGGGCACCTTTTGGATGATACTGGCGGTAAGATAATGGCCAAAATTCCTTTAAAAGTCTATCGCAATGCAAAGAAATTGTTTATAGATACTTTGAGCGGCAGATAAGTAACAGACTGATGGCTGTAAAGTTGAAAACGTTGGGCCGAAGTTTCGTCTTGTAACTTGCAAAATACCGCCTGTAACATGTCAGTTCATTCCTTTGTTTTAGATTGACTTAATTTCTCAAAATTAGTTATTTAGAAACTAGTCGAATATTAACAAAGTGTTTAAAGTTTACATTAAGAGAATTTTTATCAAAAATCGTTTCTCTCTCACGACACTGTCCCTTTAAGGATTTGTTGATAAAGCTGTCGATCAATCAGCACCGTTATAAAATAGGTGGGCCTTTTTCAGATCCGTGGCTGGGTTTACCGGATTTACCTGCAAGCGTTCCCTTCTCATCTCCCCATTCCCATACGAGATTCTGTTTTTTGCTCTCGTCCCGCCCTAATTTTCGCGCAGGCAGAATGCGAAAAACTCCGTTCGTAAGGCAACACTTGCTGCGCAGGCTAGCGAAAGAGGTACTGCTCGCAGTCTACACTGTTTACAAATATATGAAGCATCCAGCTGCTAAAAAATATTAGGGCCGTTTATATGAGAGAAAATAAGCCGCGGCTTACACTGCCCACTGCTTACATAAGACGCGAAATGCTCATATAAATGGTTTGCGGCTAAGCAGGAGCCGTTCACGGCTTGAGCAAGCCGAGGACAAGGCTTGAGTACATTTATACGAACACTTTCACGTCCAAGGTGGCATGAGCCGCGGCCAAGATAAGCACATTTCGGAAATAGCTCACCGCCCACACTTGAATACTCTAATTTTATTTTAATTCACTTGAAATCACCGAGTTTGTTTTATCACACTTGTCGCTAGTACGATCACCTCACCAAAACTCTAAAAACGGAATGTGCGTGCAATGTCTTTCCTTTCGTTCATTTAAAGGGTGATTATACAACTTGATAAGGAAACTTGACAGAGTACCGATCTTGACAAGTAAAGTAATTCCTATCTTATGTCAACAACTCAATCAATGAAAACACAGTGACTCGCGTATACAATAACCGCACAATTTCCGAGACACGGCCCAAAACCCCTAGGCCAGGATAAGCCGCGACTTGACCTAGCTGCCGATGGAGTAAGCCGTGAACTTCGATTATGTACCATTTAAACGGGTGTTCGCGTCTTATGTAAGCCGCGGCCAATGTGAGGCGCGGCTTATTTTCTCTAGTATAAACGGCACTATTGTGGCGCTGCGTTGGTAGGGAGCGAGACACTGGACATCAGCAAGAAATACATCTCCTTTAGTTTAAAAAATTCAGGGGACAAATTCGAAAGATATGAGGGAGCTTTAGCAACGAGGACGGCAACGGCAATGGCAACGCCACAAAACAAGTTTAATTAGCAAAAATAATCGTTCTGCCCGCGCTGCACGAGCGTTTTACGATTTGGTACATTTCCTTACCATCCGATCCCCCGCAAAACAACAACGTCAAATCACCAATCAGCGGCTTGCGGAGAACGTCAGCACACGACACTGAATTTTCCACTCTCCGAACTTGAACAACGTTCGTACAAGTTTCATCTTTGGACAACAGACACACATTTTACTTATTGAAAGAGTTGACTTGAAATAATCGGGAAGTGCTTTATACAATGACGCGAAGTTCTATTTTAAAGCGACGTTCTCGTTGCTGTTGCCGTCCTTGTTGCTAAAGGTTATTTTAGGCGGAGCTCCCAGAGAGAACAGCAGTCTTTTTACTTACGAAAGAACGTCACTTCCTCATTAACCCTTTCCTTTGCGCAGGCGTGGAGAGCAGTCAAAAACTCTGAATCTAAACAGAAGAAAACACTGGATGAGAAGCGACAGCGACCAAGTTGCAACTGGTTTTAGTTTCGTATCTGATTGGTAGAAAAGTTCGCCTATGTTTTTTTCTTTAAATGAAATGATTGAGAAGTGCGGGTTAAAAATGAATTGAAGAAGTGATCCTCACACTTTCTGGACAATTTAAGTAATTGTCTCATATATGCACTTGAAAAATTCAAGTGACTTCAACGGGATTCGAACCCACGACCTCTGCGATGCCGGTGCAGTGCTC
>BLFK01000915.1:235746-260746 GCA_014634185.1 Astreopora myriophthalma
CCATAACCATTGGGCCCAGGCCGCCTCCTAACTTAAAGCTATTAGGGACCTTAAGGTCAACGACGGCAATGTCAGCGACAACGCCACTAAACAACAGGCTCCAGTTGTTCGAAAGGAGGATAATGCAATCCACCGAATAAATGCTAGCAAAACCAATTGAGTTATCCAGTGGATAGCGCTATCCACCGTTTGAACAACTGGGCACATTAAAAACACATGACCCACCCCTTACTTTTGGCACAAAACTACTTGACCCACCCCTAAATGAAGGCTGAAAATTACATGACCCACCCCCTGATAAAAGATAATCTTTTTTGTTATATTTAGCAATTATACCACATTTGTATATGAAGTTGTGGTGGTGTTGATTTACGGTTAGGTTTGTTTCTTAACCAGATACAAAAGCATGTAAAAACGAGTATATTATTTAACTCTTTCAGTTTTTGTAACTCATGTTTAATTAGTGACTTGTTTTTATTTAAAGTTTCTCATTATTTCCTGGTGCCATCAAATTATGTGTTATGTCTTGGTGATAATCCAAGAATCATTTTAGTACTTTGTAATTGTAGTCTTGCAGAAGGAACAACACTATAGTAAAAGTACATTCATTTTTTACTATATAATTTTTGTATTTGTTAACAAAAAGAGAGAAAAGAGAGATTTCTTTTTTTTATGGTTTTAATGTCGGTTTTACAGTTGTATTTTACGAACAAAGATAAAATGCATGCTGCCATGCTTTAAATTTATTGTCAGCTATTTCAACAGAATCAAGCCCTCAATCATCAAAAAACGTTTATTTAACAATGTGCCTATTCCAGTTCAGTTAAAAATAGCATGACCCACCCCCAATGGGTCGCTGAAAATTGAACGACCCACCCCTTGCTAAGGGCTCAAAAACTGATGACCCACCCCCTTTCTGCTCCGCCCCCCCTATACTTTTTGACCAGTCCCTAAGGAAAACGTCAGCACACAACGGTGAATTTTGATTTTACTTCTTAGTTTAAGCACTGTTCCTCCCAATTCAGTTTCTAGATAGTTTGGATAGTTTGTAGAAGTTGAACGAACTGGAACCACGAAAAACTTTGCAAAACGTAAACTAGCAATTTTACGTTTTCATGGAAGATTTTAGGCGATTTTGGTGAAATACGCGACTTTATTTTCCTTAAAGGGGCAGTATCAGGCAATTTTTAGTATTTTTGGAAAATCCAAAGGGCACCTTTTGGATGATACTGGCGGTAAGATAATGGCCAAAATTCCTTTAAAAGTCTATTGCAAGGCAAAGAAATTGTTTATAGATACTTTGAGCGGCAGATAAGTAACAGACTGATGGCTGTAAAGTTGAAAACGTTGGGCCGAAGTTTCGTCTTGTAACTTGCAAAATACCGCATGTAACATGTTAGTTCATTCCTTTGTTTTAGATTGACTTAATTTCTCAAAATTAGTTATTTAGAAACTAGTCGAATATTAACAAAGTGTTTAAAGTTTACATTAAGAGAATTTTTATCAAAAATCGTTTCTCTCTCACGACACTGTCCCTTTAAGGATTTGTTGATAAAGCTGTCGATCAATCAGCACCGTTATAAAACCGGTGGGCCTTTTTCAGATCCGTGGCTGGGTTTACCGGGTTTACCTGCAAGCGCTCCCTTCTCATCTCCCCATTCTCACACGAGCTTCTGTTTTTTGCTCTCGTCCCGCCCTAATTTTCGCGCAGGCAGAATGCGAAAAACTCCGTTCGTAAGGCAACACTTGCTGCGCAGGCCAGCGAAAGAGGGACTGCTCGCAGTCTACACTGTTTACAAATATATGAAGCATCCAGCTGCTAAAAAATATTAGGGCCGTTTATACGAGAGAAAATAAGCCGCGGCTTACACTGCCCGCTGCTTACATAAGACGCGAAATGCTCATATAAATGGTTTGCGGCTAAGCAGGAGCCGTTCACGGCTTGAGCAAGCCGAGGACAAAGCTTGAGTACATTTATACGAAGACTTTCACGTCCAAGGTGGCATGAGCCGAGGCCAAGATAAGCACATTTCGGAAATAGCTCACCGCCCACACTTGCATACTTTAATTTTGTTTTAATTCACTTGAAATCACCGAGTTTGTTTTCTCACACTTGTCGCTAGTACGATCACCTCACCAAAACTCTAAAAACGGAATGTGCGTGCAATGTCTTTCCTTTCGTTCATTTAAAGGGTGATTATACAACTTGATAAAAAAATAAACTTGACAGAGTACCGATCTTGACAAGTAAAGTAATTCCTATCTTATGTCAACAACTCAATCAATGAAAACACAGTGGCTCGCGTATACAATAACCGCACAATTTCCGAGACACGGCCCAAAACCCCTAGGCCAGGATAAGCCGCGACTTGACCTAGCTGCCGATGGAGTAAGCCGTAAACTTCGATTATGTACCATTTAAACGGGTGTTCGCGTCTTATGTAAGCCGCGGCCAGTGTGAGGCGCGGCTTATTTTCTCTAGTATAAACGGCCCTATTGTGGCCCTGCGTTGGTAGGGAGCGAGACACTGGACATCAGCAAGAAATACACCTCCTTTAGTTTCAAAAATTCAGGGGACAAATTCGAAAGATATGAGGGAGCTTTAGCAACGAGGACGGCAACGGCAATGGCAACGCCACAAAACAAGTTTAATTAGCAAAAATAATCGTTCTGCCCGCGCTGCACGAGCGTTTTACGATTTGGTACATTTCCTTACCATCCGATCCCCCGCAAAACAACAACGTCAAATCACCAATCAGCGGCTTGCGGAGAACGTCAGCACACGACACTGAATTTTCCACTCTCCGAACTTGAACAACGTTCGTACAAGTTTCATCTTTGGATAACAGACACACATTTTACTTATTGAAAGAGTTGACTTGAAATAATCGGGAAGTGCTTTATACAATGACGCGAAGTTCTATTTTAAAGCGACGTTCTCGTTGCTTTTGCCGTCCTTGTTGCTAAAGGTTATTTTAGGCGGAGCTCCCAGAGAGAACAGCAGTCTTTTTACTTACGAAAAAACGTCACTTCCTCATGAACCCTTTCCTTTGCGCAGGCGTGGAGAGCAGTCAAAAACTCTGAATCTAAACAGAAGAAAACACTGGATCAGAAGCGACAGCGACCAAGATGCAACTGGTTTTAGTTTCGTATCTGATTGGTAGAAAAGTTCGCCTATGTTTTTTTCTTTAAATGAAATGATTGAGAAGTGCGGGTTAGAAATGAATTGATCCTCACACTTTCTGGACAATTTAAGTAATTGTCTCATATATGCACTTGAAAAATTCAAGTGACTTCAACGGGATTCGAACCCACGACCTCTGCGATGCCGGTGCAGTGCTCAGTTGGCAAGTTAAAGTCACTTGAATTTTTCAAGCGCATATATGAGACAATTGCTTAAATTGTCCAGAAAGTGTGAGGATCACTTCTTCAATTCGTTTTTTTTTTTTAATCAAACAATGAAGCAAACCAAAACCAGAAGCAACACAATCGCGTGATTACCTTCGACCCTCAATTGAAAACTGCTCAAACTCAAGTGACAGGTTCGTACCCTTTCTGGGGTCAAGAATTGAGGGACTTTTCAAGTACTTTCAAGGATGCAGTTTTCATTTTTCAAGGACTCGATGGAATGCAAAATCAAACTAGCGGAATAGGTTTTTTACCGGTGTTTTTTACTATTTTGCTTCGTTACTTCTTTGCGAGAAGCAATATCGTCGTATTAGCCACTTGAAAATCTGGGTTGGATGCCGTGAACAAACGGCAAATTTCAAGGACTTTCCAGCACCAAATGCAGTTTTCAAGGCCTTGAATTTTTAGCTTTGAAGTCTCACTTTCAAGGCGCGTGCGAACCCTGTGGTGATTACAACGACACAAACGTATGTTTTAAAACGACGTTCTCGTAGCCGTTATCGTCGTCATTGCGTAAGCTCCGTAATATTTACCTGAAAACGTTTGGTTTCTAAGCCACAGCAAACCACAGGCGGACACCCAGTAGGATTCCACCAAGGGGGCAACCACTGACTTCAAAAACTGAAGCTCCTTCAGTTCTTCTTCAGAAGTCGTAAGCTGTAGGAATAAAAAAATGGTCAGTAGCAAAACAAGCCAACGTAAATATACTGTGAACATTTTTGAACAAGACTGAACCAAAATGGCATTTCGCTGGGATAAGAGCTGTGATTATTTTGCAGGCTGGATTTTGTTTCCTTTTTTTCACTGGATAAGATTCTCATGTAAAAGAAAGGTATCAGTATCAGTTCGTGTTTTCACGGACTGATTTATGTAGGGTTTCTGTTCAGTTACATAAGAGACTATGAATTGAAGAAATGACCCTCACACTTTATATGCACTTGAAAAATTCAAGTGACTTCAACGGGATTCGAACCCACGACCTCTGCGATGCCGGTGCAGTGCTCTTACCAACTGAGCTATGAAGCCACACAGTTGAGAGCAGGTCAATTTGTTGGGCTCATGCATGTTTTCCCGTGAAAGGAATGATGAAACCGCACTTCACAATCATTTCTTTCATTCATAAGAGATTATACTCTGACGATGCATGTGTGAAAATGGTAAAGCAATCAATTCAAGATGTATTCGTAGCAAAATGAAATTAAAACGCCTGTTGATCGAACAGATACACAACTGTTGGCTTGGAGAAATATGAAGAGAGAATTTTATCAGAAATGGAAATATCAGACAGGTGTAGAGGTCATAAGTTAGAGTAAGACGTCATGCCTTAGAAAAATGAAAAAAAAAGTGCTACGGTGTAACTGGCACAGCAAACAGCAAACAGGAAACAATTCAAGATTATTGTAGTAAATCGAAGAGAACACCTATTCAAACTAAGGTGCTCGACTTGACTGGAAAAAAAATGGCCATAGAATGCCTGCCTTCACAGTGACTTAAGGTTACGTATCTGCGTCAACGCCTCAAGGCGTCTTGTTTGACGGATATTAGTAACAATAATTTAGTTAAAAAGAGCAGGCATAATTTTTGCACACCGAGTTAAAAGTACAAAAACTGGATAACCTTAACACGATCACTCACTCTGTATTCGACCTCTGGAACATCAAATGCGCTCCAGTCATCGTCATCTTCATCGTCCCAGCCCCACTGACCGCCACGTGAGCCTGCAGTACCCTGCTGTGGAGGCAACAGAAAGACCGCGTTTGCAAATGTCAATGAATTATGGCCAATATTCCGGGCCAGCGCTCAAAAGAAATACACAAAGTCAACGCAAATGTACCTCTACACGCTTTAAAACCTCACTAGCCGTGAATTTTTCCAAAGCTTCTGTCAATGCTGATTCCAGAGAAACGCAGGGCTGAGAAGAAAAACACAACGTAGTAGTAGCGGTAGTGGTAGTGGTAGTTGTCGTCGTCGTCGTGTCGTCGTTGTAGTAGTAGTAGACTTTATTTAAGTGCCTGGTATTTAGCTGAAAAATATTTCCACATACAACTACATAAAAGTTAAACGTAATAGAATGGGTGAAAAGGAATAAAATAGTTTCTACATAGAAGGAGTATAATATTTGATTACTAATTACTGATACTTTGCAACTATTATAAAACTTATCATATAATTAATAAAATTTAAAATAATAGGGACAACAAGAATTACATCATGTGCTGAGCAGTCTAGTACTGTTCTCGTTGCAATAAACTTATAAGTAAACGCCACCAGAGCACGTGAGCAGAGGGAGCATTCAACCGGATAGTTCAAAGAAATTTATCTTGACTTGACTTTCTCATTTAGCTGTGTTCGCCGACTGAATAGATGTTAAACAAGGTAACCATTTTCAACTGCTGACCACCGTTCAGCAATGGGCCCTTTGAAGGAGCATGTCACGTGTCTTGATATCTTTTGTTTGCAGTGGTGCTGGGACGCAAGCCTTCAAGCACCACTGAAAACAACAGGTTCTTGAGCAGCACTGCGTTTCTATTTCAAAGACAACAAAATTCGTTTCGCAGCACTTGTCTTATTTTCTTCGGTGGCCAATGTTTTGCTTATGTAACAAAGCAAGCCTTGCTGGGATTGCGTCCCAGCATGGCGTCGATAAGTGACACGTGACTAGGTCCTGGAGAGGGTCTATTATATATTAGTGGGTCCCTGTTGTCATCCAACAATGCCTGCGAGGGTCTAACCCTATTAGGGTTAGCAATAAATAACATTGGGTGAGGTAGATACAGTGACCAGCGGTTAGGTTTAGGGTTAGGGGTTTTGTGTGGATTGTCATCATTGCGGGCGCAGAAAATTACTTCACCCGGTTATCTAATGCTGACCGTCTAATTAGGCTCGAAGAAATCTTCTTTTTACTTGCGAGGTAACGAAGCCCTACCATATCTTATTTCCACTTTGTAAACCTGCGATAAATGCTGTTTCTGTTTATTCCAAAACTGTCCGTTACCCATTTGCTGAACGTCATTGTTAATTAAACGTGAGAACGAAGAAATTGAAAGTCTGCGAATGCTAATTACATAATCCGGTTGATTTACAATTAAAAATGCTTAGAAAGACACTTAGCCCCAAACTGAACACGCAGACTGACTCGGCTGTTGGTGCGAAACTCTTCGTTTAACCGGTTCCCTCTCGTTTTCAGTTCTTTTAAAGCTTTAGGATAAACGCAAGCAACACTTTATCGCACTCTTTTGTTAAAGCCAAATGTTTTCATAAGTCGCCACTTATTCTTATCTTCTATCCAGCAACCATTTTTCATGACTGTATTAGTCCCGGCAAACCCACCGGAATGAATATAAACTCTCTCTGGAGAACGTCGCACAACTGTGTTGCTTTCTCGAGTACCTAAAGAAGTAAGAATGGAAAAGATCGCAAAGTGTAAGAACCCTCACAGCGAGATATGTAGAGTTGAAATGGTTATAAAAACGGCGGTAGAGCCGATGGCATTTCTTAGGCCTGTTCCAAACGTCGCGCTATTGTCGTCCTGAAGTAAATCAGTCAAGTATTAAATTCGATTTAAAGGCTCCTGGTACCCACAGTGCTCTGCGCGCCTCAACTGTGATATCCGCCATTTTCTTTACCATAGCAAATTCGTAATTGTAAGAAGGCTAACCTTTATCTTCGTGCATCGTCGCCAGTTTCAAGAGTCGCTCTTATTAGAACAATTGACACTACAACGCTGTATCACGTAACAGCAATGGTATCGTACGTTATGAAACACCAATGATTGTTGAACAAGATGAAAACATTATTATGACGCAATAGGTTACCGTGGGAACGGGAAAGCCCTACAAAAGCACCCTATATTTGAGCTCTAGTTGCTCATATCTCAAAAACGAACTCGCTGACCGCCGATTTTTATTGTTGGAAAGTAATTAGCAGGCCAGGATGAAACTCTCGGCAAAGTTTTAAAAAAATGAGTAGGAGCGGATTCAGAGCCACTAAGTTTGCCCTGAATCTGCTCCACGATCATGGTTGCCAATTCGCGAGGAGTGTTACAACGTCAGGTTGACCACCTGTATTGTGTGTATGGCCACACGTGGATGTCAGAATGGTCAGAGGAGAACGACACAAAAACACTTACCGATGCTTGGGAGATAATTTTCTTCCCATCAATGTCGTCTGTATCATATGAATCACTATCATCTGCCGCAGAGATAATTCCGCAAGCTGAAGCAAAATAACCTATGGTCTTATTTTTAAACATGAAGATTCGAGATAAAAGGTTCCTGGGCTGACCACAGTCAGCTTTTCACCCAATCAGACTGTGCAGTTAGCAGTTTCTATCAGAGACCGCGAGCTATAACAGTCGAAGGGACGCGCGAAAACCCTAAAAGCAGGAACACAACTTCAGCCAAGGTTGAACTCATGCAGTATTACTTATAAAACCTGCCTTTTTCAACCCGACAACTCTACTGACAGAAAAAAAAATAACTGGGAACAAAAATCTCGCCAGAGCATAAAAGCAAGGCAAAATTTTCACCTCGCAACTCAAAGGTGCAAAATGAGAGAGGCGGTATCCGTTTTACAGGGGGATTGTTACGAAAATTGATCTCTCATTGCTATGCAAGATGGGCAAAACGATAATCATCCATTACATGAAACTTCCGCAACCACAGGAGCTGACCTACCGAGAACTGCATCCAAAGCAAAAAGCGAAACAACCTGAAAGGCCGAACAGGCAAACAAAAAAATACATGTCAAGCAATAGGCCATCAACCTCGTTACCAAGGCCCTATCTCTTCCTAAAAGCGGCCTAAAGACCACAGTTACTTTTGGATTTCCTTTGATTCTGACCAAAAGCTTTCAAACTTTAGACATTCGTACCAAAGACAGCTTTGTTATCACCTCGCTGAAGAGTCACTTGCATAGAAACATGCTATATTTAATCCTGTGTTCGAAAGGTGATTCCTCTCTCTCTTCTGGCCCTTTCAACGTTCGCTGTTATATTCAAACCTTCGTTCAATGTTTTAAGCAGTTATTTTTAAATTTCGCTTGATTTGGTTGCTAGTTACCAGTCGCTGAATTTGGCTAAATTTCGTGACACAAGCCTTTAAAGTTGATTTATAGCTTTTATTTATAGCATTCTCATTTAGTGCGCCAGCGCTAAATCAGTTGACACTTAAATAACAGTACATTCAATAAGGACCGCAAGGTCCTGCCTGGGACCTTTTCAGTTGCTGTCCCTTTGCCCACTGCCAAGCAAACTAGCGTATAATCTTTCTCACGGGTAAATGACACCTACATCGCTATCAATAGTCGCATCAAAGCGTTAGCTCATTTACCTGATTACTATAGTATGTCAGATTGAGTACGTGCGGTAAAGCAAGGTTGGGTTGAATGTGAATCTTCTCAGAATCATTCTGTGACTGGGTTACAATGACATCATCTTCCAACAGCCGCAAGGCATGCTGAATGACTGCAGTGGTCTTCCCTGAGAAGCCGACATCCCTTCACATAATATCAAAATCAAACGTCAATCGCGACATTGTAAAAACTGAGTTAATAAAATAGTTCACCGGTGGTGCTGAATTATTCAAAATTAGAGTCGGCTTTCGAAACCTACCTGGACCCATACTTAATTACTAAGGCCTCCATGCTGAAATTGCTCCGGCTAGCACTGTAATCTGAATAAATCGAGGCTTACTTTTATTCCTTCATCGACAGTTACTTCTCAAGATAGGGCAGTCAATTTTAAGTTGAAAATGTACCACAATACACCAAGCAGAGGTACAGAGCAACGCGTTGCTTTAATAACTCAAATATCTAGTGTAGTTGTCGGTGCCGTGAGTGTCGTTAAAGTCCCTCTTGATCAGGTTTACAACACAACAATGAATTTTTAAGTACTGCATACCTTCCACGAGAAGTAACTTCTCCGAGCAGCCATTCAAATGATGTGCTCAGTTCTTTGAACATCGCACCCTAACAAAACAAATGAGACGAGCAATTACTGTCACCAACCGCACGCATTGACAAACACAGTCATAAAAAGGTTGCAGTTTTGTAGTCGGGTATCAACATTTTCATGGCTCAAGTTGAGACCTCACCGACTGTACGATGATTTGAAATCAAACCAGCAAGTACTGTACCTGTCTGTAGTTGTTCAGCAGAAGGAAGGCGACCATATTTGTGCTCATTACAGCGCAACAATTCACCGCATCTGAAACAAAGCAAAGTTTAAAATCTCACCAGGGCCATCACTAACAAATGTCATGTTAAAGACGTCAGACCTCGGCAAACTCACCATAGCATCGTATCCTTGACTCGTACGTTGCGTCATCGCTGTCCCGTTGGTGCCGATAAACAACAGGCCTTAGTTGTTCAAACGGTGGATAACGCTATCCAGCGGATAAATCACTATCCAGCGAGTAAGTGCTGACAACAACAATTGAGTTATCCAGTGGGTACTGATTTATCCAGTGAACAGTGCTACCCACGCTTCGAACGACTGGGTCAGATCTCTAATTAGCTCTTTTTGTTTATGCCACCAACATTGCGTCCCTGACGTAACAAAGTGATTGTTACTTGTGTTTCTACAGATGTTTGGTCACGTGATTGCAAATGAAGGATTTGATTTGCAACTGGTATTGCACACCAAAACGTACCATGCATGACACAAAGCACTGTTTATACCACAAACGCAGCAAAGACTTTTATCACATCATGTTGCCGTTCCCTCACTGCTTACTGCTACTGATTTAATACGAGCGGTTTCTCGTTCGCACCAAAAGAGAAAATTATTGCATACTTTGACTTGTTGGGATTATATAACATGAACGTTATTAACTATTTTGTTTAACAATCGACTTTCAGAAACAGAAAACTTAAAACCAACCGTAAACAACATGATATCCGAGAGCCTTTGTTAAGGCAAAAGTCTTTTCGTCGCCCATGTCAACCAATGACACATCAGAGTAATTGCGCAGAATAGACGACATCGCTGAGGAGCCTACAGCTGCCCTGGCAACCAGGTTACTTGCAAAATCTTTCATGGGTTGTGATTGGTCCATGCATCGCGAGAACTCCTAAAAAGTACCTTTGTTCAGTTTGTTCAACAAAGTACAATAAATGATGACGGATGAACTGACTCTTGCCGGTGAGACAAGTTGCTAAGCTTGCTTGCTTGTTTGTTTGATCGATTGATTGAGTCGGTCAGTCGAACGCAACTCAACTTCGCGTACCCTGATAGAAAGCGATCATTCAATTTGTATGAGGAAATATGTGTTGCCGCTTAATAAATGACCCACGCTCATCAAATGTCAGTGACCTGTTAACGCTGGAAGACAGGTCTCGCTGTCACTAAGCAAGCATGTTAATTCCATTTCCAATCCACTGAGTTTTTCTCAGAAAGTTACATTTATTTGTGTATATTACCGTAAATGTATGCTCATATGTTTAATTTATAGCATGTAAACAGTGTGAAATAACGTTGAAAGCTGCGGAAACTTAGAAGTTTAGAAGTTAATATCCCTATAACAATTGCACAAAAAGTTCATGATTAATGAAACCAACCTGAAGAGAGAAAGGCTGTCCAAAGTCAAGCCTGACATTGCCGTATTTGGTTCTTATGATCCGCCAAATGCTCTTCATAGTGCTCCAGAACGACTCTGGTGTCTTTAACTCGCCCTGCAAAAATATTCAACGTCTTGTTTTTCAACTGAATGCGAGACCAAACTACTTACACTTTGATGGCATAACGACATTAAAATAATCAACAAAACATCGTTACATCTTCGTCCCCCCCCCTAAAGTTCTGCAACCTTGACGTGACAATTAAAACATTTTCCCGTTCTCTTGCTGCCTCAATGAAAGAGCATTAAAGCCGATACACACACGTGCAAACAACAACAACAACAACAACAACAACACAAAACAAAGAAAACCAGACAAAATAAACACATACAGATTCCATAATCCGTGTACAAGTAGACATACAATATCCGATGTTTTAGAATGATATGACCTTTCCTTCGACATCACGTTTTTTCATTCACTTCTGTTGTTTTGCTCTCGATGCCTGGGTGCGGAGCTCATTTTAATACTTAATAGAAAAGAGTCAATGGTTTAATTATCAATAAACCTTACCAAAAGTTCTTTAGTGTATCCTGAATCTGTCACCTTAGGGTAAAATCAAGGAAACATTGTAACTGAACAAAACATTGCCAAGGGACTTTTAAATTCTACAAGAACCTCCAGTGTCAAAACAAGTCAACGTTATATTTTTACGCGTTATCCCTAACTGAGTTCTAAATAAAAATTTAAAAAGGTGGAAATACCCCTTACTGTATAGGGGGAAAAATAAACAAATAAACAAACAAACAAAAATAACGTAGCCTTTATTTACCCACGATCGGAAATGTAAAAGCTATACAGCTTGCAGCTTGTGAGGTCGTGCGAAAAGAAATTAACGAACCAATGAGTAAAAATTGCTAAAAGACTTCCAGTACACAGAACGTGTTTGCTTGCTTGGATAAGACCCGAATCTTGTTCTAAACACAAGATATTCATCGCAAGGAGAAAGGAAAAAGGGACAAATTCCTTATTTCATTAAACTACTCACCTTTTCATAAGAAATATTGACCGGCACAATATTTACGTCTGGTACAATACCTGAAAAAAGAAATTGCGGTCAAATATTTTTGCAACAGTTGGAGGAAGAGTCGGTTAATGTTCTGAACTCTGTAATGAAATGTCAAAAAAGTGCCGCCTTCCGCTTAAGCACAAAATGGGCAGATCAAACACACAAATACAGTATTGCTGTGCAAACTCATCTCCCAACGTGTGCCGGCCTCCATTCTCACCCCACTGACACAAAATAATACAGAAATGCAGATAGGGACTGTCCTGCAGTTTACTGCAAGCAAAGCCATGCAATCAAATGCAGTACGCACACGAGCGTGAATCATGTTAACCTCACTGGGAAAGCTGATGACATAAACAAACTCAGCCCGTTTCTTGCTAAACGTGAAAAAGGCAATGTCAATGTTAGAGCGGTTTAAATTTGATCGTGCGAACTTTTCAACCAATCAGATACAAAAAGAATCACTCCGGTTTTCCCGCACTTGGCGTTGGCTGCGTTTGATGGCTTTGCGTCCTGATTGGCTAGTAAAGCTAAGTGGTGAATTATTTTAATGCGTGGTTGGCTAAAAGGCATATTTCCTTCAGGGCTGAGTTGCTCGAAGCTTGGTTAGCGCTAACCAGCGTTTAATACCAAGACAACTTATTGGTCTCGATACCAACAATGGTTAGCGCTAATCATGCTTCGAGCAACTGGCCCTGGAGCGCGATTCGGATTGGCCCTGTAATTCCTTTTGTTTTGGTTTTAGGACATTAAATTGAAAAGCGCTCTAAAAAACAATTACAATTACTAAGTACAGCAAGTCCACAAAAGACCGCAAAATACTTTATGCTATTTAAGTTTCTGTCTATTACCTTCTGTGACAGCATTCACAACCACAGAAAGTAGACCGGACTTTGGAACCATAGCCTTTCCAGTTCTTGATCGACTTCCCTCTGTAATTAATAACAACAGCATACTACACCAAAACAGGATACAAAACTATCCTAGGGAACTCACAGCAATTTGTATGATACATAGTTGTTGTTAGCCAAAACCACTACGATGCTTTGATGTTGAAACTTCTTGAAATGTGATACTCTATGAGTACAGCAGTCACAAATTCGAAGGTTTTTTTTGTTTCGTCTTTTTAATTAGCTTTTGTTTGTTTCTTGTTCCTTCGTTCCTTTCGCAAGTTTTTCGTTTCACATTGGCTTCGTGTGTTTTCTGCGTATTAGGCAACCTGTGCCGGTTATTTCATTATTGTCTTTCACTTGCTTTTGTGTAGTTTTGGCATAAGCATGTCGCGCGTTTCATTTTTTTCTTGTCTGATTTTAATCATTCGTTGTCACGGTTGTAACATTTGAAACTGCAATTTATTTTGATACTCTAAAGAACTGCTTACTCATAAATTTTCCGTGACTCATATATGCAACGGAAAACAACTAAAACATTTGCACGTGAATACATTACAACGGCACAATAAATACCGACACAACGGTGAAACCGGAGTGCTCAACACATCTTGTATTTTTCAGATACCACGCAGCTGTTTACAACCTCTAATTTCATTGGATCCGTTTAGCACGCAGCTCTATTGTTTTTAGGGTTAGGGTTCATTGTTTCTGTTGTTTCTTTGAATGCTTCTATTGATTTCTGAGCCAATCGCGTGGGCTGTTTTAATAGCTGCGTACTGACCCGTATTTTTCTGTGTTCTTATGAATGCCTATCTGCATTTATATTTTAATGAACCCTTATGACAAAATAAAGTATATATTTAAGCTATAGAGGACTTTTTCCGTGTTTACATAGCCTCATCTAAACACGAGAGGGCGTTGGGAGAATTCGAGACAGTTTGCATAACTGTCGAGAATTCTCCCAACCCCTCGAGTGCTCATATATCCTACCAGCCAATCAAAACGCGCGTTTGAAAACACAACCAATCAAAATTCGTGTGATATCACAACCGTGTTTAGATACTCTCATCTAAACACACCTGTTGACCAATGAGAGCGCGCGTACTATCCGAATTATTTTATAAATACAATACAATTTTTAAACACATCATAAAGGTGGGAATTTTGTGACTGGTGGGACAAGGATAGATAGGAACAGCTTCACTCTGATTCACTGCTTAATGCATTCGTTACATCAATTAATTGCTACACTTCATATGTATGGAACAAGTAGGTTGTAAGTAGTTTTAAAATTAATAAACATTATTGACTTTATAGCGTGATCATAGCAATTTCCTATACTCCTACATGTAATTAATTCATCAACGTATTTCCATACCTATGTAAAACTCCACATATTGTCCATTCTGAAGAAGTTGCTCAATATACTGAAAAACCAAAAGAATGATGACATGGAGAAAACGTTCCGTCAAGAGAATGGTTGATGGATTGTATTAAAAACAAGACCTATTGAGGAGAAAACGAGGGTTGCTCTACCAGATCACCCAAAGCTGTGACTGATGACGAAAAAGGTCCCTTAACGAGAGTAAAGGAAATAACGAAAGGGATTTTACCAGTCGCAAAACAGGCATACACGCAAAAACACCTGGATTCCCCTAACACTAGATGAACCTATGACCCTTCCGATGATTAGTTCGGATGCTCCACTACCGAGCTATTGTAGGCCATTCAACTAGGTTCAGATGACATATGTCCCACATAATGCCAGCACTGAAACGCCAAATGGTAGCAGTCTCGCAATTACAGTAACGGAGATGGCCAGTGAATTTTACGTCCGGTAAATGACCGAAAGTAACGATGAACTTTATTCAGTAAAAAAGCACCTCAGGAGAAATTCAAACCTCTTGTAAAATGCATTTGTACAACTCATCTTTCCCAGAGGAATGATCCAACTTGCGCTTGATAAAAAAACCACCAAGGTGTCTCAAGACCCAGCTGATGAGGGAAAAAAAAAGAATCAGTTGCAATCTAAGAATTCCAGTTCTCCAGGGAAGTACCTTCATTTCGGATAGTGAGAGTCATACCTGAAAACTGGGATCCTCAAGTTATCTAGAGAAGGACAAAACGACACAAGATAGTGTGTTAACACTGAGGATCTTGCACTTCGTCAGCGGCAGAGCACTTTTCAATTGAGTGGGGAAAGTAATTATGCAATTACGAGAACTTTCTTTACGACCAATGAGATGCAAAACTAAAACCAATTGCGACTACTTAGTCACTCTCGTCTTCCCGCGCTTGGTGCCGGCTGCGTTTACTTGCCGTGAGTCACTACGATTTGTGATTGGCTGAAAGCTGCATCCTTTACAACGTGATTGGCGTTGTAATTACTTTGGTTTAACGACAGTTACCGAACACAGCTCTAATGAGACAAAGATTTACCAGTGGTGTCAGAGGAAGAAAAGCTGACAGGCGTAGTTACCGATTTGTAACCTTATATCAATAAGAAACTTACATGGTACTTCACATTTGTCAAGCATTGTCTGATACAACATACCCCACACCCCTAGCTGTGTTATCTGTTGATAAGTTACTCATTAAACTGATCTGCGATTAGCATAGCGGGTGGTGTTTGCGGCCCCAAAGGGTATCAGGTTTTTTAGCCGTTTTGGTCTGAAATAGGGTATGGTTTGTGCACTCAAGTCTTAAATTGGATATTACTGTTTTTTAGAAGAAGCTACGTCTTCTTTATTAGGTGATAAGACCATCAACAAAAGCCCTTCTCAAATTATTGCGCCAACCGTGTAACAGCTGAAATAGGGTATCGAATTTTTGGTCAGGTCTGACACAAGGTAGGGAAAATCGCAGATTTTGGTCTGAAATAGGCTAAGGGTTTCAGGAAGCGGGCTGCACACCGGCAACCAATTTTTCTGGGAGTACCCCCCCCCCCCCAAAAGGGGATTTAACGTTGAAGGTTCGGCCGAAAGTTTGGGTTGAGGAAATAAAACACGAATAAATTTAAGGCAGAAGAATAATTTCGTCTGAAAAGAATGAGAAAATTACTAGCGAATGTTCCTGTTGGTAACTGTTGGTTTAGTTTTGGTCCACTGGCCTTCAGTTAGCTAGTAGTGGGTCAGTTTTTTTTCTTTTACTAGTGTACCTACAAGTTTAAAATTTGGTATCATCAAAAAATGAACTGACCTCAATGAGCACAACTTTGCTTTCTTTAACAAGTACTTATTTTATTGAGTGGTAAAAATCTTGAAAATATCAAGTTACCTCCAGCTGCTACATGTGGTACCTGCAAAATGAAGACAAGAGTGAAAGATCTGCAAGTGACAGCTATACAGCCCCTAATACAATCTCCAATCTCCTAAGTGTTCCCTCCAGGAAGCAAAAAACACATCCTGAAAGGGCCTTAAGATTGAGAACAATGTCTTCTCTTCAAGGACATGATGACAGATGAGGCCCTGAGTAGGGTAGGGTGTCGTTTATGCTATATTTGAAATATGGGAGATGGACAGCTCTCATAGCTAAATATTTTTAGTGAAGTGGGCGACTTTTCCACACTTCATTGCTCATCAGAGATGACAAACTTTACTGTCTTATGGATTGTCCTCAAAGAGCCTAAAATATCTTCTATGTACTGTTGGAGAACCACCACCAAAGGCTGACTGATTGAAATCAAAGACTTTCCAAGTGGAAGAGCATGCACAAGCAATTTCTGATAAGGGTGCTGCCTTGAAAAATTGTTTTGGTTTCATTGATGAGCCAGTGAGGCCAACCTGAAGATCAGACCAGAACTGCAACCACAGACTACAAAGGCACATTAAAAAGGTACATGTCTTGGACTTAAGTTAAGTGTGACTGTTTCACTGATTCAAAGGATCATTACAAACCTCTACATGCACATGTTAGTAATAGAACCAGTTAGTGAGTTCCATAGGGTGTTTGATTATTATTCTAAAAACTAATTAAATGGCAGTGTTTGTACCATTTATCAAATTTTTAAATTGTTTAAATACACCCTATTACTTGCATGAAATTACTGGTAAGCTTAAATCAACTTTTCACACAAGGACATTTTAGTTATGTCTCTTAAAGAAAGCACTAAAATATCTAGTAGAACGTGGCTGTCTTCGTGCCTGAATTATTTCAAAAATTGTTCCAACCAAACACCTCTAACTTCTGTCTTCATGATAACGCAGTGGCAATGCATTTCATAGACAAGACAACACTCACTCTTATGTCACATGCAACAAGAACAAAACTGAGAAGAATATAATCCATGTGGCTTTTATGAAGGGGTAAAAACACCATGGGTCTCTCATCCTGCAAACAAGAAAGGAGACAAACATTATTAATGGTCATTTGGGACTAGTCAGTTTTTAGAGAAGGGAAGGGGACTGGCTAAGCTTGCTCATGCTCACCCCCGAAAAAGAGGCTGGATGTGTGGGTGAGACATTGTGGATCTTCCACAAATCAGAAGCTTGCCTGCTTAAATCAAGCTGGAAGCATGAATAACTTCTTCAGAGCAAATGTCGAAATGATGAATGTGAACATGTTGTTTTAATAGCATATGATCCTTTTTGTAGGGTGTTTTAAAGCTTAAAACCTCAAATACTTACAACAGTAAGTGTTAGAGAACAGAACTATCTGCTGAAATGCATGCCTGGCCTTCTCAGCTTATATGAAACACCACTGTGCTGCTAGGACATAAATTTTACGGAAGAGCTACACTTGCTTTACCGCAAACATTAGAGTGCGTCCTGGTCTGATGCTTGAAAGGCTAGCTCGGTGCATCACTCACTGTATGCATGTACACATACAGTAGTGCAATATGAAATGTGGAATAACAGTTCCTACCCGAGAAGCTTCCTTCAGAAAGTCAACCTGTCCTTTGTGAATCTGTATACTCGTTAGTAGTCTACCAAACAGTTTGAACAAAAACCATGCAGCAAACCTAAAAAGAAATATTATGGTAATATTATAATTTGTAGCTACATTGTATGTTTGTGAGGCAAGATGGAGCAAAAATTAGTGACAACCACCCACCAGGGACTAGGCCTGAAAAGTCTTGTTTATGTTGTTTCAAGGAGAAATAGCATTTATCTCCAAACTACAACCAATTATAAGAAACTCAATTGTAATACCGAACAAATCTCGTGAAAACTGCAGCAGCCATTTTATTCATGATTGAGCTTGCTTCCCTCTCAAGTCCACAAATTCTCTGCCGCCTCTTTCTCTCAGCAGCCTTTATGTCTTGATCTGGTGATAGACGAAAGTATTGAAAGAAGTGCATTGAAATGACAATTACCACCAAAAAGTTAAAATAAAAAACACAAATGCAAGATCAACTGTATGCTCTAAAAGTCTTAGTCACATCCACCCCACTGAGATGTTGTTTCAAAACAAGCACCCTGGTCATTGTTCATTGTAACTTTGAGACTGTCAGCACTGAAATTTTCTGACATTAAAATCGTGTGGAATCTTAATATCAGATAATGAACAGCTAGAAGAATCAGTTCCATTCTTATAGCGAGTAATTAATGGGAAAATGGGAAAATGGCTAGCTTCTGGACATATGATGGTGTGAACTATGTCTAAGCAACATAAAATGCAACCTTAACTCCTCTACACATGTGTTATCAACTAAACAGCCTTGGGGGAAGACACTCACAACGTGCAGTATTAAAGAACACCGACATGAGATTGCTGTTGAATGATAATAAAGGACAAACAGAAGGTGATCACAAAGGAAGATACATACATAGATGTGGTTAATTTTTATGTCATTTGTGTACTGCATTAGTTTACCTGTTAAGGCAGGTTCTCGCAATGCTGGAGTTAAGATACAGGTTTTAACTCTAAGGAAAGAAACAACATTTGTCATACGAGCATCATGGTATGAG
Source organism: Astreopora myriophthalma (assembly GCA_014634185.1). Taxonomy (NCBI): domain Eukaryota; kingdom Metazoa; phylum Cnidaria; class Anthozoa; order Scleractinia; family Acroporidae; genus Astreopora; species Astreopora myriophthalma. The sequence goes on from BLFK01000915.1 coordinate 254,583, forward strand.
ATTCCAAGTCTTCACTGGGTGAACAAATTATTACTCATTCAGACATGGACATCTACAAAACATGGACCCGGGTCCATGGACCACCCTAACCCTAATCTAATGCTAACCTTAGGCCTAAATGCTACACTAAGAGAGTGTTTAGGCCTAAGGTTAGTATTAGTGAAGGTTAAGGGTTGTTTCAGTATTGGTAAAAACGATGACCTGAGACCTGAAATGTGACCTGTGTTTTACACCCAGTCCACATGGGTGGTCCATGGACCTGGGTCCATGTTTTGTAGACGTCCTTCAGGCATAAGTCTTCAATGTGCAATACTTGTAGCAAAACAAAATTAATGCAATCCCCATTCTCCACGGAGCAGATGGACATACATGTAGCTCAGTGTCCCAAATATTTTTAATTGGGGATTCCTTGCTTAACTGGCAATGCTCCTGGGCAATGGCATTGACATTGCCCAAACCTTTCTGCAGGGCTCAAAATTAAACAAATTGCTTAGGCACCTTTTGCTGCCTAAGTGGCTAAAAATAGTCGCCAGCAGCAAAAGTTGAGTCGCCAGTTTAAATGGATTTACTATAGTGTGTAATATATGAAGTACCCACTTAAAATCTTGTGCCCGTAAAAAGGAGAAAGTGTGATGTCAAAAGACAAAACAGACAGATTTTGTTTATTTAAGTTACTTTGATCTTTTTTTCTCAAGATGAAAGTAAACTAGAGAAGGTAACACACTTTTGGACTTGACTTGTTTAATTTTTAAATGAGGTTATCTATAATCATAGTTAACTGGGAGATTATCGGTTGGCTAGGCTAGCCTGTGATCGCCTAGTGCCTGTGAGTCATTGCTGCAGAGGTTTGCTGTCGTGTTGATTCATTGCTGCAGTGGTTTGCTCTCATGGCTTGCTTTGAGTACATGTAGCTTTGCCAGTTTTTTTTTTTTTTTTTTGGCGTCTCTTTGCCCTCTCCCACCCACCTCATGGTTTTGTGATTCAACCTGCTATCAGGTAAGTAAGTTCTCTTCATGTTCATCATTCACGGTTACCCCTTCATTTGCATTTTGCCCACAATCATTTGCCTATTGCCTGCTTTGCTCTCAACTGGCACCTACCCTCCACTCAATTTTGCTTATCAGCAAGTTAATCTAAATTGTACACAAAATCTAGTCAGAAAGGTGGTGACTAGACCAAAATTTTTAGTCACCAACAAGGAAATGTTAGGTGCAAAGTTGGCACCCGTATCATTCACAATTTGAAGCCCTGTTCTGTCTTCCCACTCTTTTGTAACTACCCCTTCTTGCACTTCACTCTCCTGCCCTGTGCAACTCTCACACCACCCTCCTTCCACGTATTCTCCTAAACTGCTCGCCCACTGTCTTGGCCAAAGATAATCTATGATGTCGAAAACTTGTTGACTGCGTGGTTTGTTTCTGGATGCAAACCTTGCTGATTGTAAGACATCTTTCTTGACAACAGGATAGTGATGACCAATGTTACGTCCCCACATAAAGGCAATGTGACAAAAACTTCTCTTCAATAGGTTCTGCCTGATGTGCAAAAAAATAACATCATGCAGAGTTTAAAATAGTTGTGTATATTTTTGAATCAATTCTTGTTACACATTATTTTTGTAGAACAGAAAAAAAGGCTTAGTTTTTTGTACGAGTTAGATCATCTAAGAGCGATCCTTCAAATTCCCCAGGCATGCCCTGCACATTTGACTGGATTAGAGAGTTGTGAATAACTCTGTCAGCTTATCAGCTACTCAATATTGACCTTCTTCGGTACTTATGAGGAAATGCAGCAGGGAAAGGAGAGGGGCAGGGTGCCCCAAACCTTGACAAGGCACAGGAAAGACCAGGGCAAGTTACTGTAGGGAGATACACACAGTAAAGAGAACCTAGTGCATGCATATACAAATAAACTATACTTGGTTAACCCTGACCTTACTTTTTGTAAATGTGCATGCTGAGAACATTGTGCATTCCCCATGAAGGTGTTATTTCCTCAAGGAGTTTCTGAAAGATGAAAAAAGTAAATGCAAATTTAAATTTCCACTCTGATTGGCACATAATTATGTCAGGAATTACAGTCAGAATCATAGTCATCGCCTACAATTGTACCTACCTTACTTTCTTTACAACACCTGTTGCATGCTGCTCCCATTACTTGTCGCTTCCTTTTGTAAATGGCTGGAATCACTGCCAAAGGTACATGAAATTTTGTTTCTGTCAATGGCTGGAAACTGAAATCTGTTTGCTGTTCAAAGTAATAAAATAGAAAAGTGATTTTAATTTGATAACAAACAAAGGTCTGTATGTTGTGGTTTAAATTTAGAATGTTTTTCTTGGTTAACCAGTTTATAATTTTTGTTCCATTGTTGTAGATTATGGTAATGAATCTAAAACAATGGGAAATAAAAGATAACCTGGTTTAAAAAAATTTGAATCAGGAAAAACATTTAAACCACAACATGATGATGCACACTATATTGTGGGGACCACAAGAAAAAGAAACCATACTTCTCAGAGTCCACTCTTTTCTGGCCAAGCCCAAGAACACAAAAGCTATGTAAATTCACATTAGCGTAAACAGCATACAGGGACAGCCGCTTATGACAATTATTTTGATAATTGGAGATAAGACATCGCTCAATCACACATATCCTCTATACTTAAAACAAGCAGTGGGACTTACAAATGAGTTCCTTTACAGTTGTAGACTAATGTCTGTATTACATTAATTTTGGTTAATTTCCATCCAAATGTTGTTTGATAGCCAACTTGGTTTTGTTCTTTCCCCTTTTCTTGACCCTTAATGTAGTGTTACCATTCCTAAAACATGCTGCCTTCTGCTGGTTGAAAGCTTATGAGAGTTATTTCTTCAGTCTTCTTTTTCTCATACATGGTTCATGTTTTTATTATATCATCTATTATCCACAAAAAAGTCTAAAAAGCTTTAAAGTTATTGTTTAAGGGTCTGGTTTTGCTATGGTAAGGAAATCAATATTCTTATGAAGATGAAGTATTTGTTGTAGATGCGGTGACAATAATTTATTCAAGATTATCAATATCAATTATCATTTATAGGAGACCCACGGATGAAGGCAGGGAAATGTGATGACAAATTACTACCATTTGCGTTCAACCTTAAAGGGTGAACGTTTTTACGCATGTGTTTACTTTTCAAACGTTAACGGTTTTGCCTGGTTATGTGTCACTTTTGACAAATAAAACGGCTGGGTCACGAAATGGACAATGTTTTTGGCGCTATCCGATCATATATTTTTCTTAAAAAATAGTCTTATAGTGTCTCCTGTTTTTACTTGAACTTGCACCTCGAGCTCCATTTTGAAAGTTTTCACTCAATCCCACAAGAAACTTGAAAACTCTGATAGCACGTGAACAAAAGATGATCGGATGGCACCAAAAACATGGTTTATTTTTGACCTAACCACAAACATTCGATTTATCTGAAGTGACATGTAAGCTGACAAAACTGTTAACGTTTGAAAAGTAAACATGCGTGTAAAAACATTCATGCTTCACGGCTAAACGCAAATGGCAGTAAAGTGTTTATAAATTCCAGGCCAACAAAATGATAGATTTCCGTAAACTGAATATAAGGATTATGCAATTCCACAATAAAGAACTAAATCACTAAATACTTAGCAAAATCACTCAGACACGAAGGTGAAATCCCTCATGCATGAACAGGGCAGGTGATGCAAATTATAGACCAAATTCATAAATAGCTATTAAATTATTCTTTTCTCTTTAAGCTAATTATCTCCACTAGCCTCATTTTAAAGCAAAGACAGTTTTCAATTTTTCACATGCTAACCAGGCTAGTGAGGATAATTAGCACAAAGAGAAAAGAATAATTTATTTGACACCATTCATGAATTCGGTCTATACAATGTACAGAGACTAAAATATTCTAAAAGTGGATTGCAAAAACAACACCAGAACGATATCACTTAACATGTTTGCAAATTCCACCGAAACTTAAATGAAACTAAGAAACTTTAAACTCGTGAACTTGAAAATGTCTACTGGACTGAAGGACCCACTTAAAAGAACAATACAATACAAAAACTAATAGAATATTCAAAAGACTTTCTGTATGCAAGAATGATCTCCAACACGTGCCATGAGACAGAAAACAATACCCTTAAAATAAACAACTTAGAAAATGATGCTTCGCTTAATAGGATGAAACCGAAATAGCACTTACACATCTGACCACAATAGTAATGCTTCTGGATATGGAAAACTTGTGATGGCTGACGATTTACCTTAATATAGGAAATTAACAATGCACATTGACAACGCGAAGAAAATTAACGTTACACTAAATTAATGCGAATTTTTCAAAAGTTAGGTTTACATGCATTAAATTAATGCGAATTTTTCAATAAGCATCTTGCTTTATTTACTGCGATTTTCATAATTCTGCAAACTCGCACTGGTTCAAGGCAGCTTACAAATACCAGTAGAAGTAACTGTGCATTGGGAGGACATATGGGCATGGGAAATTTTAAAGAGGAAAATAGAAGAAGTGAGCTATCCTCTCAGGGAGACAGAGGAGTATCAAGATCAATCAAAAGACATTTTGAACTCAATTTTAAACGAAGACGTCCTGTCAGATAGTGACTCTGAAGAGCCAATAGAGGAGTCATGAGCTAATAAGGTTTTCTAATGAAATAAAGGTGCTTTAAAAAAACAATGTTGTAAAGTAGCGTGCATTAAATTTACATCGACATTAATTAAGATACATTAAATGGGCCATTTCCGAGTTGCTGTTTTCCTCCGGTTCAAAGCGAGTCTTGGTGCTCAACCATTCAAATGATAATGAGTTTGATTTGCATGAAAATACCCAGCTCATTTCCATTTGAATGGTTGTGCACCAAGACTCGCTTTCAACCAGAGGCAAACATCAATTCGGAAATGGGCTATTAACACGAATTTTGTAAAATCGCGTTAGTAAAGTGCATTTTTAATTTCCTATAATAAGGTAGCCCTTTCCTTGAGTAAACAATTATAACTTAGCTTCTTCGATGGATGAGAGAAAGACCGAGAGCGAACATGAGTTATCCCAGAAGTCTTAGCGAAACGAAAAGTATGCAAATGAAGCAAAAGTGTGAATGAAACCAAATAAATGAAAACTGAAATGAAAACAACTAAAAACGACAACATCAACATTTGTGGTCAGGGAGGAGTCCTGGAGTGGAGAATTGTGTCTTTCTGTGTGCCTGGAGGTGCACGGCAATTGACTCCCAAGTAACAACAAAATTATAAATCCCTGGTCTTTTCTTTTGGAGGGGGGGCGGGGAGGGAATGGGGGATTGGTAACAGGTTGAGGGTTAGGGTTAGGGTTTGCTCAGTGACCTGGCCTATGAAAGGCAGCCTGACACTGCCGGTGCCATTGTATTGATACTGACTGCGCTGCTTTTATCATTGCAAAACATGTCGTTGTAATGCAAACTAGCCTTCATTTACATAAGAAAAGCAAAGAGGTTTGTACCAAAACAAGGTCACCCGTAGCCTCACTTCCATTCATAGGCCAGGTAACACAGCCACAACTGTAAAATGGTCTTTTAAACCATTCATTGTAACCATGGTGCCAGATAATGCACTTCGTAAACTAATAGCTTAGTTATGCACTAGTCAGTTGTAACACTGGCCCACTAACCCCACAGACAGTGGGGATTTTATGGAGAAACAATGGGAGAAATATGTTAATTTTACACTTCAGTTCAGTGTAACCATGTCCCCGGTCCAACAAAAATTACTCCAAATTTGCAGTTCAATTCACACTTGGGAGGGAGTGGGGAAATTGAGCCCAACCTGGGTGAAAAACCTTACAGGATCTTTCAGGATCCTTAAAGATCTTAATGGACCTGCTAAAGATCCCTATTAAGGATAAGGATCTTTCAAAGATCTTTGAAGGATTGTCAAAGATCTTCAGTTGCTAAACCATTTGCAAAGATCCTTAAGGACATTTTAAGGACCTTGTGAGGATCTTACAAAGATCCTGCGAGGATCCTTATGGATCTTTAAGGATCTTAAGAGCAATTTTGAAAAGATCTTTATCAGATCCTTAAAGATCTTTAAGGATGTAAGGCAAGAAAGTTGAAGGTCCTTAACGATCTTGGCAAGAAAGTTGAAGGTCCT
>BLFK01000915.1:268666-277948 GCA_014634185.1 Astreopora myriophthalma
CGCAAAAGTGAAAAAAACAAAAACAAAAACAAAAAAAAAGCATTTCAAGAGAGAATTCAAGATTCAATGAATTGACAAAAAAGCCCACCATTCTCAACCTGAGGTCGGTTAATTTTTACAGTCTTTTACCAGCCTGGGTTTGTTTTCGCGTTCCATTGTTTGCACACCAATGCATGTGCCTCGTTATAGAGTCTGCCCGGTATGGAAAGCGACATTGTAACACTCTCTCTTTTTTTAAGTTGTTTATTGGATGCTCTGACAGGTTTTAATTCAGCCCTTTAACAGGTTGGACGTAATCGCTCCAATGAAAATAACCCGGATGTTGAAGGGTCGAAATTCAACCCGGCACAAACGAATGAATAAATGAAACTTAATGTGATGTAATCAACGACGGTTAAAAGAAGTCAAAATGGCGACGTAATAATGTTCCTCCTTAGAAACGCCACAAAATAATTTGTGCGAAATATGGTGGACACCCGCATTATATGTAAGTGACAACAATATGTTTTGGAACTTAGTTTTGTTGTTACAGGACCCATGCAGTGCTATTTATACATGTTTCTATGGGATTTGTTGAGGTCACCAGTGAAATACCTGTCGTCGGAAACGACTTGAATTCTACGCGCTATGAAAATATTGACCAATTTGGTCAATGAATTTGGCTTTGGAGTTTGTTATAGCACTGAGGCCTCTTTCCCGTAATCAAACAAGTACTCTGTAATAGTTATTTAAGTTGCATTTAAGGGCCCCCCTATCTCGGTCGATGAACTTGTCTTGTTTAGCATCTCGGCAAGAGCCGACAATCTGGGGTCCTGAATGCAACTCAACAGATACAAACCAATCAACAGCATTAAAACAACGATTCTGAAGAGCCTGTAGCTATTAAGCAGGACATGTTTCTTTATACCACCCTTTGGAACGTTCGTTCTCTAGAGAAAGTAATCAGATATAGATGGATTTTCGGCAATTCTAAATCGCCAAAGAAATGTCCGGGTGTTGAAGCAAGTTCTCAAAAGTAGGTTCATGCACGAGAAATGTATATTTAACAGTGTTCAGTGTAGTCCCGGACAACGAGATGCGCATTCCTTACCCACTCCAGTTCTTTGGGTAGGCCAAAAATACACTTTCATCATGACTTTTCAAAGGCTGCAGCAGAATTCAGTTTCCCTGACTACATGCAGTTTCAATTCGGAAAAAATCTGCAACACTGTCAATGGAACGGGCCGTAGTCAGAATCAGACTTGACTGGTGATAACATGTCAATAAGGTTTCCAGTGTCTGAAGTACATTTTCCTCTTCCTTTAAGTATACATTACCACGTGACCGTCCTGCATCAATGGGGAGCTCTCTTTGGCAATCTATCATTCTTAGTTTGATCCTCACCGCCATATTTTTACCAGGAAACTGTCATCGAGGAAGTGGGTCAGGTAGGTCTGAATTAATGTTTAAAAAACGAGCAGCGGTGTTTTATCGGGTTTAAAAACACGAGGCGTAGCCGAGTGTTTTTAGACCCGGAAAAACACGTGCTGGGAGTTTTTTTTAACAGCTCCAAACACAATCCACAAAAAGCGTGTCCCACTGGAGTCTGAACAATGGTTCAAACTGTGAGAGGAAAATGATTAGCATACAAGACAAACAAGCTATGCCTTATTAGTATTCTTTATATAAAGATTACCAACCAGAAGTGTTTTATCAGGTATTAAGCTCATGCACGTGACGTTTTATCGGTGACTTGATAGGCTGCTAGGCTTATGAATTATTAATGAATTTTTTAACTGATCTTAAGAAACGCAAAGTTATGCAATTTTTGACTGAGGAGGAGCACTCGTCGGCGCCACTATTCCAACGTGACTGAGAGCCTTTCAGGAGTTGTGTCTGAATATTAATTAATCGAACGTGGGGTAATGTCAGGCAACGAAACGGAACAAAAAAGCTTGCGAATGTTAGAAGCGTTTCCTTTTGCAAAACGAGGCAACTTTGACGGGGCAACTTACGAGGCAACTTTGACGGGTTTACAAAGACAAAAAGAATTTACAAACGCTCCACGACATTCGACGTGGTCTTGAACCAGCGCCAACTACCACGAGGAACTGGAGGTACAAGAGTTGTCAAGGAGAAATTTGTCATGTAAAGGCTTGTTTTGCCAAGCAAAGGAGTCGTGGTGGAAAAATGCACTCGTAAGCAATGTCGTAAGAGCGCTTTATGACAATGTGAAATTAAAAAGTCCAACGCAGTTGTGAACTCCACCGGCGAATCATAAGCAGTTCCACTTTGTTGGCTTTGTCGATATGATTTTGGTCTCTTAAAATCACCTGAAAACTAGAAGTTAGGTTTAGAGGCGCTTGATATCATGTTAGTAAATCCTCAACCTCCGGCAATGCATTTCTAGCTTTCTCATTGGCTCACTGTATCTCGGTCAGTTATCGGCCATTGTACCTACGTTTTTCCTTATATGGAAAATGAATCCCGCAAATGTCGCTTCAGCTTAAAACGTTTCAGCGGGAAGCCAAGTTTCGTAGGCTCGACTTCCAGACCGGACACGAGAGAGCGGCGGAAATCGAGCCTACAAGTTTCGTCGAGAAAAAAAGAACGGCAGGTTGAGAATTTAATAGAACAATTATTCCATACGCCCTTGTTGGATACGATCGCGAGACTGGTTATAGTCAACTCGGCGCTACGCGCCTTGTTGACCAATGATTGCTAACTACTGTACAAGTGTATGCACAGTAGTAAACATCATTAACGCCAGCTCGCGACGCGCGATGGTCCTGATTCCTCTCCCGATTTCAACCATGTCAGGTGAGAAGCAAAATATGATCTAATTTCACCCACTGATTAAATTCAGCGCGTGTGCCATTTGTTTTGCTTTTGGGTCTATTAAATCTAGTCATTTTTCTTTCGGAGGAAACAAAATCGCCTACGCTTCATTCGTTTGCAGGCGCTGTCAAGCGTCAGATGTACTTAGGTCGATCAGATGTTCTGCTTCCAGAATCCAACAGTGACTTCCCTTCACCCATAGTTTTACCATCTGGGGTGGTGCCCGTGGCCGGTGAGGTCCCCCCAGCTTGGGCCATTGCACCTGCCCCTCTGATAGCCCCTGCACCAGCCATACTGCCGGCAAATGCTATAAAGGAGAAAAATAGAGCCACACCGATGGAAGGAGGTTTGCTTAAATCATGAATTTTTTTATTTCAATTTTAGGTGGTGGATAATTGAATGTTGCAATTTTGCTGTGAACAAATTCTCCTGAAGTGCGAGTTTACTTTGTGGTGCTTACCATAAAATATTATGGTTAAGCTAGTATTGACGACCGATGTTGATGGGAATGAAAACGCAAAAAAAAAAAAAAGCTTTGAGGAAAATAACAGTCGCGCTGTAGTTACGGCTGATTTACACGGTACGACTGTTGCTTACAACTGTCGCGTGCGATTTCTTCTGCGCGCGCTGCTCGCGTCACGTAAAAAATCGCGTACAACTCTCGCTATTGAGCACAGACTGTGCTTACGATAGGCTCGATTACCGGCCGCTGTTTCGGGAAATGAGCCCGCGCTCACCCCCCGAAAAGTCTCTTCTCGGGCACGCGGACCCGAGAGAGCGGCGGAAATCGAGCCCATGCTTACGATTGTCCTAGAGTTTTAAAACATGTTTTAAAATCCTACGACATTTTTTGTGATGCACACGACAGTCGTAAGCGAGTTGTAGGTTTGATTTACACGAGGCAATTCGTGCCGTAGGCCTGTCATAAGCTTGTCGCATGCAATAAAGTCGTACCGTATAAATCGGCCCTTCAAATAATAAATTAATGATTTCAATAAGGCGGTTTTCAATTGACTGCCGTAAAACCAAAAGCAAAGTAATTTAATACAGACTCAGCCAATCACGCTCTGAAGGAAATACACAATTCAGCCAATCACAACTAACCACAAATCGAAGAAATTTACGACTTTGTTTTACTTGCCAATCGGAACGCAAAGCAAGTCAGGGCAGCAGCCGACGAGCGCGGGGAAACCAGAGTGACTAAATCGCAATTGGTTTCAGTTTTGCATCTGAGTTTTTGAAAAGGTCGTGCAAGTTTTTTTGATTCAGTCACAAAGGAAACCAAAACCAAAACCAAGCAAATGCGTAATTATTTACTTTCCACAGTCAATTGAAAACTGTTCTATCGCTAATTTACATTTAACAATTATTGGTTGAGGCTGAGTATGATATAAAAAATTATGAAGATCAAGGAAGGTGTTATCCGAAGAGGCCGGAGGCCCATGCGGATAACACCCTTGCTGCGAGATCTGTAAAATTCTTCATAACACACAAAAGCCGAATTCAATAATTGTATTATTATTCATTTAAAATATTCTCAAAGCTCTAAAAAGGACGAAGTGTGATTTATTGCATTCTAATCTACTCGTTTCAATCATTTTGGTGTGCTCTGAAGCCGTTGTGGCGTGAAGTGACACATTCGTCCAAAGATCGTTTTCACACCGAGATATCATGGCGGCCATTTTGGTGTATCTAAACGGTAACTTAGGCGAAAGTAAAGTTCTGCAACTCCGAGAATGAGAACCCTCACTAAAGCAACTGTTTTCACCCCGACTGCTGGTTACTAAATTGGCTTCACCCAATGTTATCTAACGCTAATACCGTGCTAAACAATCCCACGAGGAAATGAATGCAAAGATGTTCTACTGGCTTAGCACTCGTTTCCATAGCTCAAAAGATAAACTAGTCGACTTGTATGAAATGCATTTTGTCGATGAACGAGATTACAGAGAAGTGGTAGGTGGTAGAGTTGGAAGTCGAAAGAGGAACTTGCAACACTGGTTGGTATTGGAGGATAATTCAAGCGAAGGGTCGGGTTTGGAGTTTGAAAGTTTTAAGTACAGCAGTGACGACGATTACGAAAACGAGTGAACATACTCAACAGACGCGCAAGAGTTACCCGCCGCGAGGCACTGGTAACAACCACGATGATCTAAAAATAACTTCAGAAGAAAAAGGATGGATATGAGGGCTACCTAGTGAACTCACTCTCTTAGCTTTAAGATCTCTTGGCTAGGACTGAAATGTCGAAATGGTGACATTCTCGCCATTGTGGTAAAGATTGTGAATATTAAGAACAGTAAAGGAATGAAATGGTGGATTTGTCGGTAATGACACGGGCATACTCTGAAACAAACAAACAAACAAAAAAATCTAAGTGCTGCTGGCAAGAATCGAGCAATGCCTTCCGATTACTATTATTGGGCGATTGACGTCTTTCGTCCAATAGTGCCCTTCCCCACCCCCCGGCAAGTTTGATGGCTCGCCGTCCTGACGGAGAAAAGACCGCGAATAAAAGAAAAGTTGAAAAATATATTCCGAGCTGTATTAATACGAACGCAAGGATATTGTTACGTTTCCATTTTTTAATTAGGTAAGACAAAAAGATTTCAGCTCCCGTTTACCTCAGATTCCATGCCTTCACCTTGGAATGACGCATTACCCCAGGACAATGTGTTTTCTCCAAGCCAGTTACCAGAAAAGGGAAATGGGGTTCGTCTTAATCCAAACCAAATGACCTTGCCAGAGACAAGCTCAGAGACAAGCTTAACAGGAGAAAATCATTTTGCTTCATTGAAAGCAATGCCTTCTTTAACAAACGAGATGTATGATGACACAACGCAACGTGATCAAATGAGCTCCTCCACACTCGGCTTCCTGCAGGGGGTTTATAGTTCGCACAATCCAAAGTCCTTTGAAGGCAAGGTAGAATACTTTGAACCAAACGATGCCGAACGGGAAACACAGCCTTTCTTAGATTCAACGTATGCGGACACAGGCCCGTCAAAAGAAGACTTGAAGAAAATTCAGCCGTTATTGGATAGTGAAAATGACATAGCAGATGCTATCATATCAGATGCATGGAAAGAAGGTAATTAAGTCATGGGTTAATAGTTATTACAGTTGAGCCTGAGGTCAAAAAGACAAACGAGGCTCATTGGTCAATACAATACAGACCCAATGTAATAAAAGCTCTTGAAGGCGACTCCTAAAGTGGTTCTTCTTTTCTGACTGCAAGGATAGTAATAATGATATTGAGAGCCATTTATAAAGGGCTTTTTCCGCTACTCAAAGCGCTTTACAACACCAGTAGCCCGTTGATATGTTATAATCCGGGCCACCAGCACAGGAGTAGATGCATGAGGTTATTTTTTAGTTTTTGAAATTCCCATGAAAAGTGGTTTCCATGGTTGCAAGCGCTCTCCTCTGTGCAAAAAATACGAGGCACAAAAATTGAGCTGTAAATTGATGTCATGCTAAGCCATTTGACTGGATGAATTGGATGAGCGTGCCTCCCTCTTTTTTTTTTAGCGCGTGAAATGTCGTTCCAAAAATAGCTCCGTGTACTCCTGTGTTGGCGAATGAACCCAAGTGGTGGAGATGGACGCTCCTGCTTATGAACTGCTGACAACACTTTTTTAGTTGACTTTACCAAACTACACTATGGCGCGAATGGACGTACAGTTCACAATCTCATTAGAATTAGTAAGATTCACAGGTGCCCCCAGAAAAGAAAGAGTTATAGACTACCACACCGGGACTACATTCCGTACACATTTCGACTAGTGTGTGGGTTCTTTAGCGTCCCCCACAAGTGTTGTCAGACGGGATCGTTTTCTTTCTAGAACGCTAGGAAGGCTAACCATTTGCAGATGTCATTACAAAGGCAGCTCTTTCTCCTTAGTTATTTAAAGACCCTAAGTCGGTGTTGATCACCCACAACCTCCCTGACGGGGAACTATTATAATAGTTAATTCTTGTGGAGTTTTAATAGCCATCTTACATCATTCCCAGACAGTGCGCTTACGTCTTCAAGACAAGCTCTATCGGAAGGTCTGACAACTTCCCACCAACTGGCTAAAGTTGATTTGAACAACAAAGTAACAGTCATTGACAAACCCCACAAACAACCCAACGATAACAGCAACGACGGCGACGTCGATGATTCTGTGGTGCATGGAAAAGAACAAGCTATGATACAGAAGCAAGAATCACTTTTGCTAAACAAAGTCCAAGGAGAGCATCCGCAGCAATATATCGTCAATAACGGTAATTTCTTTCTGGACCATGCGCAACGAGTTCACAAGCACAAGCAGCAAGAATCACATTCATCAACTTCTGATGCAACAAACTTTATGATAAAGGATACAAATCGTGCACCCTCATTTCTTAACCATATAAAGGGTTTATCTTCACATAAGATATCTTCCCTTCAAGTGAATTCTCCGATAGAGGAGGATCAAAAGTTTGCAACGTTGCCATCCAACACAAGGGTCATCTCTTTGGGAAATGACTGGAAAAATAACAGTGCTTCTGAGAACAGCTCGAACAAAGAATGGTTTACAAATGCAACCTTGTCAAAGTCGAATAGCTCATTGGAAAAGACCACTTTCTTTAATCCGGAAAACACCCAGTTGTCAAAGAAACCGTACACCGCGGCAGAATATCTGCAAACTCTTTATCCACAACTGTCGGTGTTCAAAGCACCGTTTGGAAAAGTCACCGGTAATGCGTCTTTACAGTCATTAATGTCTTCACTGTTGCATGGCAATAGAAGTAAAACCATTTTTTCGGATCCAAAGGTACAGATGAAAGATGCACTTGGGCATCTGAAAAACACTAGTCTTGGTCTGGACAAAATAACGGCAAACTTGCAGCGTGCAGCTAAAAGAGTACTAGTGACTTCTTTTAAAAGAGCAAATTCCATGCTTGGGGAGAGGTCTGCGATAAAACAATACCACAACACGCCAAGGTTCATCAAAACATCCAAACTGTTATTGACGAGGTCAAAAAAGCTCAGAAAAGAAGTCCCAGGTTACAGATATTTGACAGAGTCTGGAGCCAAACTTCTTCCAGGGCATATTTTCTCGCCCCTGGGAAGTGAATTTGGTGACACGTTAGGGCCATCGTCCACACCGCCTTTGGAGCCGTCAAGCACGACTGTTTACAACCCTACAGCTGGCCATCATACAAACTTCCCACCCATATTGCCAACCCAGGCAGGGCAGATACAGTCCAAAGGGCCACGCCAAGCTGCAAAAAAACCTTCCACGTCTGCTGCCATTGTTCCAACACAATCTGGAATGATTCCTACAGCTGTCAATGTGTCAGAGCAGAATAAACTGGTTTTAACACCGACAGTTAGCGACAAGAAACCGACGTTTTCCTCAGAGGCATTCATTCCACCCACTAGGCCCACTAAGTTGGCTTTCACCAAACCCTCTCACGTTCCAACTCAGTCTGGGTTTATTCCAGCTTTGCCTTTGGCAGACAATACGACTTTGCCAACACAGGCAACGTTGGTTCCAACGCAGATAGGATTTATTCCTTCCGGGAAACAAAAGGGTAAAATATGGACAGGAACTCCTGAGAACAACTCCGAAAGAAAAGATGTTAAGCCAGACACCAGTAAGCAAAGGTTATTTTCTCATGGATCTAGCCAAGCAAATCCAGAATCTGCACGAACCCATTCCCATGTGAGATCAAGGGGGAGGGGTAAGAAATACAATTTTCCTCACTTTCTTCAAAACCGAGTGAAGGATTTACGCCCAGCCCATTCCAGACAGAGAAGGCAGATGTTTTTGCCAATGCCATTCATGCAAACCGGCGAAAATCTACAGCAATTCAGCCAATCACTACTTCCCGGTCAACAAACAGCCCAGCCGCTTCTTCCAGGCTTGGCACAGATGCCGCAGTTGCAGCAACAAGCCGTGCAACAGTTTCTACCCACTCAACAACTACAAGGACTCTTACCACAGCTTGTGCAATCTCCTCAGGCTATGGACTCCATGTCATTTCTAGGACAACAAGGTAAGCATCGTCACAAGGGCTACTTTATCATCAGTTCTATTTGGAATAATTTAACCTGGATCGGTTTTAATGAACTATGAAATGTAAGCTTGAGAATCGTCATGTTAAATATTATATTTATGAAATCATATATCATCAGTTTATATCATCACGTTTTTTCAGTGAATCGTCAAAAACTTGAAAAAAGCAACAGGAATTTTCTTCAAGATAACCTAGATGCGTTCCATTTCAATTTTGCCCTCGTTTGTGAGGGTGGTAAAGGGTATTTTCGTGATTCGTGATCGGCTCTTTTTTTCTCCGAGAAATGTGAAATGGAAATTTTTTTTCCCTCGTGAATCGTGGTTTCCATATCAGCCGTGAGGCGCGATTTTGCAAAAATTATCTTCCGTGAACGAGAAATACACGTTTAATTCACCGTGAACTGTGATTTTCAAT
>BLFK01000915.1:279324-297271 GCA_014634185.1 Astreopora myriophthalma
CCCCCCCCCAAAAAAAAAAAACATTGCACCGTATCGGCCTGAATGATACGGTTGGTTACAAATCTAGTTAGAACTACTGCCCTGATTTGCCTTCCTTCTAAGGGGCATTTGAAAACGTTGAAATTATTTAATTCTTTCTTAAATAAAATTCGTCAGCGAAAGCGCTTGATAACATTGGAATTTCTGTACACGGATACAATGGCAGCTATGGATCCATTATGAAGCGAAGAAATTGAGAAACACAACAGGTCACAAACGGAGCATGTCATAGGAGACCACAGGACAGCAAGCAGTCTAAGCAAGTTGAAATGATAAGCAAAGCGACTAAAACGAAGTGGATATTGGCAAAATACATTTTGATCTCACTAGACTAGTCCTTATTCTAACAAAATCATCATCTTCCTGCATGATCAATTTCGGTACTTTTGTGGGTCTAATTTGTTCCATGTGCGCTGAAAAAATCACATACTTTTTGCTCGTCAGTTAATGTTTGCAAATTATACGCTTACGTTAGCGAAAAGGCATTCATATGCTGAACAGTTAACCCCATTGGTACCCTCTTTTATTAACTGGTTTATCCAAACTAGTGAGTGAGACTACGTGTCATAGGTAAAGTTTTTCAACCGGGACGACTAAGACTCCTACAAGGCCCAATTTTGTTTCCTGTCAAAACAATCTTGGCTCAAGAAAGTTGGGTTAGCTGCCAGCATTGATGGCTCAACACTGCAAATCATGAAGGGCATCTAAGGTAATCTTGAAGTCTTTGCAAAGGACCACTGCCTCCGGACTGCTTTCACTTACAGTGATTGCAGCGGTGAGATTCTGGTTGACTGTCTGTAGATTAACTTTGGTTTTGGGGAGCCCTCACATTCGGAATTTAAAGATGGAACGCGGCATTCTGGTGCATTCTTTTATTTCGTTTCAGTGTCTCGCAGTGACTTTCCAAGAAACCAGGATTATGTTCCATCTGATGATTTTCCAAACGATCCAAAATATGACAAGTTCGCTTACGAGAATTACAAGGAAACGTGGGGACTAGATAATAACTTTTCTGAGGACGAGGATGCAGGCATTCTTGGAGCTCCACCAAGGAAACACAGGAAACTTCACTATGCTCCAGGTTTGTCTGATGCACTTTTTTCGCGGATACTTGACTTCACACTGCTGTATTCTTGGATGTCCCGTGTAAACCTTGTAGATGACCTGTCCATCCACTAATCTTGTTGAAGGGTTCTTTCGTTTGTCTCAAACCCGTGACTTATTGAACACAACTCCCTTTTCATTTCATGACCAAACGTAAAATCTACATTTATCACAACAAAATCTTATGGTTCTTGATTATTCTGAAAAGACAATGGTCATGTTCCTTACTTAAATGTGTCGCGGCACTGCAACTTATACTCGACAAGTCAAGGAGAAATCATCCGTAGACGTGAGCAACATTGAACAAAAAGACCAATGGGATGAGGCCCTGGTCTGCGAGCGGGAGGTCGTGGGTTCAAATCCTAGCGCCCTGTGGAGTTGTTGCCTTTTTAATGATATTTGCAAATGGTCAGACTTTCTGGTCTCCTCGGCTAAAGACGACAAAGCATATAGACCCCAGGGCCGGCCTCCTGGTAGAGCGTGCTATGTGTGTGTTCAACGCTTGTTGGCCAAGCTTCTAAATGAAATCCTCGTCATTAGTTAATTTGCATCACTGAGCTAGTCTCTTTGATCCGGGTAGACATCCTTTTTTTGTTTGATTGCTTGTAGATGACGATGACTACGCCGATTCCATGGCAAATCCAGATGCTGTGAGTATTAATCAATCCCCTATAAAGCTGAGATACAGCACTAGTGGCAGAAGAAGACACTATCGCCCCAGACCCCATCATAAACAACATCGGTTGGATGAGGATGACCCGACACGAGTTAATGAAAAGGGAATTATTGGGCATAACGGGGAAGGAGATGAATTAAGAGATGATGATGATGATGATGATGAAGGACTTCACGCTGAAGGTGAATGAAGAGATTCACACCAAAGTAATGAGAATCCAGATTTAATATTTGTGTGCCTTGTAATAGCTACGATTAGACTGGGTTCGAACTTTCTTGTTATCCTATTTGTAAAGTATGGCCATGAACACGTTCACTTTTCCTAAGAGCTGAAACAAAAGTTTCCACAACGAGAATCACTAGGCTCTCCTTTAAGATGAATACAAAACGTTTTCCTACTCAATGCGTGTTTTCATTCAAAAATAGTTACTCGCCGAAAAATACGTCTCAGCTCAGTCTGGAGAGTTTCACAAATAAAACCCCAGATCACTGACTGTTGGGTAGTATTAGCATCCAACCACAACTTCGCTCCAGACCCCCAGACAGACGGGCTTCCCCAGTCATGTTTCCATGACAGTTCTTTGGTCAGTTTATGTAGCTGCTGTTTCCACTCTAACCATATAAATACACGTGATTTGTTGCACGACTTCTTTCCAAAAATAGGTGAAAAAACCGAAAATGCAATCAAGGAAGACAGGATGGAAACATCGCCAGCATACCATCATTCATCAAAGCACCATCGACCCAGTTTGGATGACGACACTATTGAACCTAACCAATCAGAGGAGAGGCCATCTGATCACCATAAAGAAAGCGACCAATCAAATGAACGCGCCAAATCGAACCAATCAGATTCAAGAGGATCTGATTCAACAGAACCGGATACCGAGTCAGTGGATTCAGAAACACAATCAGACTCATCGGAGGAGAGTCCGAACGATCAACAGGCCGAAGACGACAAGAAGGAGAAACATGAGGAACTTAGAGATGGTTTAGAAGGTTTGTGCGAGTCCTTTTATTGACCGCATCAAACGTGAAGTACTCGCTTGCTCCGCAAATGACGATGGCAGAAAACAATACATAAACCCGGATTTGCTGTCATTCCACCTGTCAAACGCACTTGAGCACGTCGTACAATCAACAGGATTTAGCTCGTCGGAATGTCGACACTTTATTATGCTTTTGTTGTCAATAATGGCAGAATTAAACCAAAATACCTTTCCATGGTTGTACATAAAATAGGCGTTAACATTTCTAAGGCACTTGGACAGGTAGAATGAACAGGATTCATCTCCAGATGAAATGATATATGAAATGAATGATATATTGAACTGCGGATATGAAATCAAATGAAGCTGTGATCCTCGCAGTTATGGATTCATAACTGCGACACCACATGCGTTTGTTATCAATAATGACGAAAATAAACCAAACTATCTTTCCTTAGTTTCTACATAAGAGGAAGGTGTAAGGCACGAGAAAAAGTAAAAGCAACACGATTTAGTTCGTCTAAATGTCGACGCTGCATTATGCTTTTGTTTGGTTTGTACATACAAGCTAGGAGGATATTCAGATTTCACCTGGTCCACATTATTAATTGTAATAACCAGTTCTTTAGATAGAATTGTGCCGCTAGTTATAACAACTACAATAGTACCATTTACGTGATCGTTTTACGTATTTACGTTTACATATATTCAGGAATTAATTAACTTTCTTATACTTAGAAGCTAAGACTGAGGAATCTCCAATTATTTCCATCCCATCGTCCAAGCCAGGTAAATAGCGAAAACTAAATTTTGCCATCACCGTCTTTACAAGGTGTTGGCGTTTCGAATACATTTTGAATCGAACCTAGTTCAGCCTAAGTGAGGGGTGTCCAAAGTGTCTCGACCTCCGGTGCCCTAAAAGGTCAATCATGCGTCTGTTGTAAGCGAATATATTGCTGCGTCAATCATATAAGTCTTTCCCGTTATGGCACGCATTAATGATCATTTGTAGGTGATATCGGGTCTCAGGTTGAACCCGTTTGTACCCAGATTAACGTAGAAAGGTATAAGAAAGGGACCGGGTCACTTGCCAAGGTGTTACGCTATGTGAGATAATGCAAGCTTTCAACTCAACAGACCCTTCACCAACTGCAGGTACATTAAAGGAAGAAATATTCAGGAAACTATGTAAGTTCAGTCAGTGTTTTCTCCTGATAATTCATTTCAGATCATTAGTTACAAGGGTTGGATTTGTGTATTGTTAACGGGCTTGTTGGTTCCTACGTTGTGTCCAAACCACAAGGATATATTGCAGTAGCAAATATCTCTTCATGTTCTTAGTTTCCACCCAACTTGAGCTGAATCAATGTTCCCTGTTCCCGAACAGGAAACGCCATTCCAGATTCACGTGGTTCAATTTATGCTCACAGAGCTCATAAACAAAAAAAAACTGAAAAAACAAAAACAAAAACAAAAACAAAAAAACAAAAACAGAAAAAAAAAAAAACCAACACCAAAACCCAAAAAGCCAAAACCAAAAACAAACCAAAAAAAAAACAAAACAAAACAATTCAAAATAAAAAAAAATTAAAAAATAAAAAACCGCCAGCATAATTAATCAATGAAACCCACCACTTTGTTGTGTAATACATTAGGGAAGGGGAATTTTTGCTGATGTCACACAAAACTCCATTTTTCCAAGTTTTTCATTAAGTAAAGCAAAGAAACAAACAAACAAAACAAACGAATTTAGTGTTCCGGCAAAGGTATATTTTAGTATGAAAAATGTCGAGAATTCACAGAAGAATGTAACCTCAAAGTTACCACATTGTGCAAAGATTTTTCTATCTCTCAAAGTAAAATTTGGTAAGTTTAGGGTCCCATATTTTAGAGTAAGCTACACAATCTTATCAAAATTTGTAGGAACACTGAATTCAATGTGATTCACAAACTGGTAAGAGCCTTTTTCGATTTAAATGAAAAATATGGAAAATTGTTATTATCATTATTTTGTGGCACCAGTAATAAGGCGCATTATTATATGGCTAGCTCCGTGAGCGGGCAAGATGAACCAAATCGCGCGCTGTGATTGGCTACCCGAGCGGGCAAGATGGACCTATCTTGCCCGCTCGGGACCACCCGCCGTGTCCCGCGCGTAAAATTTCCCCGAAAGCCATATAATAGATCCTTTATTGACCAAGCTTTTTCGGTCAAGATGGCTGGATATTGGCCTCGTTCTTTTTTTGCGTTTTTATGGACCTCGACTCGGTCCATAAAAACTCAAAAAAAGAACTTGGCCAATATCCAGCCATCTTGACCTCACGTTGGTCTTTAACGCATATTTAGTTTCTTTTCTTTTCTGGTCCAGGAGATAGTAAAAATTCGTTAATCACACATTCGAATGCTTTTAGTTTATCACTCCTGCCGCTGACCTATCCTTTTTTTTAAGTGCCAATAAAAAAATTTCACCTTTTTATTTTTTAGCTCGAAGTGCTGTTATGCACCTTAACTTCGATAAAAAAACTGTTCAACCTGGAAAAAAAGTTGTAAGTGACGAATCGGGTAACAAGAATGACGCGGATCTTGTAAATGGAGCTGAAGTTTCAAACCGGACAATGGGTATTGTACACTATAAGCTTACATGATTATTGTTGGCCAATAACTAAGGGTGCATTTTTTTTGGACTATCGCGTGTATTCCTATTCCGGTTTAGGGTTAAACGAATAACAGGAATAAGGTTTTCCAAAAACAAACGCGTTTTCCGAAAACGGAATAGTTTTTACAGAGGTGGCCCGAGAACTAACACTCGGAATAGTCTGGACACGACTAAGAGTGACATTTCAGCGCACGATTTGGGCGCCAAAATGATCCCCCCAAAACGCTTATTCTGTGTATTCCGAGTAAACTGAATTCTGTTTATTTCGTTCATTCTGCAATCGAGAGCAGAATGAACGGAATAGTATTCCGAAAACGGAATAAGTCCCCCCAAAACGCATAAACCGACCATTCCATCTATTCTTATTCCGGAATAGTCCTAAAGAAATGCGCTGTAAGTATTGTTCTTCTTTTCTCGGATTTCCTCACTTTTTTAAAACTAAAAAAAAAATTACTGCCTTGTCAGTAATGTTCACTCGCATTTCGTGGACTAGAATACAGATAGCGTTAAAAAGTAATGAGTTGGTAGAAAAGAAAATTTTGTCTTTTTCTTTCTCGTACACACTTAATTCCAAAATGGCTGTCTTGTGAATATTATTTTGTTTTTATTCAAATCAGCCCTTGCTGCCTCCTTCAGGGTAAAACATTCCTTTGTATTTTGAGCTCGAGAAAGACGCATCGAGGCCTAATTTGAATGAAAACAAAAGAATATTAAAAATAATGGCTTTAATGGCAGCCATTTTGCAATAAGGTGTATTGATGCGCGCTTTTCTACCTAACGTCACGGCGGCCTGTTGGCGTCCCAAAGCAAAGAAGCGGCGGCTACGTGAGATTGTCTAATCGGCGTGGGTGGGTGGATCGTGCGTCGAGGGTCGTGGGTCATGTTTGTTTGAAGGGACCCGGTCCATGGACCACCCTAACCCTAATGCTAACCTTAGGCCTCAATGCTACACTAAGAGAATGTTTAGGCCTAAGGTTAGTATTAGGGTTAGGGTGGTCCATGGACCGGGTCCCTTCAAACAAACATGACCCACGACGCACGACCCACGATCCACCCACCCACGCGATTTAGCCTCATTCGTCTACGTTGGTGTCCCAAACTAATCTTCCGGGTATTGAACTATACTTTTATGCAAACATTTTCTTTTGTTTCGGTTAAGAAACGCGACCGTTGATCACGTGAGTCAAAATTTCAGCCACCCCCTCCTCCCCCCAAAAATAAAATAAAATAACAAACAAACCAACCCAAACTTGCCAATTAGTGTGGCGAAAGTCATTCTTTGCCTTCAGCTATATCACTGAAATATTTCTGGTTTACTCTAGGATCTTGTGGACGTGTTGCTGAGCTTAAACACGGTGAAGTAATGTATAAAGGGGAACATTTTTCAAGAAAGCCAACCAAAGCTGCTTCCATTGCCATGTGGGTTAAATCAAGCAAACCTGGCCTCGTTCGCTGGTTTGATGTTGGTGACCGTAAACACAACAGCGGCAAATTAGTGAAAGTACCTAAGAACCAATGGATTCACTTAGCAGGGACATTTGACTCAAAAGATGGTATTGCGCGAGTTTACGTGAATGGTAAACTCATTTCTGAGAGAGTTGGAAAGAGAAACCAAGGTTTACCAGACGATTTCACGGCTACTGGCATCGGTCAGAAATTTGGCGACAAATTCATCTCGTTCTTAGATGAAGTATTCATGTTTGATCGAGTTATAACAGCTGCGGAAGTTAGAATGCTTTACAGAAAGTGCGAGTTTAACAGAATGGTCCTACACTTTGGATTCCAAAACCTCAACATTACTACACATCAAGTTATGGACCAATCAGGGCTTGATAACAACGCTACTATCGACGCAGGCAAGTGATATGCCTTGTTGTTACCTTGGTTACCAAGTCTTGTGTTTCTGAGTTTGGATAATTCACAAAGTAGAGTTATGCTGCCCTAACATGATCAAGAATGATGTAACAACATGTTTTTTATTTTTTTTTTACCGCTGATGCTAACGCCCCTTCAGTAGTAGAAACTAACATGCACATAAATAATTAAATAAATAAAAATTAAAATAATAATAATAATAATAATAATAACCACAGAAACAACCAGCTTACTGACTGCATTATTTCTAAATAATCATTACAAGGATTCCAAATCGAAGCATTCAGCACTCAAAAATATCGTCGACTAATGGGCTTTGGGTATGAGTAGGAAGACGGATAGGTTTAAAGAAACTTTTGCCAAATAAGAAAGAGAACGAAGCACTTAATGCCTCGTCCCTCAGGAAACAATTGGCTATCTTTCACCGAGAGTCCTGCATGATGGTTCCCGGCGAGACGAAGTCTACTCGAGGGAACATAAATAACAATTAGATTATGAGCTCGAGATTTCTATGGGTTGATAGTTGATGAGGCCGAAGGCCGAATCAACTATCATCCATAGAAATCGAGAGCGAATAATCTAATTGTTTTAGTAAAAATCATACCAAACGATTGCACAGGTAAATTTGTTTTGGGTTTCAAACCATTCTGAAACGAAAAAGCCATTGAAGTTTAATGAGGAAATCAGGAAAATGTTTCTTGATTTTGATTTATCGCATTGAAACTGTCAAGTAAATATCATTACTTTGTGTCAGTTTTAAGCTTCTTACTGTTAAAAATTTTCATTCCGTACTTTGTTGCCTGCCTAGTCTTCTCAGGAACTGAATTTTCCAGTAAAAGTTCTAAATCTTCCTGCAAAACTTCGTAAAAGCGCGAAGACGTCGCCATTTTTGAAGAACACCTTCAACCACTGCACTCTCATGGCTGATAGTGTGCAGTAACTAAGCCAATCAGATTACGACATTTGCATTAGTATACTAGTAGATTTTTACGAAAACTAATTAGTATCACCCAACTAGTGGACTAATGCAAATCCTGCATTTTCATTGGCTACGCTAGTAATAGTCCTCGAGAAGCGAAAAGCGTGACGCTTTCTTTCGTTTTATTCCCAAATAAATATTTCTTCAACTTGAATTTGTTAAATTTATTATTGACTTATCTGTCCGACTAGTTAGGTGATACTAAAACAATTAGACCCTTCGCCCTCAAGGGCCACGGGTCAATAGCCCATTCGGCTTCGCCTCATGGTCTAATTGTTAAATATTTCCCTCGGAACAAACTATTAGGTGGACTATCACGAACTATCTTACTCAAAAGAGTCGGTTTTTTTCTTTTAGGAGCACACATACTGAGCAGCGGTTGTGACAAATGTGGTGCATGCTTAGACGCATCAAGTGACAAAATGCCAGGCGTTTACCTTGACGGGCGAAAATTTCACCACAAACCCGCGTCAGCGATATCAATATCGTCGTGGATCAGCTTGAACCAAACCAAGGGTCGTCACTCCATCTTCCAAGCAGTCGGCAACAAAAATGACGAATGGCACGACATTTACAACTTGGATGTAGTGAATGGAAAACTTCTTTGGAGACACAAAACCCAGAACAATGACGTCATCTTTGACGTAAGAACCCAAGATGTCGTCATACCTGAAGGCCTTTGGAGTCATGTGACTGCTACGTATAACTCTGAATCTGGTGATGCGAAATTATATGTGAACGGTCTTTTGAAAGCGAGTTTTAATAATGCTCACAAGCCCAAGCTTAACGTTGATTGGGGCCGTGTGTCAATAGGGGGGCATTTACCAGACGCCAGGAGTTTTGCTGGACTTTTAGATGAGTTTTTTATATACAACTGGGAGCTTGATCCTTCCGAAGTTCGGTTTGTATTGAAATACTGTGCAGATAAACCGAAATTGGTTTCCTTTACCGTGCGTGTACCACTTTTTAAACGACAAAGGGTGCAAAAAGCTCCTCAAGCCTTGAATTACTTATAGCCGAGTCTGGCATATATTGTAGATCGTCCCTTTTCACAACATTCGTCGTCCCGTTTCCCGCCAAAGAAAATAATAAAACGACGCCACGCTGTCTGATCAAGTTTGTGTAGGAATCATGAAATACGAAGGGAGCATGGTCTCTAAGTCTACTGAGTGAGCTTTCCCGCCAAGTAGCATGTAAAGTTATTAAAATTCGACTCAGGAGTTGAGTAATGAATCTGAAATGGTATCCTGTGATAAGATAAAGGAAGGGTCGAAATCAGTTGACTGGTACGTCCTACTAAATGTCGACGTTTTCAAGTTAACAACAAAAGTTTTCAAGCCAATCTAGCAAACGTGAGCACTGAGTTAAAGAGAAAGATAATACAAACATTTTTAACTAAAAATCGAGTGTCAAGTCTTGTTTCTAACCATTAAATAATACTAGATAATAGAAAATGCTTAGTGAAATAATAAACCAGTTAACGCCCTTAAGGAACTTGAAAGAATAACTGTAATTGCTTTAATTTGGGATTATTCATCAGCCGCGGTATCTCTGTGCGACCGTAATTACCTTTCCTGTCCCAATTAGGTTAAAAGAGACCTCTGCTATACGGTCTCTTATTTCTGCAATAATGCATGCCGCTAAACCACGGCTGAAGAGCTCATCACTCCTGTAAAGGTCTTGTGTTATCATGCGTACTGTAGTGAGTAACATGAGCGCTCGCATCTGTTCTCGCGTCTTGTAAACAGCGCTGACGAAACGTGCAGCCCTGGGAACGGGAATTCCATACCGTCAACACACATCCGCACTTTACAGGGTTGGTTCGCAGGTGACGTCACGGCAGCCGCTTTGGCTGGCACTTGTTTCCATCGCTCAAAATGACGTTGGACATCTCCTGACAATTATATGACATGATGTTCCCTATCTTTGGCGACCCGCCTATCGTCGTCAAGAGAACGCCTTTCGTTGGATAGAAAACTGGTAGAATAGAACTCCAGTTCGACAAGAAACTGCGCTCCTGAGCTCCGCGCTAATTTACAGCATCTAAGTCTAAGCACCGACTTGAAAACGATTAGGTTTAAGTTATTCTGATGGTGCTTCTAATCCGGGTTAAACACTATGACAACCAATAGGATTTAACCAGACTTCACCAAGGGTTAGCAGTAGCCCTAGCTTCGAGCAACCCGGCCCTGAATTTTTCTTCTAACTTTATCTTAAATTTGAAGTAGATTTTACTTCATGTTACTTGAAATAAAAGGGGATTGTCAGTTTGAGCGATGGAAACAAGTGCTAGCCGGCCAGGTTGGTGTACGGAACAACACGGTAAAAAGTCGTTTGGGAATTCAACTCTATTATTATGCAAAAGTTGTACGACGTTTTTATTGACCAACATGGCCGTCTCATCACGTGATTGCAAACAAGCAATTCATCCACACAGTGGAGGATAACTGATATTAGTAACAGCATTAAAATAAAACTGATTGTAAGCTGAACTCTGACAAAGAAGCATGGATTCAGCAAGCACGGATGAACATCTTCCATTTGAAAGCAAGGAAACAAACACAATAATTACAAAGTCATTTAATTTCCTTGAACGCGATCATAAATTTTGCATCATGTAAATTGTGATGAGCACTTGACTATGTCGCAGACATTCGATCAAATGGATGATGGACATGCACTGTTAAATAGACGCCACTGATTTGTTCATTTTTAGGCCTGTTTTTTGTTTAACCAGCCTGCCGTTTTTTTTTTCCTCTCGGTTTTTCTCCCCTCCCTTTCCCCCGCCCCGATCTGACGCCCTTGCTACACAGGCTTTGTCTCAACCCGAGATGAGACAAACGGCAAATATTACAAGATTTCCGTGCGCGCGGTGAATAACAATAGTCGAGATCTTCAAGTTCAAGTTGAACAGATGGCAGTGAAAACTCTGGCATACAAAGCAAACCATTTAATAGGTCAAATAAAATTTTATCATTAAGAAAGGTAGATAGCGCTGTGCGGTTATTCAATTATCAAAGACTGGCGCCGGTTATCTCAGTAAGAAACTTCCGCTATCCAAAACTGATTTGCACCGTTGGTACCGAATACAACGTCTTACTTCCCACTTATCAGTGAAGGATCGCCTTTATAAAGTTTATAAAATATTTTGACTTTGAGTTACAACGATGGCCGGGCGAGCAAAGAAGACTTTTGACTTTTGGCGTTAAATAACGACTAACTAATGAATTCCAAACCTAAAGCTCTAAAGCGCATATTTTGACAACTATTTGCCACAGGTAATAAAATATCGTAAGCAATGTACGTAATTTACCTAAATTGCGGGATGAATACACAAGGACATACTTAATAAATGAAAATAGCTTTAGTACTAAGGTGGTCAAGGTGGTACAGAAATAAATCGATCTTGTAGTGCTGTGGAATGGCAGATGATTTAGCCAGTGCCTTACATTAAAGGTCATTTTACCATTAACGATATTTTGTTGGCCTTTTGCGGTTAAATTCAACAGTGACAGACAAAACGGTAGGCATGCGCCGAAAAAAAACATCAAATATTTAGCATTTTACCCCTCAGATGGTCTTATTTGCATTGGGAAATGTTTGTCAGCGCGCTATATGTACTTGAAATAAAGTCATGTGTTCCCTTAAGAACCAATCAAATGCGGTAGAATGTTTATAGGACTAAATGCATTTTTAACACACGTGGTATAAACAAAAACGAAAGATGACCGATAAAGAGCAAACCAGAAAAGGCCCCAACGATAAAGTTATAATTTTTTCAGCGCGGAGAAAAACAGATCGAAGGGTTTTTACTATACATCATAAAGATTTAATGTACAGACACGAAATTGGAAAGCTACCAAGGACCGTGGTGCGAAAACTGATCCATCTTGGGAAAATGAGGATTAAGAGAAAAACTCCGCGACGGCAAAGGCTAAAGACACCGCGCCACGGACCGCTTATAAGAAGAATTCTTCTCAATTCCGCTCAAATGCTGGTCTCTCCCAGCATCACGTCAATGCAGAACTTAAACGTAACGAATGTTAGCAGAATTGTCGTGAATGTCGGAGGGACAAAGTTCGAAATTGCCAAGAAGAATTTGGAGAAGTTTCCGGACACTCTTCTCGGCAGCGAGAGAAAAAAATACTTCTACGACGAAGAAAGGATGGAATATTTTTTCGATCGTGATCCCGTTATTTTTAAGCTTATTGCCGAGTTTTATCGCGACGGGGCCTTCCACTTGTCCTCAACAGCGACCTGTATGGAAGCCGTATTAGATGAGCTGGCCTTTTTCGGAATTCCTCAACACCATGTGTCCGACTGCTGCTGCGAGCACATCATCACGGGAGATGAAGAAAAAGAAAAAAAGAAGAAAGAGATGGAGGCTCTTGAAACGATGCAAGCCAGGAAATATAGCTTATGGACGCCCAGAGAGAAATTGTGGGAATTCTTGACCAACAGTAAGAGTTCCAAAGCGTCAGCCATCTTTGGTTATCTCTTCGGAGCTGTTGTTGCTCTTAACATCTCAACTATTGTTGCTGAAACAGTTCCCACTGCCAAATCAGGTCTGAAGCACGTCGAAGTATATCCCAATGCATTCTTTGCGATCGATTCGTTTTGTGTCGGAATTTTCACAATGGAGTACGTTGCACGACTCTACTCAGCTCCAAACAGATTTGAATTTGTTCGTGAGATGTCGAGCGTAATCGATTTGCTTGGAATAATCCCATACTATATTGGAATCTTGGAACGAACAGTCAGGTCGAACAGTCCAGTTTTAAACTTCATTCTACCTGTGCTCCGCATGTTCAGAGTTTTTCGCGTCACAAAATTGGCGAGACACTCAGAGAGGTTTCAAAATTTAATGCTATCCATTCAAAGTGCGGCTACCGAGCTTGGAGGGATTCTGTTTTCGTTTCTGGCCTTAATGGTGACTTTCTCGTCAATGATGTACTACTTTGAAAAAGACGAGAAAGAGACAAAGTTCATCAGTATTCCGGCAGCTTTTTGGTACACGTTGGTCACCATGACAACCCTTGGGTAGTATCATTCTAGTTAATTCCTGTTACGAGGAGCGATTTCCTGAACAAACTCTAGGGGCGCATTCCTTTTAAATGGAAAAACTGATCGATCGTCGATCCAGTGGGAGAAGAATAGCACAGTCTTTCCCAATGGAAGTTTTTCGGAAAAAAGTCGGAATACCTCCAGATTCCTCTTTTGTCGTTTTTAGCGAAATTACCGGAATATCACAGTACCATTTGCTTCATGATACTAGAACCATGCTCTCTTGATGAAATCTTATGACAGTACTGTTCCATTAAGCGAAAAATTCTCACCGGTTTTTCCGTCAAGTGGTTCATACTTGCTCCATTTCATTTTACTTGTGGGGAACTTTTACTGTTCCATTTGGCGGAGTATCCTCACCGGTTTTCCCGTTAAAATGGAAAGAGCTCGAGTTAAGCGTCGGCTTTGGGTGTTAAAGTATACTTTAACACCCAAAGCCGACGCTTAACTCTTGAGAATACGAAGCTTTAAAAAAGTCCTGTTTGTCATCAGCTTTTTACTTCAACTAGGGATCTCGGTTTTCACAAAATTTTGATCACTTAATTAACCTGATTACGTTTGATTACGTTCCAGTTATGGTGACATTTTTCCCACGTCAGTGAGAGGCAAGATGCTTGGCGCAGGCTGCGCACTGATGGGCGTGCTGCTTCTCTCGCTACCGGTGCCAATTATTGAGAGGAAGGTAACAAGGATTTTATATAATTAATCTCAAACGGATAGTGCTACAAAAAACTTTGCTCCATAATGCCTCGCTTCACTCAATTATTCAAGAGGATATCATTCCATCCAAGAGAGGAGGGTGGTGGATATTCGCAGGGGAGGGGGGTAGTGATACTTCCAGGTCTTTCATACTGTTTGATCTGTTTAGTTTCTTCTATCGTGCACACTAAGACGCCGATGATACTTTAAAACGGTATCGACACTTTTGAAAGCGCATCGTTTCTGGCGTGCACAAGTAAACCGAGGACACCTTTGAAAACGGTGACGCAATAACCGTTTCTGAAGTCTGTTTCCATCAGCGTGTTTATTAGCGTGAACTGTAGGCGAAAACGCGTCAAAAAGTATGCGTTTTTAAAAGAAAACAATAGTGATTCGACAATGATACGAAAACGCAGCTATACTTTGGAGGAAAACATTTTGCTTCGTTAAACCGGCACTTTTCAAAAGGCGTTAGTGTGGACGGGGCCTTAGTTCTCATGCTGCTCTACCATACTGATGTGCACGAAATCTGCATGTCGGCAACCTAGAGTCCTTATAAAAATCAAGAAAGAAAAACATTTCAATCCTCGTGCTTGCGCGTGGGGATCCCTTGTGATAACTTAAGCAGTTAACAAATTATAAGATTAATAAGTAAACTGACGCAATTTTGCGACAGTAATCATCTGACCAGAACACCAACACTTCGAGCTGATATCGTTCAAAGGAGAGCCGTTGCTGTTCGGCTATCAGCCCCTTACTGCAATGTTCCAGTTCTGTTTCAACATGGAGATCTAGTGTGACCTAACGAACAGTTGCTCCTTTGAAAACAAACATTGAAACTCTTGATCTTTGCCTTTCTTTAGCTGGACGAATTTGCAAAGAAAGGGAAGCCCAGAGACCTTCACGAAACAGCTAAGTTGACAGCAAATCTTGCTTCACTGACTCAGAACTCTTGCACAGAGCAGCCGGGAGGAAATGGGAGGCAAAAAACCCGCGCACACCTAGACTCACGAACAACTTCCATGATCGTGGAAATAAGCAACTCTTCCGTTGCTTCACCGAACAGCAACAGTAGTTTTCATAGTAGTTTAGGGAGTGTGTTTGAGCTGAGGAATAAAGTTACCGCACCTTTGACTGAAGAAACTAGAATTCCGGAGGTAAATGGGAACCGAAGAATCTCGAGCCTGAGCGAAAGTGACCGAAAGAAGCCTCACAATTGGCAAAGCAACGGTGCCGTATCAACCCGCATGGGCCAAGGTATTTTCACCGAGTCTCCGCCGTCATCGAAATACTTTCCAGCTTTTCAACACTTTTCTTCTTCAAGCGGCGATGACGCCGTAGAGGAGATATCACCATCAGATTCCTTTGCTGACGACGAAGAAAAAGAAATGATTCCGATGAGAAAATTACGTCGCCAGTGGTCATTTGATGAAGGTGATTTTCTTGCAAAAGTGACACCGCGGAACTGTCGAAGCGTCGGCGATCTGACTTAACACACAGGACGGTTGGAGCGTTTTTACACTGAATAACGATGAAATAAGTTGGTATGGAGCTGGACCAGCTACAGTTAACTGCATGCAATTCCCGACTGAAATGTTCTAGTTTTCAGAATGTATTTGCCAAAAGACATCTGAACGCTCTCGCTCCTATAGACAATGAAAGCTACCTGTGTTCGAGAAAACACCACTAGAAGGTTGCCTCATGTCAAAATTGAAAACTTGAAAACGTTATTAACGGTACTTAATGCATGCCCGCCTGTCTCTTATTCAAGAGACAGGCATTGCACTGAAAAAACTACGCAAAAAGAGTTTAACATTCTGAATGAAATTTTCAAATACAGAATAAAATTGAGCAGGTAGGCAAGGTTCTTAAAGAATTCTAAATCCCGGTCTGGTGGAAGGAAGCTCATTATGGTTGTAATTTCATCTTTTCCGTTCTGGTCTGATCTGTAGAGAGTTCTTGTCTTCTATGTGTCCTCGCGACGGTTTCGGCATCAGAAGTGCCCTCCTCAAGCGAGTCTGTCAGTTTTGTTTTTCACATTGGGTTAGTATGTCAGTGTTGTGTTTCCAGTTGTGGGACCCGTCTTTTTTTTCTCTTAGTCGCTCACTTAGACTAAGTCCTCTGCGAATTTCAACTCTTGGAACAACTCCTTGTCTGAATTCCGATCTTGAGTTCATCAGCCTGCATGTCGTGTCTTTCAGGCTCCTGTTTATTCTGACACCTTCATGGACCTGTCTTGTTAAGGGATCTAAGAAAAACGCCTGGGGTTCGAAGCTGTATTTTTGTTTAACTCCATGATGAAGATTTTCGTCATGCTTAAATAGGGGTTTATCATCCTGTTGGAAGGAAACTGCAGTCGAGAATCATCACATATTGAAGATTTCCTAAAGTTATGACAGAACTGAAAAGGACGGCAAATTAAGGTGATGCCCTGGCTGAGCGTGAGGTAATCCTGGCGGCCATTAGCCTGCACGCAGGCGGTTGGATGGTCGAAAAAACCGGAATTCGTAATGAGGTCGCCATCTTGGATTCGCGCGGCTAGGCCTGGGCCGGGTTGAGGGTCGACCCTCAACCCGGCCCAGACCTAGCCGCGCGAATCCAAGATGGCGACCTCATTTTTCGACCATCCAACCGCCTGCGTGCAGGCTAGGCGGCCATTCTCTAATGAACACTTGGTTCATGGTTGGCATGCGTTTTTAGAGTTATGGATGCACGCGGGAAGTTTGGACACCACGAGAGAGCGCGAGAGTTGCTCGTGGCACAGCTGAGAGCAACTCTAGCCTCCTAAGTGCTCTCCAAACTTCCCAAGTTACATGTACCCAGAATTCACTGGGGCCTCCCATGAGAACACCAAGCAAGAAACGAAACGCAATCTTCAAAAATCGGACATCAGCCTTTAATTACAGGAGTCTTGGTAGATCATTAATTCAGTTCACTGACAACATCGCGATTTCTACAATATCAGGGCTCGAAAAAACCCCCGTCCGGTCGTCCGGGACAAGTAGATTTTCCCCTCAGGCAAGTAACTTTCTCTCCTCACTTGCCCCACGGGCAAGAGCCCAGGCAAGCAGTTCACCGACTAAATTTGTGATAATGATTTTGAGCAGAAAGGGTAAATTTTGGACGCAAGGGTAATCAAGTGTTTAGATGAAGCTTGACGAAAATTACAGTTTATAGCGTTGTTTTGTTGATTGCGTGACGCGCGCTCACAGCTCAGAAGTGGTTGCCTAGCACGTGATCAAAATCTGCCCCGATCAAATGTCTTTCCAGGATTAAAAATAGCTGCATTGCGCACGAAAACACTCTGCTTCTTTCGCAATTTTTTGCGAGCATTTTCCAGTTTCTCTGTACAAAACGTAACTCAACAACGATATATCAAAGCTGTAGAAATTGTACGCGAAAAAGCTGCATATTTCGACCACGAAAACGAAGCCAGCATTTTTTTATGCTAAAATCCAGCTAAATCTCTGTTTTCGGCGAAACATACAAGTTTGCTAGTGATAACATACGTGGGTGCCGCCGCGCGAAATGAAAGTATTATATTATTAAAAAGAAATGTATAAGTGAGTCATCAAAATACTTTCAGAGTTCCTTTAAGATGACTTAAAACAGTTTTTCTTTCAAACTAAGACGTTTTCCCTGGACTGAAACTATTTTTCATTCACCCAAATGAAAAAATATGCTCTCGCCGGCTTCTCAAATTCGACACTGTGCCTGTGTCAAAAGGAAGCAACTAGATCACATCGACTTAAACCACGTGAAACTTCTTATTTTTCATACATGACATAGAAATCACACTTAAACCTTTTTTCTGAAGTTAAAAAACAGTTGGCACGAAGAGGACTCGCACCCGGATCACCAGACTAC
>BLFK01000915.1:297281-308023 GCA_014634185.1 Astreopora myriophthalma
ATGGGAACCGAAGAATGTCGAGCCTGAGCGAAAGTGACCGAAAGAAGCCTCACAATTGGCAAAGCAACGGTGCCGTATCAACCCGCATGGGCCAAGGTATTTTCACCGAGTCTCCGCCGTCATCGAAATACTTTCCAGCTTTTCAACACTTTTCTTCTTCAAGCGGCGATGACGCCGTAGAGGAGATATCACCATCAGATTCTTTTGCTGACGACGAAGAAAAAGAAATGATTCCGATGAGAAAATTACGTCGCCAGTGGTCATTTGATGGAGGTGATTTTCTTGCAATAGTGACACCGCGGAACTGTCGAAGCGTCGGCGATCTGACTTAACACACAGGACCGTGGGAGCGTTTTTACACTGAATAACGATGAAATAAGTTGGTATGGAGCTGGACCAGCTACAGTTAACTGCATGCAATTCCCGACTGAAATGTTCTAGTTTTCAGAATGTATTTGCCAAAAGACATCTGAACGCTCTCGCTCCTATAGACAATGAAAGCTACCTCTGTTCGAGAAAACACCACTAGAAGGTTGCCTCATGTCAAAATTGACTCTTAAGTACTTGAAAACGTTATTAACGGTACTTAATGCATGCCCGCCTTTGTCTCTTATTCAAGAGACAGGCATTGCACTAAAAAAAACTACGCAAAAAGAGTTTAACATTATGAATGAAATTTTCAAATACAGTATAAAATTGAGCAGGTAGGCAAGGTTCTTAAAGAATTCTAAATCCCGGTCTGGTGGAAGGAAGCTCATTATGGTTGTAATTTCATCTTTTCCGTTCCGGTCTGATCTGTAGAGAGTTCTTGTCTTCTATGTGTCCTCGCGACGGTTTCGGCATCAGAAGTGCCCTCCTCAAGCGAGTCTGTCAGTTTTGTTTTTCACATTGGGTTAGTATGTCAGTGTTGTATTCCCAGCTGTGGGACCCGTCTTTTTTTCTCTCTTAGTCGCTCACTTAGACTAAGTCCTCTGCGAATTTCAACTCTTGGAACAACTCCTTGTCTGAATTCCGATCTTGAGTTCATCAGCCTGCATGTCGTGTCTTTCAGGCTCCTGTTTATTCTGACACCTTCATGGACCTGTCTTGTTAAGGGATCTAAGAAAAACGTCTGGGGTTCGAAGCTGTATTTTTGTTTAACTCCATGATGAAGATTTTCGTCATGCTTAAATAGGGGTTTATCATCCTGTTGGAAGGAAACTGCAGTCGAGAATCATCACATATTGAAGATTTCCTAAAGTTATGACAGAACTGAAAAGGACGGCAAATTAAGGTGATGCCCTGGCTGAGCGTGGGGTAATCCAGGCGGCCATTCTCTAATGAACACTTGGTTCATGGTTGGCATGCGTCTTTATAGTTATGGATGCACGCGGGAAGTTTGGAGACCACGAGAGAGCGCGAGAGTTGCTCGTGGCACAGCTGAGAGCAACTCTAGCCTCCTAAGTGCTCTCCAAACTTCCCAAGTTACATGTACCCAGAATTCAGTGGGGCCTCCCATGAGAACACCAAGCAAGAAACGAAACGCAATCTTCAAAAATCGGACATCAGCCTTTAATTACAGGAGTCTTGGTAGATCATTAATTCAGTTCACTGACAACATCGTGATTTCTACAATATTCTATAAAATTTGCCCAATATTCTTCATAATTGTTGATTTAAACACTTATTAAACAATCTGAAAATAACGTACCATTTTGATTCAGTACATGGACGCCAACTCTTCTCCCACCTAATGTAAAGTTAAGACGGTTAACCGTTTAGGACGGGTTTGCATTTGATTTTCGCATCGTGTTGAGACGAAACAATCGTCCTTCACGGTACAAGATCGGTTTGTGGTCTTTAAATGAGCTTTTCCTCAAACCGCTTGGTCTGATCTTATAAAATCGGCTCTGAATACTGCCAAGGACCATGACAGACGAGATGAGCTCTTATGCCTCTGCAATAGCTTCTTCACCCAGAACAATTTCCACTCCTTCCTTTGAGCTTTGACTGCATGGTTCTCATTGGCTTGAAGAGGACCGAAATTATCGTCTTATTGTTAAAAAACGTTTCACCTTTGTACTTGAGCGAAGTAACGATTATTGGTAACATGCATTCATGCATTGAACACCAAACGCCGGACTTGAAAGTATAATTACAAACCCGCTCTTTTTCGAAAAACTACTGCAGTTTTAAACGTTTTAACTTTCATAATTATTCAAAAAATCAAATCCTGGTATTCCACACTATGCTCGTAAAACGCCCCCCTCCCCGGGCTAGACCCTTTCCGAACTTGTGAGAAACGCATGGCTGGAGTTCCCGTCTCTCTGGCCTTAGCCTGCGCTCGCAGGCGTATTTCCGGTTGTCGCTTCTCCGCCCGAAACCGGAAATACGTCTGCGAGCGCAGGCTACTCTGGCCTTCAAAAAGTAAAAACCATCTTTGAAAAGTAACTCATGGTCGACAGTTTAAGGCTGGTCGAGTCGTAATCGGATCAACAATCTCCAAACAATGGAGTCGAGCTGGTAACTGCTGGTCTTCGACTTTCGTTCCT
Organism: Astreopora myriophthalma; assembly: GCA_014634185.1. Lineage (NCBI taxonomy): Eukaryota > Metazoa > Cnidaria > Anthozoa > Scleractinia > Acroporidae > Astreopora > Astreopora myriophthalma. The sequence goes on from BLFK01000915.1 coordinate 299,813, forward strand.
GACTGGACCGACTCGGTCGCTTGCTATCCAATAAGAACCATGTTGTCAGAGTAGTAAGCAGAAGCGAAAGAATAAACCAATCGCAATCCACGAGAACACGCATTGTGATTGGTTTATTCTACCCCGTCTGCTTACGACTATGACAGTCTAGTTTTCCCTAAATAGCAAGGGATGAAATCGCAAGCGGGATAGCTCGGTCGCCGAGCGCTCAACATCGCAAACGTAAAAAAAAGAAAAAAAAAAAAACGTTCATAGCTTTTCATGAGCTGTTTGTTTGATATCTATTACCTTGTGATGCAACTAATGGTTGCTTACTTACTAAGGCCGGGGCCTCCCAAGACAAAGTGATTTTCGCAGTTTATATTGTACAGATCTTAGCATGGGCGACGGGAATCACGTACGTACCTGCGTACGTAGATAGTAACGATATCACTTTTTTTTAAGCTGATCAAAAAACAAAACAAAAGTAAACAAATTCGAGCTTCCTGTTCGGATCTCAATATTGCGGGTCTCGAAGAGAGCTATTTTCCCGGCTTCACTGGCCGTGTAAAAATACCTTTGTTGTGGAAGGCAACGTCCCTGATAGATACTTGAACCTATCTGTGCTTCGCAGGACGTAAGTTCAATAAACAAAACCAGAAGATAGGGGTTATTTTTAACACCAAAGTGAGGTAGCTAACACTGCCAGTGGGTACTGGCGTGGTCGAGTGCCACTAAACCGAAGCAGATGGAGATACTCATTCGGATCCTGGAGTGACATCTTTAAAAGCTAACAGATTTTAACTGACTCCAACACGTATGGCTACGTTTTAAAACAACAAAAGTTCACTGCAAATGAACTGTTTGTTTAGCGGTATAATGCTCATTAGACTTTTGAGCCGGTACAGCAGGTCTCTTGTTACACAGTCACATTCGATCTGCAAGAAGTTCTCACAAGTGCCTCGGTGGTTTTACAATGGATTAGAGGGAAATGCTACAGCTGTTAAACTGTTCTCAAGGTTTTGTTTCCTCTCCAATCCCTCTTACCCATACACGCTTAACATGACTTCTTTTGAAACTGTCGCATGCACGATATAAGGCGTCAAGTTGAAAACTCCTCATTTTCATCAACAGGAAGAGAACACCAATTCACAGGTTTCTTTCCAACCTTCTTTAAATACTGATTGGCTTGAGAGAAGTGCTTGCAGCCCAAGAAGCCCCTGTGAGCTGACAGAGGGGAAGGGTGGACAGCTTTCAGCACACAGTGCTTCTTCTGCAGGAACATTACAAAATGATGATTATCAGAAAATGTTTATCCTGGGGTTAAACATTTGTGCTGATCCTCGTGTGTTGGTTTGGATGACTCCAGTAATTTAGGCCGAGGCTGTTATGATATCTAGAATTTTCTTGAGACCGTATCAGTTAAGAACGTTCTAGAACTCCAGAGTTGTCAATTTCTATTATTAGGTTAAAGGTCATAAGTCGCTATTGATAGACTCTTATGTAATACTGTCGTTATCTAGAAGTTAGTAGTTGTGGTAGCTTATATAAGCAAGCTGAGGATTAGTTAGTGTGTGTGTGTGTGTGTGTCTATTTCAACTGCTACTGTAAATTTCTCATCTGGAATGATTTAAGTTCGTTGATTCTCTCTTCCATCTCGTAAACAACCGAGAAAACTGAAACCTCCAAACGCAACTAATGCAGCCCAAACAGCTAATAGTTAACTCTTCTTTCATTGACACCCCTGACAACTTCCAATACTTTTCTAAGACCCAACTCAAAGAACTAGCTTCTGTATCACTATGAGCAGCATTAGAAAACGCTGACGTTGAACATGTGTACCGTTAATAATAATTATAGCAAACTGTGCAAAAGTGCATAGCAAAGTTGCACGTAACACATAGCAGTAGCTCAAGTTCTGGCTTATGTTGGAGCTCAAGGTACTCAGTTACAGATGTAATTGAGGCAAGGTTGGAGTGATGCCAAGGAAAAAAGGCTGATTGAGCCTACAGCTTGCCATCTCCACCAATTAATACCTCCTTTGCCTTTAGTTCCCACTTGGGCATTTCATACAGAAGTGCATTAGACTCAGGGGAAGATAGCTTTCCATGAACAAGAATAAATTAACAATGCATCTGTGCAACATACCAATAATAAAAACTATTATCACTATTGTTAAACACCACTCTAGTACACTGTACCTTGTCAATAAAGCTTCCTTTCTTCTGAGCATATGCACCCCAGAGTAGGAAAACAACACCATTGAGATTGGAATTGATCCACCTTATAACAGCATCTGTAAACTGTTCCCAGCCCTGAAACAAAACTAATGGTTTAACACAGAGAGCTACACTAACACCAGCATGCCGCAACGTGCTGTGAGGTACCAGCAATACTTGCCAGCTGTAATCACTAACACAATCACCCATCAAAAGTGACCTATTTTAATGGATACATTTGTATGTCAATTAACCACAATGGCTGATAAAGTCTTGGACATAAAAGATTGTGAGTATGCAAATTAAGAAATACAACAGAGCTGCAAGGGCCTTCTATATTTATGGCAACCTGTGTTGATAATAAATAGGTGATGTACATGAAGTTTTTCCATTGCAGTGCTCTGGAATTTGTAGTATATCATGGTTGGGTGGATAAATGCACTAAGAAATTAGCAATCTCAAGCTTCTATAAAATTCAAGAGTACATAGACATGAATGAATGAAAAAATAAGGCTTCTGAAGTTGAAACAAAAGATTTGTTTTCACATCACGTCAGTGCTCAAATTGATTTCTGGCATGCCAACAAAGACTGACAACGAAAGCTACAAGTATGTCTTCCACGACAATTAACTGAAAATCCCAAAGAACCTTGAAATCTCACCTTATCCTTGTGTGAGTTAGCCTTTGAAGCTACAACTGTGAGACACGCATTCAACAACAGGACACCTGCAGTAAATAAAAATAATTTATTTACCCTTGTCAAATTATCAGATGGAATGCCCAGAGTATATGACTTTAAAGTCCTTTAGTCTGGGCATTACATCTGATAGCATTTGAACCTTGGCTTAAATGTAGTTAGACAAACTTTTGTCGTGACCCAAAAATTCATTTAATGATAATCAACTATCATAGCTTTGGCCTTAGCATACCTTGCTTTGCCCAGCCTATGAGGTATCCATGTTTTGGTGCTTGGAAACCATCAATATCGTTTTCTAGTTCCTTGTAGATATTTACCAGGCTATTTAAAACAAAAGAAAAATGAAACATTTTAAATGGAGATTTTTTTACTCAACCCCCAAACACTCAATGCTGACAAAATTGGAACATTGTGCACCGTTATTTTGTTCGTCGTACATCCAGGTGAGGACAGCAACTGACAGGCCATGGAAGACTGTCGACCTAACACACACACAATCTTTTAACCATCAGATACAAATATTCACCAACCTTGGGGGTATACCAACACCAGGAGGAACACTAAAACAAAGGCCATGTGCTTGCCTCGGGCCATGATACGGATCTTGACCGATGATAACAACTTTAATCTGAAAAATTGATTGACCATTTTCATTTCGTGTGCAAAATTTAAGCCTTTGAAATTAAAAACATGACAGTCAGTGACATTGCCATTGCCACTGTTTGCTCAGTCACCTGGTCTATGAATAGCAGCAAGGCCACAGGGGATCTTGTATCGATACAGGCTGCATTGCTTTGGTCATGTAAAATGTGTTGTTGTAATGCTAACTAGCCGGCATTTACATGAGAAAAGCAGAGGTTTACATTTAAGCAAGGTCACCAGCAGCCTTACTTCCATTTGTAGGCCAGGTAACACAGGCTCATCTGTAAAATGGTATATTTAACAATTAGACCCGTAGCCCGTGGCCCTTGAGGGCGAAGGGTCTAATTGTTTTAGTATCACCCAACTAGTCGGACAGAAAAGGCAATGATTAAGTCAGTAAATGCAAGTTGAAGAAACATTTATTTGGGAATAAAACGAAAGAAAGCGTCTCGCTTTTCGCTACTCGAGGACTATTACTAATAGTCATCTAGTGGCGTAGCCAATGAAAATGCAGATTTGCATTAGTCCACTAGTTGGGTGATACTAATATGGGATAGATGCTTCTTTATGGAAGACATTTTTACTGAGGTGTAAAGCTTTTAGACAAGTTATCATAAGGATGCAGATGTGGTGGCTGTTGAATTTTGATTTGCAGGCCCCCTAGGGTAATCAGGGAAAACGCAAGGTAATAAAGGTGAAAAGTGCACCTTGCATGACATCTGGAGCACTTTACAGTTTCAAGGAAAAACCAGTGGAAATTTTCTGCCAAATGGAACAAAGAAAATTTCCATTTTGCATGACTAAACAGAATTTTAAAAAAAATTTCTGTCAAGAAAAATTCTTGTCAAATGTACAGAAAAAACCGATGAGAATATTTGACTAAATGGAACATGTATAGTGTGTTTCATAAAAAGAGCAGGGTTCCAGTACAATGAAGGAAATCATTCAGTGACATTCCAGTCATTTTGGTAAAAAACAGAAAAGTGGAATAAGTCTAAAGCTATTCCTTTTTTTTCTGGGAACAACTGTTCCATTTGTTGTCCCACCAGAACAACGGAATTAATTAAGGAAGGCACTCCTGATTGAACATACCTCATGTATATCACACTGGAGTGTCCAGCTGTATACCTCTTTTTCTGCAAAATATTCACCAAAAGCACAATAAAATAATAATAGTAATAACATTTAAAAATCTCAGGATTCTTAAAATGCTTGCCACTATTCCAATGTAAAGGTGAAAATCTTTGCCCCTTCTCTGCAGAATTGTGTGAAACTTTCTTTTGTTACCATCACTATAAAAACAAATGAGCTTCCTATGCCCTTTGTCTTCACCCCCCCTCCCCCATCCCAAGTAAGAGGCACCCTTTCTGGTTTGTTTGCACTTCCTCTCCCACAAGATAAAATCCCCACAAACTGAAATCTCTTAAAAATATTTCACTTCAGATGTTAAAAGGACTAAAGAAATGACACTAAACAAAATCTCAAGTTCAGAAAGCTCGGAGGAATTATGCTCTTGCAGTTTGCTGGGTAAGCCCCTGGGGGTGTACCTCCTACAGAGGAGGGGGCGGGGGTTTGTTGCGCTTTTCCTACCTGGAGGGTACACTGTCTTGCGTGATCTCTCCTCTTTAACAAAACTGGTGAGCTGATAAAAGATACAAGAGAACACGAGCTTATTCTTACATCATTTAAAACCTTTAAAAAATTAAGAAGTTCCTTGCAACGCAGAGGTGGGTGTTTACATCATGGAAACATGGTACCTTGACGAAGTATTCCTTGCTGAACTCTGGTGCTAAGGCCTTCTTCCACGAAGCACCAAAGAACTGAGGACTTTTATTTGCCAGTAATTTCTTTTCTGCTTTCTTTCGATTGGCCTCCATACGCTCTCTCTGTTCTGGAGAAAGATTTGTCAAAGGTCGCTTCGCATTCGATTCAGGCGAGCACCCGTCTGCTGTCTTCGAAGACTTGTTTTGCGGCAAATCTGCGTTCTCGTCGACATCACTTGCACGTCGTTTGATACCTGAAGAGTTGAAAAAGCTCGAGATCTTCATTTGAGCTGACATTTCGCCTTCGTGTAGAGTAAATCTTCGAAGTAAAATCTAGCAATAACTCATGCGATGCACAAGCCGATGAGCTGATAAGGTACGTAGTTGCAAGTTGATCGCTTACTTTCCCGCCAAGAATGCCTCACCCGGTTAGCCAATCAGCATTTAGTTATGTTGAAAGACTGGAACAGAGAGAAAGAGAGTTAGGTTTCCGCCATCTTGGATTTGTTGTTACTGTTGGGTTGGATTTTAGTTATGTTTCGAGTCAAAAGTGCTGGAGGGACAGTGTCTCAGGCGTTCGCACAGATATCAAGACCAGTTCTATCAAAGGTTTGCTTGGATTAGGGCTCCTTTCTGCTGCAGAGAATTGTTGTCTGCTCGACCTCTGTGTGCGACACTTGCAAGTCATACACAGATGAAGTCAAACAAATAAAACAAAAGACCGAAAACAATAAAATTAAGAACAGCAATAACAAATAAAACAAAGAAAAAGTTGTCAGGTTTTTAAACTGCCATCATTTTCTCATCTATTAATGAATTTGAGGGGTTAACTGCAGAATCCCCGGCCACTAAATCTGACTAAATCAATTTAGTCTAATCTTAACGAGGCTCATGAAACTCGCACGTGTGTTTTAGCTTAGCACTTTTGGTTTGATATTAGATTTCCCATGACTTGAAATGATTATTTTTTAGGGTCACATATCCTCAAGGAGTAAATCAATTCCTTCAGAATTGTGGAGATGCAAATCAACATCAACAGTTCCTCCGAAGTAAGTTGACACAGGAGCCCATACAGTAAGTGGAAGCAGCCATCCCTACCACTGGGTTCTTGCACTAACAGAGGAGTAGATGGAGCTATTTTTGGAACAACATGTTGTGTGCTAGAAAACATAGGGAGGCATGTTCATCATATCAAATGGCTTTAATAATAATTTCCGAATTTCTGTTTGCCTCTGTTTCAAAGCGAGTCTTGGTGCTAAACCATTCAAATGATAATGAGTTTGATTTGCATGAAAATACAAAACTCATTTGCATTTGAATGGTTGTGCACCAGGACTCGTTTTGGAACCGAGGCAAACAGCAATTGGGAAATGGTCTATTGACAGCTCATTATTATGCCATGTTCGTTTGGCACAGCAGAGAGCACTTGCAAGCATGGCAACCATTTTTCGCCGGAATTTCATAAAGTAAAATAAGCTTGTCTACTCCTCTGCTGGTGACTCGGACCATAGTATAATTATGGCTGAGACCTCCGACTTGTGGGCTCCTTGTTAAGTTCTTTATCGGTGCAGTCAACAACCAATCATGAACAAGGTCTTTGGCTTCTCCAGGAGAGTCCATGAATTAAAGTGTTGATAACCAGGTTTATTATATAAAATTGAGTGGTACACCGAGTGGTAGCAAATCGATAAAAACGATATCCACACATGTGTGATATCATTGATATCCACACTGTGTGATATCATTTTTATTTCAAAAACCTTAGTTTTTGAAATGAAGAATACATGTGAGGATTTTATATAATAAAAAGAAAATTACATGGTCGCTTGGAGATACGAAATTTCTCTTTTCGAAGAGAAATCTCATATCTCCACGTGGCCATGTAATATCCTCTATAACTTCTGTGATGACTCTGCATCACACTGGGTAGGGATGGGATGGTTGAGGGACATTCCCACCGGCAGGCCTTTGAGACCCACAGTTCCTTGCAGTCGCAGTTTATAATAAGTCCAGATCAAAATTATTTTTCCCTGCTTTGATGTGAAATTTCCCTTCTCTGTTATTTGTTAGGGTGTTATAAGTGAAACACAAAGAAATTAGTTACAAATCAAACAAGGTTAATATGCATGTAGATGTAAGTTACTTTGACCTGAAATTCATTGTTACATGGAATAATACATGTACATTTGTTACAGAGTACTTGTTAAGTCTCTCATCATCAATAATGACATTTTTTTCTTGGGACTAGCCATAAAGGATTTATTAATCTTTGTTCTTTACGACAAGGGTGACACAAAGGTCTTCAGCATTGAAGATAGTAGCTGGAGTGACTGCTGTCTGTGGTGGCGGTGTAGCAGCAGTAATTTTAACGTATCATTACAACACAGAGTTTCGCTGCTTAGTGAAGGAAAATCTTCCAGCTATTGAACCACTGCTTAGCTCCTTGGATTCGTATCTAAAAAGTGTAAAACTTCAAGGAGATGTTCAAGATCTTCCATCTGCTAGTGGTCCATTAGACCTCGGTCCTTCAGTTTCAAACAGTACAGATAAGGTGAGAAGAAGCTTCATGATGATTTTAAAATTAAATGAAATAATTTTAAAATCGAAAAGATTACTATGCATGTGACAGTCTACTGACTTTAATAACATTTTTATTTGTATTTTGCTTCAATATTTTGCTTCTTGTATGCATTGTTCTATATATGTACCGGTGCTATGAAAAAATGAAGGGGTTCAAGAAAAGTTATATAATTCATAGTGATCAGTGTGCTGATTCTCAACCTGAAGGTCAGCTATTTGAAGGCTACAACTGTATGTGCAGCTATGTTGTAGTGTCGGTTGCTTTGAAAAGAAGCTTTCTTGTTAGCTCTCTTTGCCTAGTTGAATAAATGGATTGTGCATCAACATGTTA